>VDFB02256132.1:189783493-190384776 GCA_007258455.2 Sequoia sempervirens
TGGTTTAGTTTACTTTTCCCTTTTCAAGCATTTTTGTCAAGCACAACGAGGGAGCTTCCCCTCCTAATTTGAAGAGCACTCATTGTATAGTGTGCATAGCTGTCTGTACCAACTTGCACTCCAGAGGTGTTAGTTGTTACGCAGACGCCAACATAAACCGACAGGATATTCCTCACACAAGTTCATTAGCAACAGATCCTGTTGCAGAAACCCTGAAAACAACCTTCAAAAGATAGACTATACCACTAACAATGGTAATCCCATAGTGTTCAATAGTTCAATCAGACCTGCAACATGAAATAAAGAGCATAATGGAGTAAAATGAAGATGTAAAGAGACATAACATGACTGAAACAACAAGTTACTGCTGAAGAAACCCTAAAACAAGGAGAAAACTCTATGAAGAGTGAGCAGAGATTCTCATTTCACTATTTTTCAGTCACTTACAAGAACTACAATGCCCCAAAGGGCATATACAGAGCTCAAAGATGTTCTACACCAGCTCCTAATACTTGCAATCAGCCTCAGTAACTTCAACAACCTGCTCTTGTGCAATGCAATTGTCATGTCCCCGAAATCGTGACACTAAAAGATGACAAAATACATATCAAGAAAATTAACGATTTGATAATATTATAATTGTCAAAGACAATATTATAATTATATTTATTATATTGTAGATATTCTAATATAGATATTGATAATTTAAATATTATCACTATGATAAAATAAATACTAAAATATATAAAATTAATATAAAATAAGGAAATCAATATATAAATACTAAGTTGTCGATTCTGGTACAAGATTGGGCACGAGTACAAGATATGGGTACGCTGGTATGGCGATTTTTTTTTCCTGAAATACGATACATTTGGGTACGGCTGTATATATATATGTGCAAACAATTAAAAATATATAGAATTGTAAATACATTTGATAGTATGATATAGCATACTCCATCAATCATCAGCCATCAATTCATCATTGAATCATTGATCAATGGTAGTGATAAAGATAAATGCCAATTGATAATTCAAAATTTCAATATTACGTCATATATCATATATGTCTACAGTCACGATTCAAATGAAGATCAGTACAATTACAAACTTACAATGATAATAGGGATCTGACAATAAACCATCTAGTTATTACAATATTGGATTAATGTCAATGTTTATACTGAAATATATATTTTATAAATCCACTAAATTGACAAGCAACATTTAAGAAGCTGATAATGAAATAATACCTTTGAAATTAATTTGAAACCCAAGCTAAAACAGATCACAAACTACTACAACAAAAAAGGATGATTCAAATTAACATTTTCTGCCTGGCAGCACCCTGGGAGCGCCCTGGGAGCACCCAAGAAGGACCCACAAAGAACTTGGGGCTGCCTCGGTGCTCCCAGGGCACTCCCAGGCGCTCCCTAGGCCGCTCCCGTACCCAAACACTCCAAGAGCAGGCACGGGGTCCTTTTTAGAAGAACCCGGTAACATAGTATAAGTAGAATACTAGAATAAAAAAAAAAACATATAACATATAATAATATAAAATATAAAATAAGGAATATTACAATAACCGTATATGAGCTTAGACATCGGGGAGGGCACTAAAGAATCGAATTTCCTTTATAATTATATATTGGAATTACGCAGGCCAAAGGTAAGTGCTGATGTTGCTCAGGCGCTTCAACTAATCGATAAGCGCCCAGAATTAGACGAGTCAGTTTGATCAAATGTTATGAGAAGGGGCATTGGTTAAAGACTATAGCTGATAGAAGAAGCAATTATTCAATCATAGTCTTAATATTTAAGAAACCAATATTAATTAAAAGACAGCGTTTAGGAGGTGCGGGAAATATAAGTGAGAAGACACGGCTCCTCATCAAGTGCCATATAAAAGAAATTGGAACTCATATCATCGGGGGGAAGGGGAGGAACAGGATAGACGATTTAAGTCAAGAGTTCACATTGATTATTGAGTTCACCATTTCTGGGAGGTCCTTGGCGGTTACAGTGGTTTGATGTGGAGAGTCCTGAGTTACTAGCTATGCAGACCTCTTAAATACTGTTGCAATATACCAAGCCCGAGAGATTGATAAATGTTAATTTCATCTAACTTGCAGAGGCTATAGGAATGCTTGGAGAGGTCATCTTTATGTTGCCATCAGGGGTTGCAAAACAATCAGTTTCTTTTAAAGACAACTTTCAATGATTCAAGCATAAGCACACAATAGAGAACACAAGATATTGCCACAACTGCACCAGTTTACACTCATTTATATTTGTATAGATTACAAAGGATATATAACGAAGTCTCTAACTCCCAAGAGAATAGAAAAGAAGGATTCAATAGAACCTACAGTAGGAGACTTGACGCACCCAATCAGGTGATGTATTCACTTGGCTCTAATATCTAGCATATTCGAATATTAGAATAAAATAATAAACCAACTATATGATGCTTTAATATCTGATGCAGTAATTTGAGATCTTGCCTTTTAGACGTCCAATAGAGTGTTCCTCATAACCTATGTGCTGTGTATAATTCATTGCTTGTTTCTATTGGATATATCTGAAACGGAGTATGCAAATCTTAGGTAAAATCAAGCATAGTGTAGCCATTAAGTTCGCTGCACCTTTGAGATGGCCAAATCCTGATTAACATATTAATCAAAAGCATTGTCCTTTTAACAAATAGATAATCTTGATGCTATTCACATTGCAGCAGTAAAAAGGGTAAGGATAGGACCATCTATAGGCAGATATATATTGCTTCTCATTAATTTAGAATTGCATATGCATAATAGTTGTTGCTAGACTGATTATTGGTATTATCATGATTGTTCTATGAATTGATTATGGTTCCTTTAGCGTATCATGATTATCATTGTTCTAGGCCATGATCTTTACATTGACATAAAATGATTAAAGATAAATGCAACTGTATTCAATTGTTTAAAGATTGTCTTCATGAGTGCTTGCAAACTTATTGGGAGGTAGGGTGTGAGGGAAGTGGTGCCTAAAAACCCCACTCAAGTCTGCCCCAAGAACCCAAGGCAAGGATGGGCCCTAGAGGAGTGGAAATTCCACTCATAGTCCGCCTAGTCCCAAGGCATGGGTGGACCATGGAGGGGTGGGGGTCCCACTTAAGCATCCGCTAAGGCCATGGAGAGGTGGTAGGCCTAGACCACTTATATGCTCCCCCGAGTGTCCCCAATAAGTTAAGTGTCTTCCGAGGTGATGACGTGGGTAGAGAAGCAGGTACAAGTGTTTCCACTAAGCACACCACTCTGAGGGTGGAATAGTCTTGGTCGGACATTCCTGCCGCTTAGGGGCAAGAGGTGGGTAGTCTTGGTCGGACGCTTGTGCTCTTGGGCTTAGATGGATAGCTTCAGGCAGATCTACCAATGCCACTCCTCATATGTCTTCACTATTGCTTTGTGATTATGTTTAATTTTTTGGATATCTAGATATTAATGCTAATAGATATATGTGTATGTGGAAATGTTGTTAATATGATGAATGCAGATTTCAAACCAAGATTATTTCATTAAAGAGAACATTCCTTTGGAAAGAAGAAACTCTAAACCTAATCAACAAGCGAATTCTAGGGCAAAAAAGCGAGTTCTAGGGCAAAGTCGGGTAAGGGACATTACAGCAATCTAGTAATATGAATCAGGGAAGCTTAGAAATGAGTTTTTCCAATTCCTCTCTCCAACAAGCATCTACTAACTAGTTATGAAGCCTATGGATCCCCAGTAGCCTCCCAAACACCCAAGAATGGAAGATCAAACGCCAAAAGAGAATTTGAATTAACACTTCATATTCCACTTACTACTCGCACAGAGACGAGTTTTCTGCTTTACTAGGGAAAAATTTCACCACTTTTCTACGCATTCGCTAAGGTGAATGGCTATTTGCCATGGCATTTCTCGAGTCCTTGGCAAATGTGGGTTCACCGCTTGTGGAACCAGCAAACTCACCAACATTTGCTTTCCACATGGATTTGAGATTTGCAACTTTGTTTTAGTGGCTCCTGAAGATGTCTCATTCCATCCCAGATGTTCTCTTGAATTAATCATATTCCTTTACACCACTAAATTCACCAAACACAACAAATTCCATGAAGTTAATGCATGAAACTAATCCAAAGACTGAAAATGGCAACCAAGATTCTAATGTCCTTCAACCTGACCCAAATTTTCAGATCAAGACCGGGGCATTTAAAACTTTCTTGTAAAGTTTTACTTTAAACAGAGTTGTCTTAGAATTAAAATTTTAAACACTAATGAGAATTTTTCTTTAGATTTATACCCTTATGAGGGTTTAGGTAAATAACATGAGGCTGCCCTTAAAGGTTGTGCTCCATGATGGTAGCATTTACTATTTACAAAAACCCTCTTAGGTGAAAGTAGATATTTCAGGACAAATCCCATGGGTTTAGCACAGGAGATTCAAACTTGGGTCATAGCTTTTACAAGCACACCCACAAACTAATTGACCTGCAATCAAGAGCTGTAATAGAGCTTCTTTTTTTAAAGCCACCCTTTTTTAATAATTGGATTTTTTCTTATATTCTATGTTTATTTGATATTTCTAATCTGCATGCAGTATATTTGACATGAAATAACATAAGCAAGATTCTCTTATTTTACAAATACTATATCATGTTTTAGTTTCTTGAATTTTCACTGAGTTTTTCCCATTTTAAACCAAGGTAATTATATTCCATTTACACTTATCTCCATGCCATATCACTGCAGTGTAAATGGAATGTTGCTATGCTTCATAGTATTGTGGTAGGTGTAAACGATTGTCAAATTCCACTACAGTCTTCTGTGTGAGTCTCGCTAACTTTCCTATCAAGTATAAATAGGCTGATTGTCTAATACTAACACATAATTTCTCATACTGAAGTCCAAAAAAGTGAAAGATCCACCACTTTAGATAGTGACACCAGTCATGATAAAATCAAAAGTTAGCTTTCAATATGACATTTCATTGTTGTTTTCCTTCATCCATGGATATTCAAACTCATGCATACTCTTTGAGAATATTAAAAGAGAAGAAACCTGGCTTTGCTCTAAATAATCTAGACAACTCAAGCAGTTAATTGTCATACAAAGATTTACCAAGCCGCTGCAAAATAACCAAGTGTTCAGTCCACATCTATTATTAGGTACAAATTCTCATATTCAGAGAACAGAGAATTGCTACAAAGCATAATGACTCTCCTAAGTTGAAGCTACTTGGGAAGAAGTTTAGTTCTCCCCACTGAAGGGAGATACTGCAGTAAATAGAAATGCAATATTTTAATTTGAATCACTATTCTGCATGGCCTAATTGCAATACATCCCAATCTGCTGAATCTAAGACAAGACAATACAAAAAAAGGTTCCCTTCCCTCTCTACAAAGAATAATGTTTAGAATATTTTCTATGCTGCCTCTTTGGGTAATTGCATCACTTGTGCCAAAAATTTTAATTGATTGAAACAAAAAGTTATACCCAACTGAAGGAAAATAAAAAGAAATACTTGCTAAGCTCATGAATTTAATTGGGTCTTGACCTTGTGTTGTGACACTTTAGATCCATGCCCTCCCAGAATTTTAGTCTTCAGCTACCAAAATTATTTACCCATGATACTGGCTTGGAGACGTACATCATGTTCATTCATATCTATTGCAGCCATTTTGATCTTCTGTGAAAAACTTTAAAATAGCCCCACAAAGGTCCTCTTCAAACTATTATTTGGCTTCCCAACTCATTCAACTCTGTTGGCCCTTCTCACCAGTAATTGTACTCAGATGTGCATTGCAGCTTCTTAAGCATATATAAAAGTAAATAATATTTATTTGTGAATATGGAACCAGTCTCCGTGGAGCAGGAGCTTCATGGTTTTCCAGCAGGAGCTGTTAGATCATCATATGAGATGTAGCAGCTGCAAAAGGGATCCTATGGTTCTGTATCTTGTACATTAACGGTTGAGTGCAAAGAGATATTTCTAAAATATGATGGGGCTATTAAAAATTATTTAAAGAATCAGTCATGCTACGGAATATCTTAACTTTAGCTGCTAAAGTTAGTCCCCACCACCCACAATCAAAACAAAGATCCTAGTATACAGTTTTGGATCACTTTCTAAGGGTAAAACTCATTTTGTTACTGTCTTCCCCTCATTTCACGGTGCATGTGCACATAAATCCTTTCAAAACTACACCTAAGCTACAACCCAACAACCTTCTGAATAGGATAAGGCCCTAAAATGACCATCAAGAAACATTCAATGCAAATTTGGACACTTTTGCCCTTCAATTCACAAATTCAAACCAAGAGGGCTTATGCCTAACATAATATGAGAAAGGCCCGTTTAGCTGCGATAACCAGCACATAAATTATTAACTATTAACTGAATATATAACCAAGAAATCGAACTTTGTCCGTCAAAAATAGAATTCAGGTTTTTATCACCCTTTGTTCTGGCTGCTCAATGGTAAAGGCTTGTTTCCATTGACGTGGGCAAAGTATATTTGATATTTCAAATACAAAGGTCAATTTGCATTATGTCAAATTGTCAATTGACAATTTTCGTTTTGGTTACCTATATATTGTATCAGAACCACTGTCATGCTGGATAGCATTCAATGTAAACAAATGTTAACTTACCACTTTCTTCTCATTTTCTATTTGCATGTTGCCTTCTGCCTGTATAATTTTTCAACAGAAACCAACCTGAAGGTAGTTGGTACTGGTATTCATAAAGGCATTATGTTGCACCTCGAAGTTTCAACATATGTCAAGAATGTCAGAAAAGATCGTATGTGTACCAGTGCAGCATTGACATATAAAGTAAATGATGGATGAACTGACCTGCCACTCACTGTTATCTTACTAAATTAAAAATTACGCATGCAACCCAAAAGGAATAGTATACTTGGGTTCTGACGCCTAGTTTCCGTTCACATATAAACTCAGGGTAAGCTCAATCAATATTCAATCCATAACATCTTCTTAAAAAATTAAAAAATCATATTTATCTCTGCCATCAATCTAAGAATATCATTCGGCTTACAAGCCACGTTCAAGGGTAAGGACACCTATGCTGTTGAGTTTTGCTCATTACTTGCCATTAGACTTATTTATCCTGTCAAAACTCACTTGGAACCGCCCACTGTGGATATCTATTTGTCAAAATTCATTGAGACTTGCCATTAGGGGTGACTATTCTGTCAAATTCACTTGGTTATTGCACATAGCCTCCTCTTGGGTGGTCTGCATTACCACAGCCACATGGACATGGTAAACAAGCATAGCTGCGCAGTGGAACCTGCTCTCTCACAATTTTGATATGTCAGGGCCAATTTAACCAAATTGAAATTCAAATGATTCTGGCCCATTTCTTAAAGAAGGTATTTATCAGGTATCGTCGTGGTATCAGAAGTTTTACTTGATTTTTCTCTGGTATGGAGCTTTTTAATGCCTCTAATGTCTGCCCCACAATACCACTGAAAGTAATTGTTGGCTACATGTAACAGTTAAAACTTCTTGAAAACTCTTGCCGCCATAATTGTACTAGTCATTAGTCAATACCAATTCGCGAAAACTACAATTAATAAAAAAAAACTTACATTATTTTGATCCCAGAGGTCTTTGAGGTCTACAGGCTGCCCACTGGCAGTGAAGATGGTGATGGGGCCAAGGATGTCCGCTTCTTTAGTAGCTGTCGCAGAGGCTTTGGCAACTACCGTGCTCTTTTTCGCGTGCTGATATCCAACACCCACATGCCCAATTGTATTCGATTTTATAAAGGATGAATGAATTCTTCTGCCAATGAATCCGGAATTGGTGCCGAGAGACCTACAGGATGGAAAAGTACCCACATGCCCAAGAGGCTTTTGACAGAAGGCGGAAGGGGCCTGAATTTTGGTAGATGGCCGAGATAAGGAAACTCCCTTCATTGCTGCAGCTGCTGCTCTTCTTCAACGCGTTGCTTGTCCAACATCGTCCGCAGATATGGAAGATATAGGCCTAGTTTGGGTTGATTAAGAGATTTTTTTTGCGTAGACTTCTAGACTTTGAATATGAATACGAGTCTGGTAAGTAATGAGAAAAGTACCTTAGACCAGCTCAAAAAAAGTCGTTGAGTGTTTTTAATGTGGCTTGGAGTCGTAATGGATGCATATCTGAATTTATTAATTAATTGAAAATAAAAAGTGTGTTCATTTTTTATTTGCAATTAATTAATAAATACAGTCAAATCTGTATTCTATTGGTTGCATAGACGACGTGGTAATAGATGATGGGTGGGAGAGTGGTAATATAACATGTATTATGGTTTAACAAGTTAACTATTGTTATTATGTTGAAAATATGAAACATATCTTTTGGGATTGTAATTTTGTTAAGAGGTAATGGAATGTTGTTTTCAGAAATTTTTTTGATCTTTTTTTTAATGATGATTTGAATTGGAAATATGTTATTTTTAGTTTTGGCATGCATAACAATGTGATTGTTGATTCAATTAGACAAATCATTGTAAATCATATATGATAGATGGTAGACTAGATGTGATATTGTGTTTTCTAACAATTGTCCTGAGGATACTCTAAGGCTTTACTATAACATATTTCTTCAAGTGACTTTTATGTTTTCGTAGCTCCAAGTATTATGCAAGAAGAATGTAAAGGTTATGGATTAGCTTCAACAAATCAAAGAACAAGTTTTGCAATTTCAATACGAGAACAAGTTTAGTCAATGTAATAATGTCCTACAATTCATAAAATGAGTTCATATTGTATATTGCTTTTAACCCTTGTCATTGGGTTGTAATTCTAGATATTTGTTACTCCATTCAGCTATCCACTAATAGTTTTCATTTTTATAAATATTTTTTTCAATATACAAGTAAAAAAAACATGTAAACATGTGATGAGCTATGCATTATACCTTAAAAGGGGATATTAAAAATGTATAGATATCTTAAATCTATTTAAAAGATGTATTTAAGATATTTATATGAAATTATTTATAATTAAATGAATTTTATTTTAATTTAAGTTGTTTTATTTACTTATATGATTATTCAATTTTAATGTCTATTAAAATTAACAAGACATATATATGGATAAATAAAGAGATAAGTGTCACATAGTAGCTAGTACCTACCTTTGAAGTATTGTAATAATAGTATTTGTTTTGTAAGGGAAAAAAATTAATGAAATAATATAATAATAATGTTAAGTTGTTTATATTTTCAAACTCTCAAACATGGATAAATAATTTGAATAAACATAAATAAATAAGCTATGAAAAGTGATTATCAAGGTTAATTACATCATTCAATGTTTCAAATGACACATTGTAGACTAGTGTCAACCCAATAACACTTTGAAATGTAAGAAATAAACCTTATAAATCACACCATGAATTTGATCCAAGGCAATGAATAATACGTGTAAGGATCAAGAGCAAGTATTTGAAAATCAATAATAACTAGAGATAGGGATGTATACTGTTATAAATCAATTTTTTGTAAGAATATATCACTTATAAACTAGTTGTTGTCAATAAAGTAAAAAATAAAATTCTTATCATTATAGTTTCTAGATTTTAAAATTAACTAAAAAATTATTTATGAAAAATTATTTGTTTTTAAATTAAAAAAAAAAAACAAATTTAATTTTAAAATAAACCAAATCCCTTCTTTTAATTCTTTTTATTTAATTAATTGAAATAAATTAAAATTTTAAAAAGTAAAAAGAAAACAAATCCAAAATTAAAAGAAAAATATAAAACAAATAATTATTAAATAGTTCTAACTTTAAAATAAAACAAAACAACATGGTGTGTGGAAGGAATAGAAAAGTGGACAAAAAACATACAATTTTGGAAGGAAAGTGAAAGGAGAAACTAGTAGTGCATAATCAAGGTGGTGAGGTTTTAAAGGCAAAGGTTGATGTTAATAGGTAAGAACTCAAAGCATAGGATAGCCAAGACCTTGGTAAGATCATGGAAGAGACATAAAAGATGGCAGTGGGTGTATCACCTTAAAACATGATTGCAAAATCTTAAACACAGGCAATGAATAAATGAGAATCACAATCAAAAGTCACAACAATAAAGCAAATAAGATAAATTGATTCAAAAGAAGTGCAAATATGCAAGCATTGAAACACACAATTTTACCTTAGCATAGCTCCATTGCTCTCCTCTATTTCACCTTGGGAGAAATGATATAAGTAATCTTTACTCAGATTTATATTGAGCACAATAGCACAAAAGCACCTACAAAATATGAGTATAGTTTTCCTACGTGATCTGAGATGAAAAATGAAGGATAGGATGGTTGCATTTATAGATATTTGATGACACCAATCAACAGTCAAGATTAGAAGAGAGATTGAAAAAATCAATGGTTGAGAATTGATGAGAGAAATCGATTGATTGGTAACCGTTGTATGATTTCAGATAATTGACTGCATGATTCAGTTAAAAGGATTGATTGGATTGTTAACTCAGGCTGATGGTTAGTAAATTGAATTCATTGCTTAGAGGACTCAAAGTGAGTGGGAGTGAAGTGGATTTGATTGGGAAGTGGACTGAGAGTAAATCTCAGTCAACAAATGAGGTGGAATTTGCATGAGTATTTAATAATTAAATAAACTTAATTATACATGTGCAAGATTGAATTTAATAAATAGAATAAATGATTTTATTTATTTTTGAAGAAGATAATGTTTGAGAAATAAATAATTAAAATAATTATTTAATTTAGGAAATGAAAAATGGACAATTGATTAAATAATAATAAATTATGTAATTAAACTCTAGAATAGAAGAATAATTAATAAATTAATTAAATAATGTTAATTATTTAATTAATACAGAGGAATGAATATATTAAATTATTTAATTATCATTATCAAGTGAAAATGATAGTTAATTTAATCATTTAGTCAAAATTAGGTGTCTACAGTAGGTAATGAAACTCTTGAGATATTTAAGAACTCAATCATTAGCATTAATTTGGGCATCAACTCAATTATTCTAACAATTTGTATTCTAGATAATCTTTTGAACCTAATGGTGGAAGAATTAAAGTGGAAGGTGATTATCTCAGAGTTTATTGGTATCTGACCTACTCTAGAATAAATTAAGAATTGGATGGATCAACACTAGTTAGACTACCACTAACTGTTGAATGAACAAGACAACTGAAAGGGAGGTGAATTAGTTGTATCTAATTAAAACATCAAAACCCTCAACAGTAATCAAATCCACATGCATTCATTAAACCCTTAATCTATTATAATATTTAAACATAAATGTAGATAACAAAAACTTAATCAACTCAACACCATGCACAAGACAACACTAGATTTATGTGTAAAACCCAAGAAGGGAAAAACCACAATAAGGATTAGCTCACAATATAAGTAATTGTAAAAGTAGTACAAAGGCTCACTACCAGAATAGGACACATTGTCCAAAAAGGCTCACATTCAAGGCTCACTGCCAAAGTACAAAAAGAAGATAGAGAATAAATGTTACATAGAGAACACAATCTCAATGCAACAAAAGATCCACCACAATAGCTCCAACACCTTCGCAGTTTTTTTGAATGATTGTAGACACCTTCTACTCACTACATTTGGTAATCCAACACTTGAAAGTTTGCACTGCTTTGCTCAATTTTGCATCACTTGCATCATATGCTTCACACACACACACACACACACACACACACACACACACACACACACACACACATATCTTGCATCTATCTTCACCTACTTCATCAATTCAACTCATACTTATACTATCCTCAATCTTGAAACCCTCTCCAAGGTCAACAATGCACCTCAAACGTGTAAATTTGAATTAGGTCAGTGCCAAAACACTCCCGCAGTGGATAGGAATGAAGACGGACCACACAAATCCTTAGTTAGGACCCAAATTTGTCCTAACATGCCTCAACATGCTTCCACAAACTTCGAAGACGCTTCACATGTAGTGCAAACACCAGGTTGGTCATTACCCATGCAAACACCATTGATCAATTAAGTACACGCTTCATAAATCTCAAGATGACTTGCGAACCACACACCACACTTCAACACAATCTAGACTATTCCTCCAACATCTTGAAATCCATCAAACTCCTTCACAACAAATTTCACCTAAAGAATGTACAAAATTTGTACACTCAGACCACTCTGCCAAACACTGTAACTCAAAAGACCATCTTCTGAAACACCAAACCATGAATTCTTTTGACATAGATAAGAGACCAACATCATCAACATACCTTCAAAATTGCAAGGCCTAAAACACCACTGCAAAGAAATGTGGAGCCAAAACATTTATCCCAGACACCTTTGTAATACATAGTGATGCAGGAGCATCAAATGGTGTAGGGCAATATTGCATCACCCAAAAAAAATTGTTTTTCCCTGTTTTCTTCCAGGTTGTTTTGGGTCCCATGATGGCGCAGGGGTCGATAGTGGGGCACGAGGCGCGAAAGGAAAATAGCAAGCAGGCGCCACTACCACGGTAAGTGTGCGCCTAAATAGTTCCGTATGGGCTTGAATTTTAAGGCGGGCTGACTTTTGTTCATGAAAGAATCACCTCAATACTACACTGGTTTGGAGGAAATTAAAGTTTCGTCCCAGAACAACACAATGCAGCTTCTAATTTAGATGTCACTTTAGAGGCTAAAACTAATAACTCAAAAAGTAGTTAAGTGACCTCTGGTGGCTCACACATTGTGAGCTAGATTTGAGCTTTTAGAGCATGCAATAATAGCAAATCATACCTAGATCAAAGGCATGGCCTGCGTAGAAGTTGGTCCTCCTAAAAAGTGAATTTCAATTAGAATTTTCCTAGGCCGAAAATCATAGTTGGTTTAGGCAAAAATCTATAAAGGATATTGAACTTTCTAGAACATTTAGTGTTCTACGTTATTGAGGAAAATAAAGGTTCAGTGGAGTTTGTGAGGGGTGGCCACTTTGTGCAGTGCTTTCGAATAGTAGATTTTCTTTGGAGCTTGTTTTGTTAATATGATCAAGCCTTATGAAGGCTACTGCTGTATAACTAAATCTCTGTTTTCTTTTCTAAAAATATCGATGGTGAAAGTGATCATTTTTCTATCCGCATCTTTTGTATTGGTATCTATTGTTACTTGAATTTATGTAGGTTTTGAGCGTATAGCCTCATCAGTGTGTGTCTGAGAGGCAGGGTTCCTAAGCTATGTGAGGCATGAAACATGAGAGTTGTAGTAGGACTTATGAGTAATAGGTTGAGTTAAGGGTCTCCTCAAAGACTTGCCCAATATGGCAAAGGTAGAGGCCAAGGTGGTGGAGGAAGAGATCCTCCTAGAGATGAAATCAAATCCCTTATAAGGAAATTAGAAACCTTGCAACAAGAGGTTCGAAGAAGAGATGTGCAACAGGAGCCGAGGAGATATGTGAATGAAACTGGAGAGATCAATGGTCTGGGAAAGAAAGTTGTAGGTAATCTCAAGCGGCCCAGGAAGAGACCTAAAATGGAGGTTTCAACTCTTAGTGGAAATCACAGATCCGGAAAAATTAGATGATTGGATGGTGACATGGAGAATTTTTTCAAGTTTGAGGAAATTGAAGATCCTCATAGAGTGAGGTTTTCAAAGACAAAATTGAAAGCTCACGCTAGTATATGGTGGAAAAAGGTCTAGTTGGAAAGAGGAAGACAAGGGAAAGGTAGAGAGCTACAAATGGGACCATAATGTTGTCGAAATTGAAGGAAACAATTTATTCAGTCAATACAAATTAAAAGCTACTCAAGTGCAAAAGCTTAAGGCAGGGACAAGGACGGTGAAAGACTCTGAAGGAATTTCTAGGGATGTACAGTTAGGACGGAGAATTATTCAAATAAGAAATTGTTGGCTATATTGAGTTGAAGCCGACACTGGGTATACGTAGAATATTACCATTGAGAGACTAACTGTGTTTTCTCTAAAAGGTTGAAGGCTGAACAAGAGGTTTGAGAACAAACAACAAGGTGGAGGTTGTGGAGGAAAGATCATTGTATGGTCATATGGAGGTCAAAATGAAGATTAAAAGAAGGGTGAAGGCTCTAGTAACAATCAGAACTAGAAAGGAGATAGCACCTATCGTCCTCGTGATTAGAATAATGGAGATCAAAGATGAAGAGGAAGATCTGGATGAGGACCGGGAAGAGGAGGCTTATGTGGAACTTGTTTCCAGTGTGGAGAAGGACATAAATCCTATGAGTGTCCTCAACATCAAGGTAGGAAAAACAAAAGACCTGAGGGTAATGCACAAGTTGCACATGTAGATGAAGATGTTGAGTCTTCACATTTTGAGGATGCAGAAAGAGGAGAGGTTCTTGTTACTAGAAGAGCCTTGCTAAATGAGGAGAAAGAACCAACTCAAAGGAAGAAATTTTTTTCACCAGATGTAAGTGTGAAGGTAAGGTTTGTAATGTTATTATTGATGGAGGTAGTATTGATAACCTTGTTTCAAAAGAGATGGTTAGTAAGTTGTGGTTGGAGAGAAGAAGGCATCTAAATTCATACTGGATTGCTTGGCTACAGAAGGACCATAAAGCTTTGGTAAATGAAAAATGTATGGTAAAGTTCAATATTGGAAATTACCATGATGAGGTATTGTGTGATAATATGCCTATGGATGTTTGTCATATGTTACTAGGAAAACCGTGGCAGTTTGATCGGCGAGCAGTATATGATGGACATGCCAACACCTATCCTTTGACAAGGGATGGAGTTTGTCATAAGTTGAAGAACCTAAAAGAGGCAAAGGAAAAGGTTTGCAGTAATGCAAGAATTTGTTTGGTTGACGGAAGAAAGTTCCTAGAAGGTATGAAGCATGAGCATATGTGTTTTGCATTGATTCCTAGAGTTGATAAAGAAGATACTATTGAGGTGCATGTAGAGGTTTCAGATTTGTTGAATGAGTTTCAATCTATTATTTTTGATAATGTACCTAAAGGTTTACCTCCAATAAGAAATATTAGTCATCAGATGAACCTGATTCTTGGAGCTAGTTTTCCAAATAAGCCAACTCATCGTATGACTCCAGCAGAGAGTGAAGAGTTGAACAGACAAGTGCAAGAGTTGTTGCAAAAAGGATTGATTAGGGAGAGTTTGAGTCCATGTGCAGTACCTGTAGTACTAGCACCAAAGGATGGGGAATGGTGGATGTGTACAGACTCTAGAGCCATCAACAAGATCACCATCAAGTATAGATTTACCTTACCAAGAATGTGTTGACGTGCTAAGATTGTTTGAGTGGAGCTAAGTACTTCCGCGAAGATGGGTCGAAAGAGTGGTATCATCATTAGAAGAAGGGAAATGTGATAGAGGAACAACCTTCAAAACTACGGAGGGCTTGTATAAGTGGCTATTCATGCCTCTCGGGCTAACCAATGCACCGAGCACATTTATGCGGCTTATGAATGAGGTATTGAAATAGTTTTTAGGAAAAATTGTTATTTGTTTATTTGGATGATATTTTGATTTCTAGTAAGACATTGGAGGAGCACTTGATGCATATCCTAATTTTTTTTTTAGAAACTAAGGGAGGAGAAGTTGTTGACTAATTTGAAGAAATGTAGTTTTGTGAAGAGAGTTGGTGTATAAAGGTTTGTTGTCTCAATGGAGATGCGAAATGGATCCGAGAGGAAGGTGGAGCTATCATTGAATGAAACAAATCAGGGTGTTACAGTAGATCCTTTCTACATAGTCTATATGGCTTTTATAATTTTATTGGAATTAAAATAGTATTTGTGCACCTCTAGGCGGAGAGCAATGAGAGGGATAGAAAGAGTTTAGCGGACTACAAGAGCAACTAAAAGTTTTGACATATTATGAAGAAGAAATTTCTTGGGCAGCCTATTTTGGCACTTAAGATTTCAATAAGGTTTTCGGTGGGTGCTAGTGGTTCCATAGGGCTATTTTATGATCAAGAAGAGTAAGCATATTGCCACTATTTTAGTGAAGTTAAATGATATAAAAATGTTTGTCTATAACAGGATTTTATATAGTTGGAGCTTTGAAGAAATAGAACACTATTTATTTATAAAAGAATTTGTTTCTATCTTGAGGTACAGAAGCTTTGCAATATCTTAATAGTCAAGGAAAGTTGAATCAAAGGCACTTAAAATGGGTTGAGTTTTTGCAGAGTTATACTTTTGTTTTGAAGCACAGGAGTGGAAGGTCAAACAGAGTTGCAGGTGCCTTAAGTAGAAGGAAAAATTTGTTGATAGAGATGAATATAGAGGTTGTTGGGTTCAATGAACTCAAGAGTTTGTATCCAAAAGATCTAGACTTTGCAGAAGCTTGGAAGGCTTGTTTGGAACTTGTTACACTGGATAGGATGAGCTGGTTGGATTTCTTCATCCAAGATGGGATGTTGTTTAGAGGAAGCCAGTTGTGCATTCCAAGGAGTTCTATGAGAGAGAATCTAATCAAGGAGAAGCATAGTGGGGGATTGGCTAGAAATTTTGTTCGAGATAAGACCATTGCTCTTGTCAGTGAGAATTATTATTGGCTACAATTACACCAAGATGTGAAGAATTTTGTACAAAGCTACAAAGTATGTTAGATGGCAAAAGGAACAAGTTAAAATACTAGATTGTATCATGCATTACCTGTACTCAAGAGGCAATGGGAGGATATTAGCATGGATTTTGTTCTTGGTTTTCCAAGGACATAGAGGGCATGATTCCATATTTGTGGTGGTGGATAGATTTTCAAAGATGGTACATTTCATTCTGTGTCATAAGACCAGTGATGTTGTTCATGTTGCATAGTTGTTTTTCAAAGAGGTGGTGAGACTACATGGTCTACCAAAGAGTAGTCTCAGATAGAGATACCAAATTTGTTGGTTATTTATGGAGGACATTATGGAAGAAGCTGAAGATAGATTTGAATTTTAGTTTTGCACACCATCCATAGACTAATGGAAAAACAAAGATAGTGAATAGGATTTTGGGCAACCTGCTAAGATTCTTAGTTGGAGATAAGCCCAAGGGATGGGATTTTATTATACCATAGGCAGAATTTTCTTACAACATTTTTTTCAATAGGAGCATTGGTAAATCACAATTCCAAATTGTATATGGGAGTAGTCCAAGAACTACTTCTGAACTAAGAAAGATGGATAAGGGAGAGAAGATTAGTGTTGAGGCTAAAGATTTTGCTGAGCACTTGAAGAATTTGCACAAAGAGGTGAAGAAACATATCAATAAGATGAACTCACAATATAAGGCTCAGGCAGATAAAAAATGGAGGTATAAGGAGTTCCAGGTAGGAGATGAAGTCATGGTTCATTTGTGAAAGGAAAGGTTTCCAGTTGGTACATGCAAGTTAAAGATGAAAATTTTTGGACCATGCAAGATCCTGAAGAAGCATGGTTCAGGAAATGCTTATGAGGTAGAGTTTCCTAGTGGAATAAACATTTCTCATGTGTTCAACATTGCTGATTTGATAGAGTATCATCAAGGTGATATAGAGGAGGGGTCAATAAATGAACAGTTGAAAATTCCAGCACCTACTTCAGAGAAGGAAGAAATAGAAGAAATATTAGATAGCCATGTGGGTAGAAGCACACGAAACAGGAAATATGCAAAGTACTTGGTGATAAGGAGAGGAAGGCTTGTTGAAGATTCATCATGGTTGTCTAAGGTTGAGGTTAACCATCTTGGTTTCCCTCTAACTCCTAAGAAGTGACAGGTCACTTTTCAAATTACCCTGGGTGTCTAATGCAGGAGCATCCAGCAGTGTAGGGCAATCTTGCACCACCCAAAAAAATTGTTTTTCTTTTGTTTTCTTGAGTTGTTTTTGGAGTCTCATGAAACTAACAAAGGTGTAAGACAGGCATCCATAATATAAAAATAGGCACACTAACTATTTTTGTAAGTCAGCCTAAGCAGGCTTATATGGACCTGAAAATTTACCCAAAGGAGCAGAGCTAAAAATCATTTTTTATCGTGAAAAAATCACCTCAATACCCTGCACAGTTTGGTAGAAATTAAAGTTTTCATCCTGAGAAATTTCTCCAATGCATCTTCAAATTCAAATATAAAACTTTAGAGGCCCTAAAACAACTCAAAAAGTGGTTGAACCGACCTACAATAAATATGTGCATTGTAGAGCTCATCAAGAGCTTTCTGATGATATGTAATAATAGCAAATCGGACACCCAAATCAAAAGTTATGGCCCCACAAAGTTGGTCCTCTAAAAAGTGAATTTCATTCAAAATTTATTCCTAGGCCAGAAATCAAACAGTGGGAATTTTGGCACCAAAACAAAAGGGGAAATTTGAACTTTCTAGAATATTCTAGGGCGGTTATTGGGGAAAATAAAAAGGATTAAGTGGGGGTTGTAGAAGGTGGCCCTGATAGTGCAGATTGTGGCTCCGAATAGTATATTTTATTTTCAAAGCTAATTTTGTTGTAATGAATCAAGCCCATGAGGCTATAACATGTAAGCCTTGAGTCTGTAATTTTATTTTCTAAAAATAATTGAAAGTGAGTCATTTTTTTGTCTCGCATCTTTTGTGTTGGTATCTATTGTTGTGATTTATGTGGGTTTTAGGAGGTGTGGCCCTCATCACACAGTCACACACTAGTGAACACAACTTTTTTTGTACAACAATCTTGAATACCATCTCTTGACTATATCATCTCTAAACATCTCTCAAAAACATATTTGAACCACATAGGCATAGCGTCAACACAAAAGAAACATGAAGCATATCTCGAAGCACATTTTGAACCACTAAACACACCTTCATCACATTGTTTTCTCTTTTCTTCAACTTTTCTCAAAAGCACTTGGAAATCAAGCACCAAAGACATCATCTCAACATCTCACATCATAAAGATAGCTCCATGTACTCAAAACACTTCCTCAATATCTCAACTATACATGCATACCCAGATAGTTCAATTAACACCTCTTTCATCAACCAGTTGACACCAATGACAACACAAGCTTGTTGATGTCAATGAAAACACCAATCTCCTCATACTTGCAACAATCTCCCCCTTTTTCATTGATGGCAACACAAGATGTGAAAACCATCAAAGGAAACTCTTTTTTTATTTATTTATTGATTAGATGGTTTACACAACATTTGTCTCTCCCTCTTTCAACATGCTTCATTCTCCCTTCGATAATAATGATTAGATAACATACACAACTTTCTCCCCCTTATACCTTGCACTTTTTCACATAATTCTCTCTCCAACTGACTCTCTCTCCCCTATCATTTTGTTCCTTTTTCACATGATTCTCTCTCCCCCTTTGACATCAATCGCAAATGATAAAATGTTTTGCAATGTTCTCCCCCTTTGAAATTACATAACTTACTTTCAATTGCTCTAAATACCCCCCTTTAGGAGCACACACCAACCTATACCAAATCAACAACCTCTGTATAATGACAACACTCAATCCATACTACAACAATGTCACTACCTACTCCCCCTAAGAGGTAGCCACCAAAATTAGTCTAAAATAAAGGATAGATCATGAGATCCACTAGACTGGTGTGTCTCCTTATGCATCTAGTTCAAAGAATGGGCAATGACCCCCAACTTCTCCTAGAGATACTCAAAAGTATCATTAAGAAGAGCCTTAGTGAATATGTCAACAATCCGATCCTTTGTAGGTACATATTCAAGCTTCACTTTATTCTCATTCAGTTTAATTTTGAAGACCCACTTAGATCCAATTATGTTTTTGTTTGTAGGTCTTGGGACAAGTTCCCAAGTCTGATTCTTCTCAATCTGCATAAGTTCTTCTTCAATAGATCTCATCCAATGTTCATCTTGACATGCCTCAATCACTATTTTAGGTTCAACTTTATAAAGTAAACACATATTTACCTTTGCTTCAATAGCTCTTCTTCTTGTCAACACACCTTTGCTTTTGTCTCCAATTATTTGTTCTTCAGAATGGTTTCTCCTCACATACTTAGGGGTTCTAGGTGTCTTTTCCAAACCTTCTTCCTCATCATCTTGTGCTTCCTATTCCTTAGCTTTTTATTCTTCTTCTCTGCAGGAAAGTTCATCTGATTCATATACATCCATCACCACTGAATTTTGTCGATCTTCATCCACTTTAACACTTGCACTCTCAATAATTTTGTCAATCTTTTAGAACCTGGCATCAAACTTTCCTAAGTTTTCTTCATCTCTTCTAATATATTTTTTTCTTCCAAACACTCTAAAGTACTTGATGGTAGGGATCCTTCCATACCACAACTCATGGGGAGTCTTTGTGTTTATTTTTTCTTGAATTCTATTAAGTATATAAACAACAATATGAATTACTTATCTCCAATAGACTTCCAGTAGGTTAGCTTATTTCATCATAGTCCTTGCAGCTTCTTGAACAATCATGTTTTTTCTTTCAACCACTCTATTTTGCTAAGGATTTCTAGGAGTAGAAAAATGCCTCTTTATGCCATGATTCTCACAAAACATGTTAAATTCATTGGAAATGAACTCTACACCTCTGTCAAACCTCAAACACTTGATCTTCAAATCAATTTCATTCTCAACCATAACTTTAAATGCTTTGAATCTATCTAGGGCTTCAATTTTTTCTCTAAGAAAAGTAACCCATGTCATTCTAGAATAATCATCAATCAAAAGCGTGAAATACATGTCACCTTGTAGACTTATTACTCTTGTAGAACTACAAAGTTATGTATGCCCTAAATCCAACAATTTGGTAGAAGATTGTTCATTACCCTTGAAACTTCGTGTTTGCTTCCTAGTCTGACACTCCTTGCAGACAATATTGATAGGTTTTGTAATTCGTGGTAGATCTCTCAATGCTTGAACTGAACTGATTCTAACCAAGTTATCAAAATTTATGTGACACATCCTTCTATTCCATAACCAACTTTCATTAATTTGAGTCATAAAGCAATGACCATCAACACTCTTGAGCTGATAAACATTTCCATTTGTCCTCTTTCCAGCAACAATCATAGTTTCAAACCTTTTTATGATCTCACATCCATTATCCTAAAACATAAGATTATATCCTTTTTACACATCTTTCCAATGCTTAAAATATTATGCCTTAAACCCTTGACATAGTAAACATCATCAGTATTATGCTTGCCATCAAAACTGATCAAACCTATTCCACAAATCTTAAGGCCTAAATCATCTCCAAATTTAACAAGTCCTACATCATATTTTTCAAGTTTAACAAACTTACTCTTGTCTCCAGTCATATGATTTGAGCAGCCACTATCAATGATACGATAGTTCTTATCTTGTCTAACATGATAAGCAAATACCAAATTGCCTTCAACCTTAACCTTTGTCTCTGGAACACTTTCCTTCACACATCTTTTAGAGTTCGCAAAAATAGATACATCTTTTAAAGCCAAGAACAAGAATTCATTATCATCATAGTCTCTATAATCAGATTCATCATTAGAAATACCAACATCTTCTCTAACATAATAGCTTTTCTTGATCATCTTACCTTTGTTTTCCTTATTCTTATTGTTCACATTTTTGTTTGGACATCTTGAAGCATAGTGACCTATTTGTCCACAACTAAAACATTTGAAAGATAATTTACCTTTGTACTTACTGGTGCCCTTTTTCATCCTTCTTACAAAGTTAGCTTCCACATCATCAAGATCATCTATAATTAAATCTTTAATCTTTTCTGATTTTCCAGCCTTGAAAGTAGTCTCCACTTTTGCACCATTATTCAGACAAAAATTTCTCATTTCAAATGCAGTTAGCATGCCAAACAACTAATCTCTAGTGTAAGTATTGAAATTTGCAACTTCCTCAATAGAATTAGGAAGAGTTCTGGGAATTTTCTTTACCACTTTAGGTTCTTTGACTTTTGCATCAAGACCTCTCATTGCACTAACAAGTTCATTAACCCTCTGAATGTAACTTGTAACTTTTCATCTTCATACATTCACAAGTTCTAAAATTGTGTCTTCAGATTTTGCATCTTAGCTTGTTTAATCTTATCATCTCCTTCATAAATACTTTCTAGCTTATCCTAAATTTATTTAGTAGTTTTCAGATCCATAACTTTCACTAATTCACAATTTGCAAGACTGGTCAAAAGAACAAACCTTGCTTTACCATTTATTTCATAGGCCTTGATCTCATCCCTTATGCTCAGTCTATTTTGATATATAGTGTAAGTAGTCTTTACTGCTTGCAAAACATCATATCCAAGGTAACACCATATAGCCTTCCATCTTCACTTTCTAGAATGCATAGTATGTGTCATCAAACATAGGGATCTCCTTCTTGTTCACCATCCCATATCTATCTCAAGTTGTTAATATTTTCTCTAAGGAAGCTTTCTCTGATACCAATTGTTGAATGAACAAGAAAAATGAGAGGGGGTGAATCAGTTGTATCTAATTAAAACATCAAAACCCTCAACAGTAATCAGATCCACATGCATTCATTAAACCCTTAATCTATTATAATGTTTAAACATGAAATGCAGATAACAAAAACTTAATCAACTCAATACCATGCACAAGACAACACCATATTTACATGGAAAACCCAAAAAGGGAAAAACCATGGTGAGGATTAGCTCACAATTTAAGTAATTGCAAAACTAGTACAAAGGCTCACTGCCAAAATAGGATACACTGTCCAGAAAGGCTCATAGCCAAGGCTCATTGATGGATTACAAAAAGAGGATAGAGAAGAAATGTTACATAGAGAACACAATCTTAGCACAACAAAAGATCCACCATAATAGCTCTAACACCTTCGCAGTCTGTTTGAATGATTGTAGACATCTTTTATTCACTGCATTGTAATCCAACACTTTAAATTTCACACTTCTCTGCTCAATTTTGCATCACTGGCATCATATACTTCACACACACATTTATCTTGCATCTATGTTCACCTACTTCATCAATTCAACTTATACTTATACTGTCCTCAACCTTGAAACCCTCTCCAAGGTTGAAAAGCGCCTCAAACATGCAAATTTGAATTAGGTCGGTGCCAAAACACTCACACAGTGGATAGGAATGAAGATGAACCACACAAATCCTTAGCTAGGAACCAAATCTATCCTAACATGCTTCCACAAACTTCAAAGATGCTTTGCATGTAGTGTAAACATTAGGTCAACTGTTACCTATGTAAACACCATTGATCAATTAAGTACACACTTCATCAATCTCAAGATGACTTGCGAGCCACAAACAATGCTTCAACATAATCTATAATATTCCTCCAACATCCTGAAATCCATCAAAATCCTTCACAACAACTTTCACCTGAAGAATGTACAAAATTTGTACACTCAGACAACTCTTCCAAACACTATAACTCAAAAAACCATCTTCTAGAACACCAAACCATGAATCCTCTTGAAAGAGGCAAGAGACCAACACCATTGACATACCTTCAGATTTGTAAGATCTGAAACAACACTGTGGAGAAACGGGAAGCCAAAACATTTCTCCTACACACCTCTGTAATACACATTCACACACTGGTGAACACAACTTTTTCTCTACAACGATCCAATATACCATCTCTTGAATATAACATCTCTAAACATCTCTCAAAAATATATCTGAACCACATAGGCATAACATCAACACAAAAGAAACACGGAGCACATCTCAGAGCACATTTTGAACCACTAAACACACCTTCATCACACTATTTTCTCTTTTCTTCAGCTTTTCTCCAAAGCACTTGCAAGAAACTGTTGAGCATGATGTTAGTCCCACACCAATAGTGTAGATAAATCCTCACAGACAAACTATGGGAACCTATCTTTAATTGAAAGACTAAACCGGGGCAACCTAAATCTCAGGTTGGCTCAACTTAATTCCAAGGCTCGTTTATGTCAGGTCTTGACCATACTAGGTTTGCATCAGGGTTCATTGTGACAATGATGTTAATCATGAGGGGTAAATGGTAATTTTTGATTCTAAAAGGAATCATAAGGATTGGTAAAATGTATTTTCGGTCCAATCATCAGACAATTTCTTGAAATCAACAAATATCTAATAATATTTCATGAATTTCAAACAAATTTGCTATCACTGAAGAAGATTTAGCTTTAAGCATTCAAGAATATGATGGAAACGAAATATTTGCAATAAAATTTCCATTCATTCATCTCTTTTTTGGAACATTTTCTAAAATTTAAATATTTATACTAAAATAAAGCATCAAAAATACTTGAAAAGTAAAATTGCTCCTAGATATTATCCACACATGCCCCAAGAATTAACCAAATCAAAGCAAACCACTCTATACTTCACCAGATTGCTTCATAAATAGGCATATAATCATGTGAGATTTTAAAGAAAGGGAGGTTTATTTGGACACCAGGTAGGTTATATATGCACCCTTAAATGATGTAGCATATAGTCTTGTCTGGCTGAACAAACAACTAGCTACAAAAGATTTCATACCAGGTGGTATCTTTCAAATTAGCTTTGATATTGATTAGCTTCTATGTGCATACAAGTTTTCAATTCAGAATGATTCAGAAAATAGGAAAAAAGAACAAAACTTGAAGAAGCTTTGGCTCTTCTAACATCCACAAATTTTGAACTTAAAATGAAACATCTCCCTGCCTTTTATAAGAACAAGACATAGCGAAGATAAGAAAATAACACAAGAGGAAATCCAAGGGACAAATCACAACAAGGCACGTGGAATATGACAACTGGTAGGAGAATTGTTGATGAAGTCAATGGATGTCAACCTTCTTTAGCACTTTGAGCTCTTTCAGGTCTTTTATCTTTTTTACTATCACCAGGATAGTAACTTGAATCCGAATAGGATGTAGGAACTTTCCCATATATTCAAAATGATTGCTTTATCATTATGCTCCTACATTCTAGTTCTACCTCTAGCTTAATACTCCGAGGAACAAATCACATCGGAGGTTGACGCATTCTTCTGCCTCATTCATAATACCAGTATTCCCAATATTCCAACAATGCAAGCTCCTCCTTCACACAAACTCCCAGAATGTATCACTCGATCTGGATATGATTTTGTTTGCTATTCAAATCTTCCTAACCGTCCATACCCGAATGTTGCATCACAATCAGCTTCTCCTACAAGCACAAATTCCATACATTAAATCCCTTTTAAAAAATTCATAAAACTCTCATGAAACATTAAGCATTTAACTTTAACTCAACATTGTTACCCGATACCTGATACCCGATACTTCAGCTTTTACTAACAAATTTTCTTGGACCTTGGATTTTATCGGAACCTCAACACTTTCTCGGACCTTTGCTCTTAGACCATAACACTTTTCCCAAAACCTTGCATTAACACTTTCACATTTTTGGCTTTTTAGTACCCGGTACCCGATACATTTGAATCACAAAGTACCCAAAAAAAAATTCTTTGGCTTTAACTTTTGATGATCTCTTTAACAAGCTAGCACCTGCCATAAGCGTTAGTTTTCACTTGGGTCCCCAAGTCTTATAGTCTTGGGGCATGTTGTGAGACCACACAACAACTTGCAACCAATAAAACCAAATTTAAAAGAAACTCGAGATTAAATCACTCGCTAAAAATCCTAATTTATACATAGTTTCAAACAATAATCCCTTACCTTTACCTATGTTCTGACATAAAGACAATAATTTTTTTTGGAAAGTATCAATGTGTGCTTTGGTTAATTCCAGTTTCTAGAACTTGGTGGAAAAATTAGTTCATTGACATTGGACTACATAATTTGGTAATCCTCCAAAGCCAACCATGGATAGAGCCTTGCTTCCAGTCAAGCGTTTATAGCCCCATAAAGATTATCTTTGTAATTCCCCCAAACATAGCTCTACTACCAGTTAGGAATCCATAGCCCCAGTAGAGATATTTGGATAGCCTAAAGAGTTGAATTTTTCTCTTTTGATATTTCTTTGATATTTATTTTTCTTTTTCTTTTTTTTTTAATATTTCAATGTAAGCTCATTTGCTTCAATTTGTAGGCAATGAAGCTCGCTATTAGGTTGGGAATTATAGTGGTAGCGAATGTTGCCTTTTAATTTTTCATTTAATACCAAATCCCTTTAATCGTTTCTTGATTCCTGAAACTCATTTAATTATTCCACTGTAGGGTGTGACTTTCCATTTTACCATCTAATTATGCAAATCCCTGACTAAGCACAATTTCTATTCTTTGTTAAAAAATATGCATAAGTTAAAATTTAGCAGCAAACAATTCAATCGCCAAATTAAATCTAAATTTAGAACCATTAGTTACCACCCTTCCATCTTAATTTTATGGAAACCACTAAAATACTTGGCTAGCAATTCTAATTTGACGATGTTGCACCACATTAATGCAACAGAGTTGTCATTAAGACTTAATTCTGACCATAATACTCTGCATTTAATTTGCACGCCTTAACACACATGTATTATTTCTTTTCAATTCCCAAATTTTGATGTGTGCTACCTTACTAACTTGATTTTCCTTTCTGCATTGCACACATGGACACCTTCATGATTAATACAGCTCAATAAAACATAATGAAATGACCACCATTAATTTTGAAATCTTCAATTTGTTCGATTCGTGATCTTCGTACTAGTAAACTTCGAAGCACATGGCCACCAATTTTGTGAGAATTAATTAGATTTAACATTTCACTCTAGAGAAACTTGTCTAGTTACCACCTCAACTTGCATTTTCCAAGACTTTGATCCAGGCAACTATGTACCACAACTTCCTCACAATTTTCTATAAATTCCACATTTCTCTCAAATTCTTCACATCTTTTCTTTTCTCTCTCAATTATCATTTAGCTTTTCCACTTTGCTTGTGCTTGCTTGCTTCCAAGCCATGGAAACTCCAATTTTCTTGACTTGCGTTTTCCGCTAGAATGGCTTCATGGGTCGCATTACTACCCAATAGCTTAACAAGGTTTTCTTTCTTCGGACTTCCGACTTTACTGCACCAAATATACGCTTGGTCCTCGGGGAAACTTTTGTTGAATCTAGAGCATATTACTGGCTGAATTAGAACTTGGCTTCACGATTCATAGCCTCACTCCTAGATCTTGGACTTTCTATTGAAAGTTCGCATGACTGTAATATGATAGTGAGGCCCAATTTCTTGGGGAATTTGGATTATGTCCTATCTATTGCACACCTGGCCTTCGAAATTCCCTTTATTGATGACATTCCTCTATTTCTAGAACGAGGAGAATTAGTTCCTCTTCGACCATTCCTGACTAATCTCCATACCCTTGAATTTGATGCCCACCGAGACAATGCTTATTTGGGATATATTACTCTTATGGATGAAGTGTCCCAGATTGACTAAATGACCACCTTGTTGTTGCAACTCGACTCCTTCCATTTGCTTTTTTTTTGCACTTTTACGACAAGAAATTTTATATTTCCATGTATATACGAAGTATACACATATATATGAACATTTTTCTTTTCGTACTTTAAGCATGTATTTACTGTGCATGGTTTTATTTCTTCATTTCATAGTGCAATATTTTTAGAATATTTCAATTTACTCTCATTTGTGTGTTAAATTAAGCAGAATTTGTTAACGCGGAGAACAAACCAGAAAGCAAAAACAACGAAAAAAACCCTACAAAAACAAACTAACCTAACTAACTAAAATTTACCCTAACAAATGATTATCCATAACTAGTTTAATCTCTACCACTATCTTCATAGTATTTTTCATATGAATTACAGTAGACTTATCCTTAAATTCACTTGAATAAATATCAAATCTTCTACTATAACGATGAATTATCTTAATTTTTCTGTGTTTAACTAGCATAAATTCAAAGGTGTACTTTCCAATAAATTGGCTCATATGTATGAAAACAACCTCGTTAAAGGTTGATTGCACACACCTTTGTTGATTCCTCCATACTCTACCTTCTTCCAGCCGTGGTTCATGGTTTTCTTATTCACTTTTCTTGATCCCATGAATGATTGTGTTCATTTCTTGATTCTCCTTCTCTCCGAGATTCTTCAAGTCTTCAACCTTGCCTTCACTTTTAACCTTGTTATACCAAGCAATAACACAATTTACATTATCATCAAAGAGAGAGAAAGTAAAAACTTGATATTCTGTATTTTGCATGGAATCAAGAAAATTTCTCTTTTTAACTCGTGAATTTTTAGTTTGGAGCGAAAAACACACGTCTCTCGCTCAATTTTCCCACTTTTCCTCTTCATGGTAATCTTCCATGTGTGAAAAGGCGGATGAATCATCACTTCTATTTTCTCATTTTTTGGTGCAGTATTTCCAAATCTCGACGTTCTTGCTTGTTTTCATGTAAAATTTTAGGATTTTCTTCATAACAATTGCAGTTAACAAACTGATTTGATTTAGCAATTATTTTTTTAACATTTCTAGTTTTACTAGGGTTATGCACTTTCTCAAAATTTGAAATTCTTCTCATTAATGGTTCCTTTCTCTTAGCAGTTAAAACCTCTTCCATTAATAGAATCACTTTATGTGTGGCCAAACTTACCCTAGTTAGAAAAAAATTGCAATCAAGTTTACCATGGTCAGTTTTATCATGGATTCTACACTAAGTGACCCTACCAAAGGTGAACAAACTCAAAGGATGCAATCTTCGATTAAGGATTTCTTGAAGCTTATCAACTTCCATTTCTATATTATCGACTTGCATAGACCGTAAGTCTTACAAGAAACTTTCAAACCCATAAATGATATTGATTCCGAATAAAACTAGAGAGAAAGATATGGCCCTCCTTCTAGCACCAGTTCCTATTGATCACAATGTTAGTTGCACACCAACATTGTAGATAAATCCTCACAAACAGACTGCGGGAACCTATATTTACTTGAAAGATTGAACCAGGACAACCTAAATCTCAGGCTAACTCAATTTAATCCCAAGGCTCATTTATGTCAGGTCTTGACCATACTAGGTTTGCATCAGGGTTTGTTGTGGCAATGTTGTTAATGACAAGGAGTAAGCGGTAATTTCTATTCTAAAAGAATCATAAAGTTGGTAAAAGATATTCTTGAGTAGGTCATCAAATTTCATGAAATCAACAAATATGCAATAATATTTCATGAATTTCAAGAACTTTACTATCACTTAAGTAGTTAGCTTTAAGCATTCAACAATATGATGGAAACAAAAGATTTGCAATAAAATTTTCATTCATTCATCTCTTTTTTTGAACATTTTCTAAAATTTAACATCTATTCTAAAACAAAAGATAAAAAATGCTTAAAAAGTAAAAGTGCTCATACATATTATCCACACATGCCCCAAGAATTAACCAAATAATAGGAAACCACTCTATACTTCACTAGATTGCTTCACAACTAGGCATAAAATGATGTGATATTTTAAAGAAAGGGTCGAGTTTATTTGGACACTGGGTAGGTTCTGTATGGACCCTTAAACGATGTAGCATATAGTCTTGTCCAGTTGAAAAAACAACCAGCTACAAAGGATTTCATACTAGTGGTAGCTTTCAAATTAGCTTTGATATTGATTAGCTTCTATGTGCATACACATTTTTAATATAGAATGATTCAAAAAATAGAAAAAACAGAGAAAAAATTAAAGAAGTCTTGGCTCTTATGACACCCAAAATTCACAAATTTAATTAAATGAAACATCTCGACCTTTTATAAGAAAAAGACACTTGGGAAATTCAATAAATACATGAGAGGGAATCCAAGGGGTGAATCATGATGAGGCACGTGGAATATGACAACTGGCAAGAGAATTGCTGACGAAGTCAACGAAGGTCAACCTTCTTCAACACGTTAAAATCTTTCTAGTCTCTCATCCTTTACTATTTGAAGATAGTAGCTTGAATCAAATAGGATGTAGGAGTTTCCCATATATTCAAAATGATTTCTTTATCCTCCACTCCAACTTTCTGGTTTCTACCTCGAGGCTTAATACTCACAAGGAGCGAATCTGCTTTGGAGGTTAGCATTCTTCTACCTCATTAAGTAATACCAATATTATTGATACTCACGACAACGCCAAACTCCTCCTTCACACAAATTCTTGAAACATATCACCTAATTTGGATATGATTCTATTTGTGATTCAATTTCTTGTCCATACCCGAATGTTCCACCACAATTTGCTTCTCCTGCAAGCGAAAATTCCATACATTAAATCCCTTTTAAAAAATTCACAAAACTCTCATAAAAACAAAACCATTATTAATAAATCATCATTTTAAACTCATCATAAATATCACACTTTAAAAATCATATTATCATGTAGCTATTATTTTTAAGTCAGGTTACCAGACCTTCAGACCTTTGAGTAATATTAAACATTTAACTTTAACTCAAGACTTTACCTGCTTGATACTTTAGCTTTTACTTTCAATTTTCTCAAACCTTGGATTTTATTGGAACCTCAACACTTTCTCGGGACCTTTGCTCTCAAACCAAAACAATTTTCCCAAAACCTTGTGTTAACACTTTCACATTTTTGGCTTTCCAATACTTGGTACACTTGAATCACAAAGTACTCAAAAAAAAATTCCTTTACTTTAACTTTGGTGATCTCTTTAACTAGCCAAAACCTGCTACATGTGTTATTTTTCACTTGGGTCCCTAAGTCTTACAGTCTTGGGGCGTGTTGTGAGACCACACAACATTTTCCTCTCCAATCACTATCTCTTCTTCTATAACCTTATCAACTTCATCCTTTCCCTACATTGGTTTTTTTGTATCTAGAGGAGCATTGTCTAGATTTTCCTCTGTGTTAGTAGCTCCAACATCAATCTCATGCTCATGTTGAGAATCATTTGTGTGCATATCTCCTTCCTCATTAAGTTCTTTGGTAATGGTATTATCATTTAATCCTTCCTTAGATATAGGGACCAGGCCCAACTTCTATACAAGTTCCTCAGCCTTGTCATTACACTCTTTCCAGATCATATCATGATCTGTTTGATCCATTCCCATAAGAATATTTACCTTTTGTTTAGTCCTTAGCTCCTTGTTGTAGATGGTAGCCAATGTGGCTCGGTCTACATCAGTCAAGGGAGCACCAACTCTCTCTAGTGCTTCATCTTTCATCATTTCATGCTCCATTATTGCATCCTCTCTTCTTTTCAACAAAATGAACCAAACATCATTTGGTATATACTTCTAGATATTATGCATATCTACCTCAAATATAATAATATATTTGACTATAGCTTCAATTATTGTAGCTTTATCTACCCCATCTACTTCTTTATACATTTCTATAGTTTCCTTTAACATTTCATTTTGCACTATACTATTGAATAGTGCTCCAAGCTTTATAAGGGAGTGAGGTGTCTCATGTTGTTTTTGTTTCTTTACCTTTATCAAAGGCTTCTTTGTTTCTTTCTGCTTCTTCTCTGAAGAAGTCTTCTTGGCTTCCTTCTCCCTCTTCTAAATTTTGAAAGTTGTTTTTCTTTCTCAACTTCCTCCTCACTCTTTGTATCTACAATGTCAATTCTCTTTCATAAAAAATGATGAAATGAATTTCCTTAGAAAATTTCCTTTTAACTCTTTGATTTGACCTTATTTTGCAATAAATGCTTCAAACCATAAAGCTGGAAACCCTAAAAATTATATGTACAATCAACTTCTCAAGCTCCACAAATCTCCACATTAGCTCATTTTCTTCTGCAATCTTCTTCAACAGATCAAGCATTCCATTCTTTATCACATGTCCTCGTGTTGTGGCTTCAACGCATGTTTTTTGGTAGGGGACATAAGATATCTGTGAATAAATATTCAACAAGCTCCCTTCGGGTATATTTTTTCTCTAACTATTGGACCATGCATCGCAAATAAGCCACTTGGCCTTTTTGTCAAAATCCGTTGCCCCCTCGACATGTCTGCTTTGCACTCTCCAGAGGTTTCATTTCCTTCAAATTTTAAGAATCCTCGCTATACTTCCACATGTCGTAGCTACAGACCATTTTGATCATTCATTTTTGCTTCCTCATCGAGTGCCATGTAGCTCTCATTCCCAAAGAAATTTGGTGGGCCCCACAATCGGCATCTGTGATGCACTTTTGCTACGTGTCTTCTCTACGCAAGTTTTCAGTGAAAGGATGAAATAATGACCACAGGTAGTGAAATGCTGCCACGCGTCTCTTCTGCGCACACTACTTCAGTGCCGAGGATGAAGTGAACTACAAGCTGCAACTTTTACCACGTGTTTTAACTGCCTACCTACAAGGGCAACACTTGTCTACACGAGGCTCTGTTGGACCACTGCCATCATTTGTAGAGGATGCACCTGGACCAGAGCAACCAGATGCTTTGGCTCAAAGTCTTTTTGTTGCAATGGTCGAAAGGAATCTTTGATTCTGCGTCATTGCCAAATATTTTCAAATCTTTTCTGTTACTGCTCTCCGAGGTGGTGGGATTTTCCAGCTATATATACTTCTCTCTATTTTGAGAGAAGAGTCTGAATTTTGAAGGAACACTGAATTTAGGAAAAGACACTAGGAATTTATTACTATTTTATTTTTATTGCAAAAGACTTTCAGACTGTGCCAATTGTTTGGCCTTTCTGTTGGGTATGTGCAGGATCATCATGGAAAAAAAGGCCCTGAACTGGCAAAAAATTCAGAAAAATTAGAGTTAGGCAAACTTGACATAAAAATTTGAATAAGTTATCTATATTATTTAAAAAATATGTAAAAATAGAATTTGTAGAAAATTGAATGTAGTTTATAAACTACTAGGTTTTTAAAAAAAAAAAATCTATTTGGTGAAAATTTGAAATTTCAATGCAAGGGTACTTAAATTTGGGAAAAAAATAAGAAGTTTCTATGACCACCCTAACTACAATAAAATGATAATATTTTAGATATAGGTAGAGGACTCATGCCCCGATGTGATGTATATTTTTTGTAATTTTTTTCCAAGTAAATAATTAATTATGAATTTTTTATTACAACTTTTAAAAAAATATAAAAACTCATATGTCTCACCACCTTAACTTGGTCAAAACTTCATGAAATTCAATTTTCTTTTTTAATCCTATAGTATGCTGAAGCATAGAATGTGACGCATGTTTTGGATTCAAAAAATGTGATATCGTTTGAAAGCTATAGATGTTTTTCAATCAGCCTATCAATCAGGAATTTAGTCATAATTTGAATAGAAAATGAATAATAATTACTTATTAAATTCAAATTAAAGCATAATTTATATCAGTGGAAATATGAGAATCTCCTTTAAAAACCCTTTTCGTTTCATCAATTTTGGTTAAAAAAATAGTCGTCAGCCACATACCCATCATATTGCCACTTTTTGGCCCATCATGATCCTACACATACCCTATTATTTTATGCTATTTGATTAAACTTTAAACTATGTTGCTATTGTCTGGATATTTTATTTGAGAACTATATATATTAAATGCAAGTTTGCTGATCTAGATCATCTCTTATGACTCTTCTTGGTAGTAGGAATGTATGAAATGTTATATTATGTCAATGAATGGATTATCTATACTTTAATCTTCAGTTTCTACCTTTCTAGAACATTATAAATACCAATCGGGCCCTTAGATCTATGATTTATTGTGCCTATCATTAAGTCTTGGCACATCGCCTTAGGTTAGACTTTATTTTATTATATCTGTTTCCTTTTTCCTTTCCAAACCCCCATTATAGAAGAATCTAGCTTCTCTAAAAATTTGGAGGTCACTCAGTTTAGCGCAAAAGGTCCCCCATAAACTGAGTTTCCCATAAGACACTGTTACCTTTTCAAAATTTGGCATCAACAGTTTGTTCTTTTTCTGGCACACTCGGTGGGACAGAGCTTAAATGAATTTGCGCTTTAGAAGGGTGTATGAGCCATCAGCCTGTAACTAGATCCCAAAGCACAAACAACCCCAATTTACTAGCACTGCCACTAGGAACAGTGCAATCCACAAGTTAGTTGGTAACCATTTCGCTCCCACCACCTGTTCCTCTAACCATATTGCCAGCCACCAATAGAAATTATGTGGCATGGGATGTTGGAAGTCCCCTAGTAGCTCCAATAGCACCCATTGTCTGGGGTGCTATCTCAGTCTCAGCAATGAAAGCTATACCCAATTTTACTGGAGATGACTCAAGAACACTCGTAGAACATCTGCAAGATGTGGCGAACATGTGTTTGGTGCACGAGATCACTGTGCAAAACGTAGCTCTAAGGCTCCTTACAGCATCTTTCAAAGGAAAGGCACTGGATTAGTACTGAACATTGCCACCTAGCACTATCCACACCTGTGACAAGCTCGAAGATCCATTTTATGAGAGATTTTCAAATGATGGAGATTACTCCTCATTGTACCATCAACTATTTATCATAAAATGAGCTCCCTAAGAGGCTATGGCGGACTTCAATGCCCGATTCCACACAAATTGGCAGAGGATCCCCATTGCTATATGCCCAACTCTTGAGTTGGCATTCATATTTTATCTAAAGTCCATCAACCCCGACATTTCCATGATGATCAAGTCTTGGGGAGGAGCTATTCTACTAGATGCTTACAATGTCACTGTCAAAGCTGAGAATCATTTGATAGATTGTAGAAAGTTGCCTCCTCAGCCCATCATGTCGATATTCCCTACAATATTGATGCCTACATAGGAGGTTACGTCGACAAGTGCGCCCACACCTCCCCAATCAATGTATACATATACGACAATGCCACAAAATGTCGCCTCTACATCTAGTTCTCCCAAGGATGAAATGAGCAATCTTAAAGAAATGTTGTAGACTATGGCAAATGATATAACCACCCTCAAGCAGAACCAATCAATGCCTCTGAAGCTTGTCTATTATAATTATCACGGTGGACAGTCTTCATATCAATAGAATCAGTACCAAGGCAATTCCTGCACTAATCCACCAGCTCTGACAACCAACCAAATAGTGCAGGTGCCTACTTCGCTGATGAGCGCTTCACCAAGCTCGAGTAGGGAATTGACTGCGGGAAAAAATAACCTCATTGATGATATCAATCCATGGTGCTTCCCTTGCTGTGATGTGCATATGCCCCGGAACTATCTGCATAAAAACTTACAACAAAAGGTAGTGGAGCAGCACAACCAAGGCACAACATCAAACCATAAATTATATGTATATGCCTCACCACAAATGGAGAGTGCAGTTCTTACTGCACAAATGCAAGGGATGTCTCTAGAACAAGAATTCAACATCGTTCTTGATCACGCACTCTTCTCATGGATGGAAGAAGAAGAAATGGTGTTTTCTAATGACACGTCCCTATCCAAAACACCACAAGTGCAATCTAACTATAACACTTGATCAAAGAGGAGATTTACTGGAAAATTAGTTGCTCCACAACTAGCCAATCTGCAACCTAAAGGTGCTTCCAATCAGATATCTGGTACTTCCACTGTGTTGATGCAATATCAACTGCGGAAGTAAATTATCATAACGAGAGAAAAGGAGCAGAAACCTCCAAGTTTTCTACCTTTTAATGTGGTGGAACAATTGAAGAAATCATCCGCTAATGTGTCTATATGGGACATTCTAGCTATCCCAGAGTAAAAGACACTATTCCAGAAGGCGCTTGAAGCAGAGATCAGTGCAACGCCAATGGAGCAATTAGACAAAGCAAAGGCTTTTGATCAACTATCTCCTGGTAAAGTCCTTACAAACAACACAAAAGAATCCCTTGTTGAAGTCATAGATAAGTTGAAGCCTCAACCCTTCTTAACTCTCGTTATAGGGAAGAAGTTATTTCACAATGTTATGATTGATTCTAGTGCTAGCACCATGGTTATGCCTAAACAAATAGCTAAAGCTTTAGGAATCAACTATGAACCTATGAAAACGAGAGTAATGTAGGTTGATGGGAACAAAGTTGAAACTATAGGTATGATCAAGGCACTTCCTTTAACCCTATTTGCTTGCCCTAGTATCACTGTGCCACAAGACACTTTGATCATAGATGTTCCTCCCATGTTCAGCCTTTGTCTATCCTGAGAATTTACTTCAAGGGTAGGCAGATACCTATCCCTAGATTGGTCACATCTGATTCCTAAAACCAAGCACGGCGCAAAAATGAAGATAGAATTAGAAGTGTTACATTCTGAGCATCTAGCGCATGAAGCCATGATCAATTTTGAATTTGCACATACCTCTATCACCAAGCAAGAAATGTATCACATTGAATTACTAGAGGAGGAAAAGGTGACCGGAGATCGGAATGATCAAGAGGATGCTCTCTTAAGTGAACACATGGACAGTGACCCTTTTGGAAATTACCATGCTACAGGAGTAGGCACCTATATAATCTATGATGAAGACCAAGTGCTTCTGAAGGTTGCCAAAGAGTTTGAAGGTGGTCAAGCACCTGAGCTATGGATGTTGTACTTTGACGGGGCAAGATGCAAAGTAGGCGCTAGAGCGGGGATATGTTTGATATCCCCACAAATTGAGAAGATACTAAGGTCTTTCCACTTCCAGTTCACTTGTTCGAATAGTGAAGTCGAATATGAAGGATTAGTTTAGGGTTTAAGCCTTACGGAGTGAATGGGAATTAAGCAATTAATGGTGTTTAGAGATTCTGAACTGATGGTCAACCAAGTCTTGGGAATTTTCGTGGCAAGGAATGTCCACATGAGATCCTATCAACATCAAGTCTAGGACTTGATTGAGGGTTTTGAAGCCTTCAACATTCAGACAGTTTCCCGAGACTGAAATGGCGATGCAGATCACATGACAGCAATCGAATCTCAATTTGATCCTACTTTTGACCTTATACATAATAAACACTATGTATGAGTAATATTCTGACCAATGGTTCCCAATAATGATCAAAGCTGGTAGGTGTTTGAAAGTGATGAACACATTGCTTCATTCATCCAACAATCGGGGGAATTTTCCTATCAGCTCCAACCAAAGATCGTTGAGGCTTATGAAGGACAAATCATGTAACTCAAATCTAACAAATTTATGAAAGGATTGGTTACTCTCAAAAACCTTTTTGATTGTGATAATGAAAAAAATGATAGACAGAAGTTTGTGGTAGACAAAAGCAACTACATAGACCTTTGGGTCTCAGACAACAGAAACCTTCGAGTCGGGAAAGATGTCTCGCACCGTGATAAATAAAGGCTTATCAATTTTTATGAGAAATATGAAGGAGTAGTGGCTTGGTCCTATGATGACCTAAAGGGATATAATTCTAACATCATCCAACACACGATCGAGCTAACAGAAGGTGCAAAACCAGTCTAAAAAAAATAGAGGCCAGTAAACCCCAAAATTGAAGCACTAATGGCGCAAGAGCTAACAAAGCTAATCAAGTCATAGATTGTCTTCTCAATCAAGCATATCATGTGGGTATCCAATTTGGTCCCAGTCCAAAAGAAGAATGGAGATATCCTCTTGTGTGTAGACTTTTGAGACCTTAACAAAGCATCCCTGAAGGATCATTATTCGTTGCCTTCTATGGAGACAATCTTGCAAACAATAGCAGGATCATAAATGTTTTCTCTGCTTGATGGATTCTCCGGTTATAATCAAATTCGAATCAAAGAAGAGGATCAGCATAAGACTATGTTCACTACAAATTGGGGAACATTTGCATATGCTAAAATTCCTTTTGGTTTATCAAATGTAGGGGCAACATTCTAGCGGGCAATGGACATCGCTTTAAGTGAGCTGATCAATAAGATTATCCTAATTTATTTAGATGATCTTACTGTGTTTTCTAAGTCTAAGGATGATCATTTTGATCACTTAGAAATGGTTTTTCAGAAATTCCAAGATTTTGGGGTTTCCCTAAATCTAAAAAAATGTGTATTCGGAGTACTGCAAGGCTAGCTATTAGGACACGTAGTGTCCAAAGAAGGAGTTTCAATGAACCCTAACCGGGTGAAAGCCATCAAGGAACTTCCCCTTCCAGTTAACAAAAAAGGTGTTCAATCATTCTTGGGCAAGGTAAATTTTGTTAGCAAGTTTATTTCTGACTTTGCGGGAATAATTAAGCCAATCACCCTGATGCTTAAAAAGGATCAGGCATGCAAGTGGACAAAGGAAGCCCGAGAAACCTTTGAAAAGGTTAAGGATGCAATTTCCTCATCTTTGGTACTGGTTAATCCAGACTTATCTAAGGACTTTATAATGTATGTATTCAATAGCAAGTCTAGGATTGCTACTGTCTTAACTCAAAAGGATGGTGAAAGGAAAAGAGAACATCCAGTGGCATTCTACTCCCAGACCCTGAAGGAATATGAGATGAATTATAATTTTTTTGAAAGGCAAGCCTTTGCAATAGTAAAGGGACTTAAAAAATTTTGCCATCTAATTTCCTGCAACAAAGTGATTGTCTATGTCACACATTCTAGTGTGCGCAAATATATCATGGAAGGAGAAATCACAGAAAAAAGAGCTAATTGGATCACCAAGATCCTTGAATATGACATTGAAGTCAAACCCACTAAAACCGTCTATGGAAGACGATTGTGCGAATACATGACACATGACAAAAAGATTCCCGTCAAAGAAGAGCAACTAGTGCTTGTTGTGATAAATGAGCTAGGGTCCGAGGGTTGTTGGCTAATAGATAGAGTCAGATTTATGCAAACAACAAAGTATCCACCAGGTCTTTCCTCCCAAAAGAGGAGATACTATCGGCTGCAAAATTGTGGATATGCACTAGTGGAAGGGGTCATTTTTAAAAGGAATTTCAATGGTTTCCTCCTTCAATGTGTTACTGCAGAGCAAGCGAAGAGAATTCTTGACACTTTCCACAATAGTGCTACAGGAGAGCACTTCTCCGCTAAGACCACTGCCATCAAAATCATGTGCACAGGTTACTATTGTCCCACACTTTTCAACGACTCACTCCTTGGTGAAATCTTGCAAAGAATACCAGCTTTTTACATGCAGAAGAAAGAATTCCACAATGCCTCTCAAGCCTATAGTGGTGGATGAACCATTTGTACAATGGGGCTTGGAATTTATCAGGATGATCAATCCCACTTCTAATGCTAGACACTGACCACTACAGATTACTTCACAAGATGAACATAGGCCATTTGGGTTAAAAACACAACAAAGGCAGAGATAGTGGATTTCATCGAAGAACTGCTGAAAAGGTTCAGTCCTTCAAAGACTATCATCTCCGATAATGTCAGAGCTTTCCTAGGCGCAAAGGTATGTCACCTTACATTAACAAATGGCATATTCCTTTAGACATCATCAAATTATTACCCGTAGAGAAACGACCTAGCGGATTCAACAAACAAGAACCTAGTCTGACTCCTTAAAATAATTGGTTCGGAGCACCAGAGAGAATGGCACAAAAACCTCTGAGTGGCACTTTAGGCAGACCACATAACTCCTAAGCAAGTCCTTAAGACTTCGCCTTATGAGTTGGTGTATGGGAAAGAGGCACTATTGCCTATATCTATGGAGATTCTAGTGCTTCAACTATTGAAATCCCTCGAGATAGAAAAAAATTGTTCCGTGGAGGTTTGGCTTGCCGAACTGTTAGAAGTACAAGAAAAAAGGGAGAATTCCCTAATAGCCATGACAAACCGCCAACAAGTGGTCAAGCGATGGTTTGACAAGAGGGCTTCTGACCAAGGCCTAAAGTGCAGAGACTTAGTGCTAAAATATAATGAAAGGGTTGCTAAGCCAGGTCACTATGGAAAATTTGATAGCGTATGGGAAGGTACATTTAAAATCATTCAGTGCAAAGAGCTTTCGAGTTAGAAAGCATGGAACAGGAAGCCTTGGGGATTCTGGTCAACGGGATTCATCTTAAGTTGTTCCATTAAGTGGCAAATTTTATTATTATACATATGTTAATATGCTTTTATTTTCTTTCCCTTTGTGTTGGCCGATCTTTTTACAAATTAATTCATATTTTGGTGTAAAGCAACCCATCATTGCAGAGACTAGAGTAGTAAAATTGCTTTACATAAATGATCAGAAAAATACACCCATATGCAAAGGAAATAAGCAAATATGCTAATGAAAAATAACCCATACAACAAATATGCAAAAAGAAGAGAGAGTCATGGATTTTATAAAGATATATGTCATTAGATATATATTCTTTCATTTTTACATGGCAGAAAATGGCTAAGAGAGTCGTAATTAAAAAGTATATGGTTATACGTGCTATTCTTTTCATATATGAGATATCTATGGCCTTTTTTAGGAATATATACAAAAATTGGAAACGGGCGGTGTATCCTTAATAGCAAAAAATAAAGAAACAAGGAAGCATTTCATCCAAGAGCATGGGCAGCAGCAATCAATGATTAACAGCAGTGCCTACTGCATCTTCATTAGTAGGTACTTCAACAAAAAAAGGATAATCATTTGGAGAAACCACCATTGGCAAAGGGAACACCAAGTTTCTAAAGTCAGTGTACCAATCAATGTTGTAGAATGGAACTACGTTGTAGCTATGGAACAGAAAGTGCAAGGCCTGGGTAACCCACTGTTGATGCTCGTCATGTGTCTAGAGGCAAAATCCACTAAGAAATGTCAGCCATACAATGACCGCTTCTTCCTTGATATAGCGTCAGAGGTCAATGGTAGTTGGTAGGCCTACCCCATATGCAGCGTGAGTGATGACCTCACCTAGACCATTCAAGTAATTTTTCAGAAAAATTTCCTTGACTAACTTCAGGATTAGAAGCCTACGGATTCCAATATCCAACATTGACACAACAAATTCGAGCAGATGTTAGTGTTTACGCGGTATTTTTCCTCATGCTCTATGTAGTCCCTACCCAGAACCCATTTTATGGCTATCAAAACCAGGGAGTGTTTATTTTTGGTCATCCTTTTCAAGCGCCTAGTTGAAATCTCTCTGAGGAAATTTGTCTGTGACTTGTAAGAAACTAGCCTAATGGGAGTATCCATGGTACTGACACAATGCTACTACCTTCTAACTACTCCTAAAACTTGCCTACCACCTAGCCTATGAGAAAGCTTGCTTGTTGAAGCTAAATGTTGTGCCAATAATCTATTGCTAAAATGACTCAAATGCTAAGTATGATTTCCTCATTACTTAGAGGTCTATTTATAGAAAAAATGAGGAAAAAGCATGCTAATATGTTTCGAGAAAACGTGATGATAACTAAGTGCCAACTTGAAAGGCGTGCCTACGTTTGCTCACATTTCCTGACCGGTTGTGTCTATAAAAGTATGACTCAATGTGTACTAAGTTAATAAGAGCTAATTAATTAGCTTTAAAATGGTGGTGCTCATCAGCAGTAAGCTGCACAGTCCATAGGCTATTGTGTCACCTCACAGGTGCTTCCCAAAACCCAAGGCAGGATTCATATCTTTTCAGGCGGTGGTCATTTGCTCTGGCTTAATCATTTCGTCTGGGATATTAATTTCCATCACATACTAATGCATGGCTAGAAGGAAAATTTATAGCTCAAGTTTCAAGGAAATCACAACGTATCATATGGTTTCCAAACACAATAATGAATTCTTTCCAATTTGAAATGGCAAGCAATTCATTTTCTCATGGGCCAAGGAATTAATGGTCCATGCTAGATTAAATGCAAAAGCCTACTTTCCTCTACCACCTTGAGAAAAGAGAGCTAAAACTTTGCATGAAGAAGCTTTTCATGCTTAATATCTTTTGAAATACGCCAAGCCAAGTGAAGAGAATTTTTTAGCATATCCAAAGCCGAGTAAAAATTACAAAGAATTCAAAACCTGCAGAAGCTTTCATCTGAAGGAAAAATGTCAGAGAGCTCATCATAGCAAATTCAGGAGGAGATTGGCCAACACTTGCTTAGTGCTATATGGTCATCAAAATTTGTGTATGTCTATGAAGATTTATCATATGCTACGCCTGGTATACCGGGCAAGCCATAGAGGGAAAATACAATATAGCTGGATAGGCCCAAAGATTATAGAAACTAGAAAAGGGTTGAGGAGAAATGGGATAATATTCATGAACCATGCCTCACAAAAAACCCTAAGTCTTTAAGAGAAGCAAACTGTGCAAGAATGAAGTCATCTAAGGGAGCCATATCGACAACAAAAAATTTATGGTACAATGGGCTTCCGCAATACATGGTCTCGCTGGTACATTATTGTCCGAAAATAGTTAATGCCACCATTCAGTGTTATATCTCGAACACCCACTACATTGAGGGTTGAACCTTAAGTGTTCACATCAGCCCACAAGCCATTTGGAAAATGCTATGTATCCTGGACCCAAGTACCAAAATGGATCGAATTGAGTCCTTCTCTCCTACTAAAGGAGAAAATATGTGGAAGCCGATGAAAAAGAGCTCAGAGTTCCTGATGGAGGAAATTGGTAAGAAGGGAATCCCAGGCATCAAGTTGTTGATTATCCCATTGCCGCATGGTTCATTTCCTGAAGACATGCAAGATGCTTTGTCAATGCTAGCGTTTGTGTGCGGCTGAGACTCCGACGAGATGGTGGAAGCCTTTCAACTAGGGCCAACTTTCCAATTTCACAAACAACACAATATCTTCTGGTATGATTTCTCTGAATTCCTAGTGGAGGAAATGATATGGAAAATAGAAAATTACCTGGTGGAGGGAAAGTTTAGATTTCTCTCCTTCCTGATTCACATGTTCCTACACCAAAACCCTAATTTCTTTGGTAGATATTTTGAATTGTTGAATTTTGATGAGAAGCAGAAGAGGAAGCCAGTATCCACATGGACACCCTTTCTTTCCATGACATATGATTACTATGCATTTTTGGATAATTTTATAACTTCAATCTTGTAATATTTACAAGGAGGAGGTGACATAGTCTGGCTCAACATAGATCAGATCAGATATATGCAGAGTTTCACTCCCACTTGTGACTAGTTCTTTGGAGTGGATTTCACAATTCTCCAGATGTGGGGCTTCATCAATCAACCTTCCCTACTCCTGTCCTGCGTTACAAATAGGGTGCTCTCTCTTGAAATGTATCGGCAGGTGTGTACCATTGATTATACCTTCTGCAATAGCCAAAGTGTCAAGAGGAAGGGATTCTTTACTTGTCCGAAGAATTTCAAAACTATAACTCTAGTAAAGAAGCAATCAGATCAGCTATTGCAGGATAAAAAGGCTGATTTAGGGTTGGTTTTGGTATGTGATAAATAGGATTACAACCCTTTCAATGACCTACCATAGCCACACATGAAGGTTACCCATGCTCCTCAACCCTACTGGGAAAAGAGGTGCAACCCACGGGCGAAAAAGGATAAAAATTTTGTTGAACTAGTGCGTGTTCCCACACAGGATAATAGAGAGCCATGGCACAAGTTTTACTTTGCTGTGGTGGTGGTTAAGGATAGTGTCCAAATGGAACACACCATGTACAACCAGTTGTGGAAGGATGAGGAATGGACTAATGAGAAGATAAAAACTTTCTGGAAATATCGCCAAGAAACAAAGCAATTGGATGCCTCTTATGAAAGCTTGAAGGAGGAAAAATAATTTTAAAAATGGTGGGATGAGGAGCATCCTAGCCTCGACTCTAGCACCAATAAAGGCAATGACCCGAAAGGTGATTCTAAAGAACAAGAAGATGAAGAAGTGGCAACTTCTACATCCTTCGCACCGCTAGAGAAAAGCTCTAGACAACCTGCCTATGTAGCCACAAATGTGCAGTTTAATGTATCAAGGGCTTCACATACACTCACTTGGGCTTCTAAGGGAGCTAGAGTACCACAACAGCAACCAACAGTAACTATTGAGGCTAGGGAAGCCCCGCATGCAAAGCGGCAGTGTACGGAGGCCATTATTAGAGATAGTTCACAAGAACCCACCAAAAGACAAGTGCTTGCAGCTAGCCAGGAGCTCGAAGAAGGCGAAGAGCCGCTAACGAAATAGGAGCTGCCATCGACCAGTCAACAAGTAATTCTTGCTCCTTCTCTTGCTTCTCAATCCTTGGTATCATCTACTATCTTCGTGGAAATCCCTGCCATGAGTGTTGGCCCTCCTTTTCCCACCTTTGATCCAATGCATGCAAGAGATTTTGCCCAGTTCTCACAAGTCACTCCACCCACCTTTACTCCTCCATGAACCCTTATGCCAACTGCTACTGCTCAAGCCCTCCTTGCCTCGCTTTCCAAAGGCATACCCTATGCTATCACCCCTACTTCCACTATCATTGCAAATCCTCCTCTTCCCTCATAGCAAACCGACTCCATGATGACAACTCCTTCACCATTCCAGCCCATGAGTCCTCCCGCCAGTTCACCAATTGAGCTGTGACAAGTGGCAAGCCCTTCTATTGGTTCTCAAACTAAGCTTTGGAATGTGCCCCCCTTCTCCCCGCAAACTGTCACTCTCCAAAAAAAACAAATGTCTAGGCCTATGAAAATTACCTATCCATATGCCCTACCTTTTGGTGCTCCTTTCATAGGTGGGCTAGTCTCATCGCCAACCCAATTCATGGTGCAAATTGACTCTGGAAAGGAAGCACACACAAAAAGAATGAAAAATATGATAGTACACCTACTGAGCCAAAAATGAAAACTCTCTATGATGAGACTCGGCAAGAGCTGAAGTTTGCAACCATGTACCTGACGGTAACCAAGCCACAGGGGGAGATGCGTCTAGAAGACTATGAAATATATGTAACAGGGCTTGACATGAAGGTGGTCTGACAACAGGATAAGGTTGAGCTTATGGAGGAAACACAACGGGTGGTCACCTTCGAATTCCTTAAAATTGGTCGCCGCCTGAAGAAAAGAGATGAGCAACTTAAAGTAGTAAAGGAAAAGGCTAGTTTTTTGGAGAAAAAGGAGAAATCCCTAGAAGCATATGTTGCATGTTTGATAAAAAGGGTGTTGGAAGCTGAGAATGAAAGGAATAGACTTCAAGGAGAGCTTGCAAGGGTTCAGACTATCGACCATGTTATGGTTAATGGGTTGCGTACTAAACATCTGGAGGCAAAGTAGAATTTGCAACTAAGGAATGAGGAGTTGTAGCAGCGTCGCATTGAATATGATCAAGGGATAGCACAAAAGAATGAGGCTTTAGAGCATCAACAAGCTCAATATTAGCAAAAGTTATAGGAGAAAGATGTCGAGTTTGGGGGCCAAAAGGCCCAATTAGAAAAAGAGCTTTAGGAGACAAAGTCCACTCTTGACAAGCATTTGGAAAACCACTCCCAAGCCAAGGAAAACTGACATAAAGAAATGAGCAGCTCTAGATAGCAACTGGCATCCAAAAATGAAAAAGTGTGGAATTGGCCAAGGTCATTAACTCAAAGGACGTGGACATAGCTTCTCTTAAAAGCTCGCTTATGTTTTCCTTGGCGCAACCAGATTTTATTCCACTAGTTAGGCAGTTGTATGTTTCTCATTGGGAAAAGATCAAAACTTTTTGCCTAGCACTGCAACCCAAACTTCGGTTCATCGCCAAAGCATCAAGACTAAGCCAGGAGGCTCATGGTAAAATTGAGCAATTCTTGTGATTTATCTTGGAAAAGGTGTTAGAAGCAAAGGATCTGCTCACCAAGCTATATTTGGTCTTTGATGAAGACCTCACCAAGGTAGGAATTGAAGATCGAAATGTTGTTGCCTAGACGGTGAACAAGTTTATCCATTGCCACTCTTCCTTCCAGCACACTAAAGTAGCTGCTACTACTCTGAACAAGACAATGGACAACATGCGGGATATTTTATCCAAATTAAATGAGATGGGTCTGTTGTCTCCATTCCTTGAAGATGGCTCTATTGCTACGGTCGAGCAGATCATGGAAAGAATAGAGGAGAAGGAAAATGATCCTGATGCTTTCCAGAATTTCATTCATCCTCCTACCGTAGTGGACATTGAAGGAGTCATTCACCCTCTTGCACAACTATTGTTCCATTGTGAAGCAGAGGCCGGTTCACTTGATGTGTTGCCTCATAAGAAACCGATCAACCTAGGCAAAGCCTAGGAGAATTTTCTCAACATAGTCAAGCCATCCAAGGATGATTGGTTTCCCCTGCAAGCGGCTCTTTCCAATCTCTGACTCTGTCACCTAGTGAAATGGCGCTCTGGTCTATAAACCAAAGAAATTTTGGGTTCTTTGTTCCTCAAGAGAAACACCCCTGGTAGTCACCAAAAGCTGTGAGTAAATATTCAACAAGCTCCCTTCGGGTATATTTTTTCTCTAAGTATCAACCCGCACATCGTAAATAAGCCACTCGACCTTTTTGTCAAAATCCGCTGCCCCCTCCACATGTCTGCTCTGTGCTCCCTGGAGGTTTCCTTTCCTTCAAATTTTGAGAATCCACGCTATACTTCCACGTGTCATAGCTACGAGTCATTTTGATCGTTCCTTTTTGCTTCCTCATTGGGCCCCGCTCGAGTGCCACGTAGCTCTCATTCCCAAAGAAATTTGGTGGCCCCACAATCGGTGTTTGTGATGCACTTTTTCTATGTGTCTGCTCTACACAAGATTTGAGTGAAAAGATGAAATAACGACCGCAAGCAATGAAATGTTGCCATGCATCTCTTCTACGCACACTACTTTAGCATTGAGGATGAAGTTAACTACAAGTTGCAACTTTTGCCACGTGTTTTAACCACCTACCTACAAGCGAAACACTTGTTTGCATGAGGCTCTACTGGAACACTACCATCATTTGCAGAGGATGCACCTAGACCAGAGTGACCAGATGCTTTGGCTCGAAGTCTTTCTATTGCAATGGTCGAAAGGAATCTTCAATTCTGCATCATTGCCAAAGATTTTCAAATCTTTTCTATTACTACTCTCTAAGGTGGTGGGAATTTTCAGCTATATATACTTCTCTCTGTTTTGAGGGAATGGTTTGGATTTTGAAGGAACATTGATTTTAGGAAAAGACACTAGGCCTTTATTACTATTTTGTTTTTATTGCAAAAGACTTTCAGACTATGCTAATTTTTTGGCCTTTCTATTCTTTTATGCTATTTTATTAAACTTTAAACTATGTTGCTATTGTCTAGATATTTCACTTGAGAACTTCTATATATATTGAATGCAATTTTGTTGATCTAGATCATGTCTTATGACTCTTCTTGGTAGTAGGAATGTATGAAATGTTATATTATGTCAATGAATGGATTATCTATACTTTAATATTTAGTTTCTACCTTTCTGGAACATTATAAATACTAATTGAACCCTTAGATCTATGATTTATCGTGCCTATCATTAAGTCTTGGCACATCGCCTTAGGTTAGACTTTATTTTATTATATCTATTTCTTTTTTCCTTTCCAAACCCTCATTATAGAAGAAGTCAACTTCTCTAAAAATATAGAGGTCACTTAGTTTAGCGCAAAAGGTCCCCCAAAAACTGAGTTTCCCATAAGACACTATTACCTTATGAAATTTTGGCATCAACAATATCAATTAAAGCTCCCCCTAATCCATAGCTCTAGGCTTAGTTTCTAGAGGAAACATCTGCACCAGAGGGTAGTAAATATTCTCCATTGTTCTTAGTCTCCTCTTTCTTTCTCCAAATCTTCTCTATTTCCTTCTTTACTTCAACCAGATGAACCTTTTTGGCTAGTTCATTCTTCTTTACTAGATAATCCTTCCTTGTGTTTCTGCTTCTACAAAACTTATCCATATGTCCAATTTTACTACAATTGTTGCATATGACATTTCTTTGAGCATTATTCCTTCCATTCATACTAGATATGCATTGATTAGCTTTATGTCTGAATCCATAGCATGTATGACAATAACCATTGAAGGATTGAATCATTCTACCATTGTTAAATTCATTCATCATTTGACTTATGCATTCATTTTCTCTATAGTCAAATCTTTTGCATGTAAAGCATTGACCAGTAAAGGATGAACATTCTGATTCATTCTACTTCTACATTCCATTACTCTATGTCCATATTTATTGCAAGAATAACAAATACCATTGAAAGATGGGTACCTTTGAGCATTTGGTTGTCTAACTAGAGGTCTTCTAGCATTGTTTCTTTGATTCCATATCTTTTCATTGTTCTTCTTATCATTAGTCTTCTCTGGTTCATTGATCTTCTTTGCATTAGGTGTATGTATTGTCTTTGAACTCTCACCTTTTTCAAGTCCCAAACCACATTTCTCTTTAGATGTTTTCTATCCTACAATCAACTCATCAAGCATTGTAGAACTTGTCTTGAATTTATCTTATGAATTCTTTCTTTCTCCAAATATGATCTCAAATTTTCCACTTCTTGTTCAAGTCTCATGCATTCATCAAATTTTCTTTTTACCATTGCATTTAGACATTTCTCAACTCTTTTCTTTTCTTCCACTTGTACTTTCAGTCTAGTGATATCTTCATTTACTTTCTTCAATTTTTCATTGACTTTCTTATGCCTTTCTCTAAACTTATTGATATGCTCTCTCAATTTTCCAATGCATTCATTTGCTTCTTAAAGATTTTACTTCCTATCTTTGTTTTCACCTTCAACCTTGTCAAGATCTTCAAGAGCAACTTTGAGTTCTCCATCTTTGTCAAGCATGCAATCTTCTTCTTTGTATTCAATAGAAAGAATATCTTCTAGAGGAATAGGAAACTTTCTATTAGCCATGTGTTCAATCTCCAAGATATTCCCAAGTTGTTCAAGCTCCTTCTAGGGATCCAAGCTCTAATTCCAATTGTTGAGCACACAAAATATTGAGAGGGGGGTGAATCAATATTCTATTAAACCATTCAAACATTAACCATCCAATTACCATAACATATTCAACTGAAATAATCATGAAATCATGAAACATCCACAACATTACACAGCACGTGAATATCGAGATTTTTACATGGAAAACCCAAAATGGGAAAAACCACGATGAGGGTCAGTTCACAATATATTATATCCAGATATAGTATATTACAAAAAATTCTCACTATGGGTGGATTCACTATCTAATGGAATCTTCACCCACAAAGAATAAGATAGAAGATAGGAGTATCTTATAGTCTATTTAACTTTTATAAATGCATCTACAACATGTTGGATTACAATTCCAATGAAGTACAAAATCAATCTTTGCACTGATCTAGATCAATGCACTACTTTGTTTTGTATTTGCACACTTATGGTCATATTCACATCACACACATGTAGTTGGAACACCATACATTTCACCTATCACTCATCACTCACACATCATCTAAAAAAACTGAAATCAATCTACTATATATATCCATATCAATTGTAACATCAATTAGGTCAGCCTAATTGGATGCAACACACAAAATCAACCTTTTTGGTCTCAAAAAATTTCATCTAACCTTTGCGCCTTAATTAAAAATAAAAATTTCCTCAAAATAGGTCGGGATGGATCTAATATAGGTCCATCATAAGATAAGATTACTTATTCATCCTTCTCAAGACATCAAATGTGTTAAGTCATCCCCAAATAAGACCTAAACGTAAAAACCTTCATCTGAGCACCCAATTTTTCACACATGTAACTCAAAACTTGATCCCATCTAAAATTCCTATTCAATTGATATTTGGAAGCTTATCTTCAACATCGCAACTCAAAATTTTCATCCATGCAAGAACACAAAATCTCCCACACCAACACTTTGTATAGGAGATAACTACAATATACAAAATTGAACTGTCATTCATATCTTCCAAGATAATTCTCAAATCAACAAAATCTCTTGGATTTGGGTGCATTTTATGTTATCTAAAATACTATTAGAACCGCAAAGTTATATCTCTATTTGCGATGGAGTGCTGACCCAAAACCTGGCATACTAAACCATTGTACTGGCAGGTTTGATACTTAGGAAATTTTTTGAGTAGCTATACTTTCCAAACCAACTTATCTTAGTACAAATGTCTCCAACAACACTTCTAAATCATGCTAGGATGATCCACAATAATGTTGACATCAATGACAACACCAGATCATGCATTATGTACATACCATGCTCATGTTTCTAGACAACATCATCTTCCAACAAAAGGACACCAATTTTGGCTTCAATACTTCCCCTCCAACTTGGGCGCCCAAACTTGGAAAATGAACATTACATTAAGTGAAATATATGATATAACAATTGACGCCTATTTCTACTTTCTAATCTCCCACTTGGAGAATACCAATAGTCACTCATTTTTCCTTAACCTTATCTTTTATTATCCCATTCTAGGCATCCACTCTTGGGGAAAACAATAAAAAAATATTTATGTCCAAAATTCACCTTTATTGCTGCTAATGGAACCCATCACCCTTATGAATGTAATACAAAAAATGGTGAGAATAAATATTACAAAATATTTTCCTAATACACACTAAGTTCTTGTGGACACTTTCCAAGGATGTTGGAACCATGCAATATGACATAGGATTTACAAGGTAGATGGCACCTTAATCCTAACAGATGATTATGCTTTAAATATTTTATCACATGAGGTTGTTATGGTTAAAAATTATATGCATTCTTCACAAATAACAAATCATATTGAAGCAAATGTTGCAAATGTTTCAATATCTTAGGATGTATTAGATCCTACTCTCTATAATGCGCATCTCATTATCTAGATATTATGATTGATGTTTTCAGGGGAGATACATGAGTATATTTAGATGTTAAATCATTCATTTATTTTACTATATCCATGACATGCATGACAATGTGTTTCTAATGTACATCCATTTAGAGAAAACTTAAATGATGAAAATTTAGTATGCTATGATGTTTCTTGTTCTTCTTACAATGCATTCATTGATCTTGCATGTGCTTTATTGAATACTTTAAAAAATTCCCTAGACTATGTTTAATTCTAGTGATCTTCTCATCATTCATCGTTTATTGACCATTCATTAAGAAGTTTTATGGGAAAAACTCTATGCTTTCACATCATACATCATCAAGTTATCTGTGACCATAATGAGTTTCCTAATAAACACCATGCATCATTTGTTGGGACCATACTACACATGATTATAATATTTTCTCAATATACTTACCTCATATTCCACGAGACTATGCACATCATGTCAAAGCTATCACTATGTTGTGAGAAATTTGTTGAAGGAAAACCAAATAAACTTAATTTAACAATAAAACTCCTCTATTTACCTCCCATCAAGAACACTACTATATCCAAATATATCTGAAAACACTTTGGGGCTAAAACATGATTTTTTGGAACACTTTTGGTCTATTTTCAATCACCTCTTTCTTATAAATGCACTCATCCTATAATATCACTGACCATGAGTGAGAGATTGATATTAGGATTTTGGGCAAGTTTGGGATTTCGAGGGATTTTGTACATCAAATTTTTTGGAGAGGTTTAGAGATAGAAAAACACTTTAATCCAAACCAAGGTTTGTAATCCTTCCATGGTGCTCAAATTATTCACATCAACATGCATGCACCCTTTGATGCTAATTCCCTTTGTAATTCCCATAGGATAAATGGACACACTACATCTAGTTATATCACATGGCTTTCTATGTTAAATTATTTTACTTTATCTTGCCACTTAGGGGCAAGGTGTTATTAAGTTTTAGAAGTTTTATGTGCTTTTCTTACTCTTCTTGGGGGTTAGGAAATAAATTCAAAACACTTTTCTAACACATTGCTAGACTGTAGAGGTAAGTACACTTAAGGTATGCACATGTACTAGACTTAGCCTTCCATTTCTATCTTCATGCTCAATTAGTTTCTCAATTTTACAATTTTAAATTTACATTATCATACTCTATTTTAGTCACTATTTCTCACTCCTCAAATTGTGTGCACTCTTTTATAATGCACATAATTTTATGGGGACATATTATATGTTGATCTTATTTCTAGTTTACACACAATATCACATATGACACATAAATTTTCTTCAATGGGTTAGATTCTTTAGATCCAAAAATGATATGATCCTTTTTACAATAACTTATTTCTTTTCTATGTATTTCTAGTTTAGATTGTACATACACTTAGATTTGCACACTATATTGACCAAAATTGTCTACCCTACACTTTTCACATTACTTATTTTAGTGTTCATCCCCATAATATGTGTTCCTAGGACTCGTTTATCCTATCCTCTACCTTTTTGCCTAATCCAATTTCTAATACTCTTTTTTCTTTTCTATATTTAGATCTATTATATATTTTAAAAATTGTTTCCTATGATCATTTTATTGTATAACTTTATGTTAGAATGCTAATTATGAATTTTCCCCTTTGATAATAGTGAATTGCATAAATGTTTATGCAATCACACTACCATCCTATGATAGTATGATCATATGGATTCAATATAATGGTCAAGTTAGTGACATGCCAACTTCATTAGCTTCTAACAAACATTTGACTAGTTTGCAATCAACATTCCCTAATCTCTATACTAAAAATAGCCACCTTTGTAACTATTTAGATTCTCGTTAATTCCCTACATGCACTGAAATATTGGAGGCTTTGATATTCTACTTTGGTTGATGCAAGACTTTCTCTCTTAACTCTGTAAAAAAATTATGCTTTACTGTAGCATTCTTGTGTGATTTTAGAGCTATAACACTACTATAATTCATCCACTATTGTGATCTTACATTATTTTGAATTGTGTTGTTCAATATTCTTTCTTCTAATCTTGTAGGTGTCTAGAAGAACCATCTATGTTCTATAGTTGGATATTTCTTGAGGGAGAAAATATTAAGATAATAACAATTTATCCTCACCATGTATAAAATATGTATCTTCTAAACTTCCTTAAGCCAATGGCATTGCTATTGTTCGTAATTAACCCTCCTCTCTTTTACTCTTTCATTTTTATGTTCATTTATTTTTCATAAGTTTATCATCGTATTCCCTATCTTCTCAAAGACTAGCACTTGGATTATTGTTCATTTTACTTTGTAATCTATAAATCCTATTGTTCCCACTCTCTAAATCTCTATTCTCCATATTTATCCTTCATACACATAGGATATCTAACACTTCTATAGACCTGACCTATTAAATGTTTATTTTATATACATTTTTGTTCTTTAATTTTAAATATGCTTAGGATGAAGAACTCAACACATTATCCAACTTTGATTTGTATTTCTAATGGACTACCTATGGAGTTTGAAATACCAAATAGGGGCTTGAGCATTTAGTAATCTCCCTAGCAAACACCCGTAAATTATTTGTCCCAACTACAAGTACCATTAGTGAATGGACCACATGGAAGTTTTGTGTCCCTAATTCTCCTTTGTCTTACTATCTTTATTTAGCTCCTAGACTATTTTCTTCATTTTGTGCATATTTATATCTCTCTATCTATAGTTTAATTGTAAGTTTTTTTTTGTCATCTTTCAATACCATTGTCTGTGTTATGTTGTTATTGGGAAGGTTTTTTTTATTTTTTTATATACAATATAATTATCTGTATGGAGGACCACACTGCACTTGGATACTAGTGTAATTTTACATTGTTCTCTATGAATCATGTAAATGTGTGTGCTATATTTACTACCTGAAACTTCCTCCAAAATTTGTATTTTTCCAACATATTATATAATGTTTTTTATTATTCCATATTTCCTTAGTAAAAACATAGTAATTCATGTAGCAAATAAATGTAGTTTTGTATTAGGTGAGATACATTTGGATGGGATAAAAAACTTAGTTTCTTTATTGGTTGTGAATCATATTATATTGTTTATCTTCTACCTAAAGAATAAGTTGAAACAAAGATTGGCCAAATTTACCCTATTTCACTACACACCAAAGTGTGGTAGAAATGTGAAGAAGAGTGCATACCCTAACAATTTTTCTCTCATGTTCTACACTGCTTTTGGTTGATATCTTGGATGCATGATTCTAGTGTACAATTTGACTATTTGGATGCACTCATTGGCCTAAGACTTAATGTTGTACTCTAATATGTCACATTACTTTATTTAAAACATTTTTTTTATCTAGTTCTTAATATTTTGGGTGATCCTACAATAGTGGTTTACAATTTTTGGCCAAACTGGACATTGAAATATTTTTTTCTAACTAAATTTTCACTTTCAGGCACTTATAGCAGCTAAACCACGAGGAATTTGAAGATGATGCAAACTAGAGTTTTGTGAAATTTTGTCTGTAGATTCTAAATATATTTTTTTCATAAATTTTGGAATCAAATTGCACCTCTGTTTTCCTCTCCCTCGAAAACTAGTTTTTTTCAGAAAACAACATTTTTAAGGAGTGACGCTCACCGTATAATGTATAACTTTTTTCCATGAAGGATAAAATTCTAGTTCTTTCGAACTTAGATTTGAAACTCTGATATCTAGTACTTCCACTTGGTTAGATAGTGTTTTATTGAATATTTTTTCCTTAATCAACTTTCGAAGTCAAACCAATTATAATTCAGACATAGGCGAACCATATAACGCGTAACTTTTTTTGTATGTATCGAAATGCAATTTTATTTTTTTGTTGGATCAAGGACTTCAATATCTGGTGTACTCATATTTTAGAAAAAAATTAATAATCTTCTATTTTTCCTCATGTGCAAAACAAAGAGCTTCATTTTTCGGTGAAAAACCTATGTTTAATAAAACTAAAAAAACAAATAGATAATAAAACCAAAACATAATAAAACTATAGCCGTTGGATAGCTCGTTCTGAGGACTACCTGATTCCAATTGGTTTTGTGAAGTCTCCTCCATTTTCATCCTCAACCTGAGCTTCAAAGGGAAAAAAATCTGATTTTTTTAGTGGCAGAGAGCAGCAAGGTGGGAAAAGGGGGGTTCGCTCAAACCAAGGGGGGTTCGAGTGAACCCCCTTTCAAAAAGGGGTTTTTATTATGTTTTTTGGAGGGATGGTGGGAACATGCATTAAATGGGTTCACTCGAACCCAGGTTCTAGTGAACCCTCTTTTGGTTTGTTTGAACCTATTAGTTCGCTTAAACCCCCAAAATGAAAATTTTTGGCATGGGGTCATTTTTTTCAAGTTTTCCTTCCTCACTCCAATTGTAAACCACTTTTGTGGGTCCACCCATTCTACTCATCTTAGAAAATATCACAACTAAGATTTCATCCTTAGATAAGATCATTGTTGTGATCATGTCCCTAGCTTGCATATTTGAACTCTCATATTCCAATATTGATAATCTTGATATTTGACCATTACTTGTTTGTGTGAGTGCTAAAATTTTAAAATATGCATCTATGGCTATGCATGTTTAAAGGCATCATCCTCTAGAATTTACACAAAGGAATTCAATCATTTAATAGTAGTCACAAGAGAATATAATCTCTTATCATTTATAGGTACACTATTAACCAGTAATACTCTATAAAGCATCAACAATAATCACTTTGAGGACACTCTCTAACATAATCATTTAGCATCTCACATCAATAATTAGCAATTGATAATGGCACTCACTACCACCTCGCACCAAAATCTATTATTGCCCACTTATTTCTTTCCCTTTTATTGTTAATTTAGTTGTAGGGATTGACTAATGTGCAAGGAAGTCCAAAACTTAAACCCTTGCATAGAAATCCCCAAAATTAGTCTTTAGCACCACAACTATTTTTCTTGCTTCAAATACCATTAGGAAAATAGGATTTATATACTAAAGAAACATTTATATAGAGAAGAAGATAATAATGATATGGTATCATGACTCTAGACAAGTTTATTGTCATGATTACATCCTAAACTCTTGATTTATTAGATTCCAATCATCCCAATCCTCGCAATAGTACATCTAGTTCAATTTTTCCATCTACAACCCTTTCTCATAGTGTCACATCAAGTACGGTTTATTCTCATCTATTTTTAAGGTATGTAACCCTAGCCTCTCCTATTTCCTTTAGATACCAAAAGGAAACAAGTACTACACCTATTTCAAAAACCAAATTTCACATAGGATATAATTATAATTATGTACACTTTTTACCTCAAAATTAAAAAAAAAATACTCATTAAATAGTATATGTCATTAAGTCACTCTATTGAAAATCATGTTGGTCTTTTAGCTGAGTGCAAAGTCCCATTGTCACCTCAACTTGATCAAGTTAAAAATGTTGATGTCCATGTCAATAAATCTCAATCACAAATATTTTCCATCATTTTGAGGCATTTGTTTTCTTATCAAGTTGGAGTCATTATTTTGTGATCATGTTGCAAGTTCATCTAAATCAAGTAAAAAATATTTCAACTTGATAACTTGTAGAAAATAATTAAATACTTCTCAATGGTGGAAATATAGGGTTTCCAATACAAATTGATAGGTACATCATCTTGTGGTACTTTTTGACATATTTATTTTTCTACAATTTATAGCTTCACAAAGATGCAAAGGGTGTTTTAGGAGGTTGATAACAAGTTTACATGAATTACATAAAAGTCGTACATACTAGTTTTTGGATAATTTTAACAATCACAATTAGTTTGCAAGTGCGAATTCACCATTTTGAAACATGGTTGTAAGTTATTACACAATCCAAACATTTATAGAAAAGATCAATATTTGATTTTGGGTTACTTTTTAACACATTCTTGGCAATTTAAAGATAATGATATAATTGCAAGTCTTCACATGTGGTTGCAAGTCAATTTCACAATGATATAGTATTGGAATTGACAAAAAATAATTGTGATTGATTCAATCACCAAATCAATGATAGCATGAAGGCATAATGTTTAGTCTACATTCACTTGGCATCTAATATTGTCGGTAGAAATTTAGAAGTTAGTGGATGTGTTCTTTGGCCATAGAGTACAAGGTGATTAAATTCAAACAAAAAATAAGTTTTCATAGTCGTAAAGGCTTGTGGAGACTCATCTTTAATACATGGCATGCCTTGCACCCCATGTTCCCTATCACTCGTCGACCTCCAAACAAGATAGGTCATTATCAGTTCCCTTATAGAATATAATTGTCAACAATCCCTCTAAGGGGGATTGTGAGTGTTGTATTTTTCCTCTATATCATTCCACTGGTTATGGAGGATAGGAGCTCTAGTTTATCTAAATAAAGTTGTGAGGGAGAAGAATGGTGGAATGAATATTTCAATGTCAAATGATAAGACTCAAGAATTATACATGTTTATGTCACATAAAGCTCATTGTAAGAATGAATGGGAAGTATCTAAGACCAACATTATATTCAAGAAAGTGTGACATTATTATTTAGTCAATGTCACAAATCATGTGAGATACAATGCTAACATAAATTGACATGGAATCAGATAGTTAAGGATTGGGCTGGTTGATGGGCTTGCATACATCACACAAGGCTCTACTCAAACATGCTAAAGCTTTGTATACAACCCTATAATTAGTGTGCAAAGAGGCACATTGTTCTACAATGCCCATATTTTGTGGCTATGAGCAACATTGTAGGAGCCCATTGTCATCTTGCAAAGAAACATGTGCCATTTCCTTTCCCAAGCCTCACAAGGAATTTACCCTGGTTCTAGGAAAATGATGCAATTCAAACACAAAAGCTATAGTAAATCAACCTCTTAAAACAAGAGGAACGCCAAATGCAGTGAATGCACATACCATTAATGGGAAACTTGGGCTTCTCTTCAATTGTTCCACTTGAAATGCATGTAATTTGGTAGTAGAACCTGATAAAACCTACCTCCTTCGTATAATCAACATTGAGTTTAACGATCAAAACTTCTTCGACATAGCAAATCATCACTTAGAAGTGGTAAAAGCCATTCAAAACCAGGGCAATATCCATTTCTCCTGGCCAGACAACAAATATTTTCCACACACAAGAAAGGAAATAAGAAGATATTTCATGACAGAGCATTTATGAATGCCTCCATCGTAGTCAACAAGTTGATAATAGCCGCACTAGGAACCATGGATGCGTGAGGTGGAAGTCGAATAGAGTAGACAATTGCTTGAAATAATGTGTGATAGATTAGACAGGATGGAGAGATAGGGACTGAATGCTTAATGTGGGGACAGAGATAGTGTACGCTAACTGTTTGACAAAATGTTTGATAGAAATGTGGCACTACGCAAACGGTTTGACAAAATGTTTGATGGAAATGTGGCACTACGGATATGGTGGAATTTCTCATCAAGCTTGTTAGGCCGAATGAGTTAAAGAATATCTGGAAGCATATATTGAAGCGGTGCCAAAGATTGGATATCATTGTTTGTACAAATGGCAGCAAAGATAGAGACTGAAGTAAACCAAAGCAGTCACGAAGGACAACCTAGAATCTACTGATTTGTGTATGTGCAGATGTCTACAGAAGATTATATAAGAGAACATGAATGAGTGAGCCATGACTCATATTATCATTGGCATAGAAAAACAAATGGAGTGAACGTATTGGGTTTCATGCACTTTTTGAAGAACTTTACTCTGATTTTAAACAGGGTAACTTAGTTGGAGATAATCAATGGAGTGAAATACTTGAGCTTGTAGATAGTAATGGTGTTGCCAAACCATTTGGAAGTAGGAATTTACATATGTGGTGTAAACGGTATCAGGTAAATTTACCATCAGCAATTCACCGTCAACAAATTCACTGCCAACACCGTTATAATGACAAATTCACCTTAAGGAATTGTTGGCAGTGAATTTTCTAACTGTAAATTGCTGGCGGTGAATTTTCCTAGAGCCGGTACACACATTGGTCTGAAAAGTACTGTTCTTGTTAATGTCTAGCAAGGATCTAGAAGAAAAATTCTTAATTAGTTTGCTAAGATGGAAGCCTACATCCCTTTGTTGATTCATTGATCAAGATTTTTTCTCGTCCCCAAAATAATGGACACACTAACAATTAATAAAGGCCCCTAAGCAGGAGTACTTGTAGGGTATTCTCTATGGATGGTTCTATTAAGTCAGTTGAGAGCACTTCAAGGAAATTGGTTGCAGGTTCTTTTGGCAACACTAGCATTAGAGTTTGTGCCCCCCATACTCATTGGGGGCTTGTTACACTATCCATAACCTATAATTGGATAAGTCAAGATCATGGCCAAAGAGAAGGGAGTGAAATGTTTTAGAAATCATTATCTATACTGCAAGGGCCATGCAAAGATAGGTTAAAAAGTAGTTGTCAATTATTTGGTGAGTGAAATTATAAAAATAAATATTTTGCATTTGTAAGGGGTTATTCTCTTTATATATTTCATTGCAACCATGCACAAAGACTCTGACAAAGACTTCATTCTCATATTTTGTGAAGAAGTATATTGTGAATTTATTATTTGTTCAGCTTATTTTTCATGGGTTGCAAACTATTGTTATATATAATTGCACTTAATTCTTTGTTTTTGTTTACGTGTTATGGCTGCCTTGTGTTATTAATGTTGTATGCAGAAATTGAATTTGTTATCTACTTAATTTTGTACTCTTTTCTTGTCATCTTTTCTTTATTTGTGTCAAATAATCTTATATTGTTTTCATATCTAATCTAGCCAAAATTTCTTCCTCCACCTTTTGTTCTTCTCCTCTTTCTTCTTTTTATACTTTCTAAATAAAATTATCAAAACACCTACAAATATCCCTATTATATGGAGGAGCTACCCCTCATAAAAGCAAAGTAAAATTACCTTTTCAATAATGATTTTTTAATTATTAAAAACATACTTTACTAAAGATAATTTCTAAAAAACTATTGTGGCCAAAACATTAAGGATTTTTTTACAGCAAATAGGGGAGAGGACCCAGTAGTTGAGCATGTTTCAATAGTTGTGATAGTAGTTGTTTATATAATGTCCAATAGTTTTTTTTTTGTAGATAAAGAAGAAAAAAATCAAATTACATCAGCGAGAAGACATTGCCAAACATACCACCATTAAGTCATACACAAGTAGCAAGACAAGTTGCTACAGTAGCAACAAAAGCAATAGTTTCAGACCATCATTACATAAAATAGAGAAGGTAAAGCATGCTACTATAGCTGTAATAATAAAAGCAGTTCTAAAATAGAAAAATGTACTGCTACAACAGCAATAGCTCCAACAAATACAATAAGAATCTCTCTTCGAAGAAGATATAGAACACCACTCATAACCAAAACTTGAACCATTAATCAACAACCATTTAGAAGAAGGTCTAAGTAGCTCAATGTCCAAAGGGCAGAATACTCTCCATAACCTCCAAGAAGCAACCTCCTTAGCAAGATGTCTATCCGTCAACCAACTATAACCATGCTTGAACATTGTAGATAGATATTTTAAGATCATTGTTAGTTTCTAAATAATCCTAGAGCATAGCAATCAAATTTGTAACTTGTAAAGAGAGATTCCACCAAATTATATGAACTTCAACTTTAAGAAGTTTAGAGATGTCCAATGGTTGTGACATGACTACCCATAATTTAAAAAAATGTATTGCTTTGATCTAAAAAGCAACCAATCATGTGATGCCACATCAATGCTCAACTATCCATGATGTGAATACACAAGTATTGGTCAACTACATCTTGACAAAAACATGCCTATGTGGCATCATATTTGATGATGTGGCTCCAACACGAAAGTTATAAGCAGTGGACTTGCCAAATAAGCTGCTGTAAAAAGTTAGGAGTGATTTGAAATTACCATGTAGAATAATTAGAAGCCCAAAGTTAGAGTGCTCAACTACAACTGACCAACAATTTCTACTCTTCTCCATTGCTTCTTTGATTAAATTTTTTAAAGTCAATTCAAACCAAAGTCTTCCACAAGCGTAAGTTGGGCCCTTTTGTACAATGAAGTCAGAGCTACCCTTAGCATTAGTGGGCTCTGGTCCAATGCAACGAAGCGCACCTTACATTGCTTCAGACAAGTCGAAAATATTGCATCTCTGTAAAAAAAATGGTAGAACTTCAACTTTATTTTTAAAATCTCATCAAGGCTATAAATACCCAATGTACTCATTAGGACTTACATCCATTGCAATTGCATAGCACAACGTTTGTGTAATGGGGATGGAGATAAACATGAAATTGTTGGGCTACGTTGCATTGGCCATGGTTTCAATTTACATAATTTACAAAAGATTTCGGCCATCAATGAAGTTACCATCGGGTCCTCGCGGATGGCCTGTCATTGGGCACCTACATCTTCTGGGCAATTTGCCGCATAGGTCGCTGGATTGAAGGGTAGAGATTACGAGCTGCTGCCTATTGGGTCGGGCAGAAGGATGTGTCCGGGGTGCAGTCTCGGCCTCAAAGTGGTTCAATTGGGCCTCGTCAATCTCCTCCACGGCTTCCACCGGCACCTTCCCACTAATCTGAGCCCACAGGACTTGGATATGACTGAGGTCTCTCCATTCTATGCATTGCTACTTATTTCTAGTCCGTCTTTTTTACACAACTTATTTCCAATTCATAAATAATAGTTGCTCCATTAAAATATGGAAAGCTTCTAAATTATACTTTTCTCATAATTAAAAATTTGCATGGGAACATTTCAATTGCTCAATTTAAACAGAAAACACACTTAAGCCGCTGTATGAGGACATGGCATTGTAGCCTTCTAACCTTCCAACGGTACCTTCTCACTAATCAAAGCCCCAAGAATTGGATAAGAATTGGATACGAATGAGACATATAACATAGTTTGTAACCCAAGAAAATAGGTGTCGTTTTTCTCATTTTATCCATCTTATGTTGTCATAATTTACAAAATTAACATTAGTTTCCAATATTACTTGGAAATGGCTGGTAAAAACATTGGCTAAATCCCTAGGAGAATGAATAGAAGAGTGAGGTAAAGAGTAAAATTGAGTGTATAATCTATAAAGATTTATGAAAATAATTTAGTCAGCAAACTATATAAGAAATATAGTTGATTTATGTTGCATTAAAATTGTGTATGAGTTAAGGGGTTATCTTTTCCATCATACATCTTAAAATGAGATGTAATGTCCCCGTTTTAGCTGACATTGTTTGTTGAGGAGTGAGCCTATCATTGTGACCCTCGTAGGCTAACAAATTTGATTAGAAGGTTATCCATGGTAGTTATCCAAAGTTTCAGGACATTACTCCACCAGTTGATTCAGGTTTGGGCCTTTGTAGGGACTCACAGAGTAATATTAAGGCACTTACTATTTATAGTAAGTCAGGCCAACAGGGGTTACTATTTCTGGCATGGCACCTCGTTCAATTGGCGAGTTCGATATCAACCCAGTTTGACAGTTCGTTGAGAAAACAAGGAATAATTGCGCATTTAATAATAATTAAATGATTATTATTATGACTTTATAATATAAAGTCAATTAAATGAAATATTAAAGTATTAATTAATGGAAAATTATAAAGTATTTAATACTTTATAATAGAGGAGTAATTTTAATATTAAATGAGTATTTGTTACTCATTTAAAAAGGGATGCCATTTATTAATAATTTGCCTAAGTCTCAAAGGGGCAAAATTATTATTATTAAATGTCATTTAATTGTTTTTTTAGACAGGGTCGAACTTGTGTAAGAGAGTTATATATTTCTCAAAGGTAGAATAGAACTCATTATGATATGATTATTCAAATTTTGTCTTTTCTCTCTGAGAACATTTGGAGTTGGAGAAACGAAGGTTTCTGCAATCAAGTTTTGGAGAACGTCAACTCTTTAGAATCAAGCATACTGAGGTTGTAAAAGATCAGTTGAAGCTTGCTAATAGGGTAGCTTTGTTCAGAAGTTACATTTGTGCTTATAGGAAAGAATCGGTAAGGGTTTGATAAAAAATTATTCATCAAAGCAAATAATCGATTTATGTCTCTTTGATACAATTTATGGCACTCCTCTTCTCAGTCGTACAGCTTTTTGTTTGTTGCCATAGCCGTACTTTTTCAGATGGAAGGTGTATGGATTTGAAGCTTAAAACGCCTTGCTTTTTAGGGCGATTTCACTTCCTTCTTGGACACATATGTATTGGGAGTCTTTGGATGTGCATTGGTGATTAGAGACCGTTGTTATTTCAGCCTTTCATCTTCAACTGTCATTCATTGCTGCAAATAACTAAAATCAGGTTCTTTAATTCAATTTATAGCTACTTTTTTTCTATGCATGTCTGCCTTTCGCTATTGTAATCAGATATTTGAAATAATAAAGACGATTGTAGCTCATGGGTGTCAATTGTGCATAAATATTAGTGTATTTCATTGCTTTTTCATTATCTAACATCATTTTGATTTAAAAACCAACAAAAATATTATATGCAAAAATCATTGAAACAAACCACAAACCATCAAACTTAGCAAAACTTTACTATTCAGTATAGATTGGGGTTTAGAGACATTAGGTCTCTTACAGTGGTATCAGAGCATAGTTTTCTTGCCATCCTGTGCTTTTTCAGTTGTTTTTTTAGTCAAATGTGTGTTTTTTCAATGCTTTTTCATGAGTAGAGACATTATCTTCTACAGTAAGGGTAGAGGAATAGGAAAAGTTGAGGATTGGATAGGTCCACCTATTCCTGAAGGTGAGATAGTATCAGGGGTTCTGGGTATTCACAGATCCAGTTCTAATAGTAGTGAGAACAATGTCACTACACTAATGGCAGATCGTGAGATTCCTACAAAGGTACATAGGGATCCAAGGAAAGAGCATGCCAGAGGTGAGATTTCTGATGATGAGTTCGAACATGGGCATGATAATATGATGGACATGATGTCTCAATTGATGGGCAGGATGATGCAGTATACTCCACCTCAGTAGCACTACTTTCAGATAGGATACACGAGCGGGACTGCAAGCATAGACCAACCACTGGTGTTAGTGCAGTGGCAGTCGTCACCTATCTTGCATGAGCGTAGGCCAGGACAACCTACATTTATATCTAGAGAGGCACCTTCGACACCGGAGGCAAAGAAGCAGGGTCACTAGCCTGCATCTCATCCACATCATGGCATGTCGATGGCAGATGTGACCAGATTCTTTGGTGAGTACTCGACATTGGCACCTGAGATCAGGGAGTCTTTATCTTTTCATGAGTTTATGGATGTGCATAAACCCAAAGGGGGAGGTATATTTGACTGCAGAGCTCCTCAGCACCAGCAACCACAACCACAGGTGAATAGGGATCTTTAGCATGTAGTTAGCAAGATTATCTTGCCTTACTTTGATGGCTTAGATAAGAGTTCAGTGAGGTCTTGGGTACAAAAGTTAGACAATTACCTATCCTTGAGACCTATGCAGGAGGACGAGGCCATTAAGTTTGCTACACTGCATCTTGATGGGTTGGCGCATGATTGGTGGCATCACGACATGTACACACTTGGTAATCACACAGTTACCACCTATCAGGAGTTCACGAGTAGGCTCATAGAGTGTTTTGACAAAAAGGATCCAGAACTTTATTTCAGGGAGCTAGCTCAGCTCAGGTAGATAGGTAGTTTGGATTCCTACATTAGTGAATTCCAGAGGGTCGCAGTCATGGTGACAGGTATTTCAGAGAGGAGACTTGTCATTCTCTTCATCCAGGGATTATATATGAGAGGTTGGGTCAAGGCATTTGATCCCCCTACTCTTTAGAAAGCCATGTGGAAGGCAAGGAGTATGGAGTTTTCTGCTCCGAAGAAACAATTTCAGCCTAAAACAAACACCTTGCCCATTGAGGAGAGTCATACACCAGTTGTAGAACCAAAGAAGAAAACAACAAGAATTGATGATGCAACTCATGATGAATTGAAGAGGAAACAACTTTGTTATTGGTGCAGAGAACCTTACAGCAAGGAGCATGATTGTCCTTTGAGACCAAAGGGTAGAGCCAACTACGCCATGTGGGTTTACTATGGAGATGTTAAGTTTGAGGATTTAGACTAGCAGGCTGTTTCAAAACATGCGGAGGCCGAGAATGCCTCTATGGAGTTTGGGCCCGATGCCAACTTGTCCCCGTTGGTATTATCTGCTAGTGTACAGGATGACTCATTCAGGTTCAAGGGATTAGTGGATGGACAACAATGTATTGCTATGCTTGACACTGAAGCCATGCACAATTTTATTGATGAGAGCTTCATCAACAAATGCAGACTCCAGACAGAGGACTTCAGACTCCAGACAGAGGACTTCGCTAAATTCAGAGTTTAGGTGGCAGATGGATATACCCTCACTTGCACTTGATTAATTTGTAATCTCACCCTCATGCTAAATGATTATGAGTTGTAGGAAGACTTTTATGTGGTCAACCTAGGTGGGATGGATTTAGTGTTGGGTATGAGATGGCTTCAGGACATTAGTGTGTTCACCCTCAACTTTCCTAAAATGGAGATGAGATTTGAGGTATAGGGCAAGAAATATGTGTTGAGGGGGATTACAGATGGGAGCCTACACTCTATCTCTCTTGTTAGTGGGAAGAGTGATGATAGTGTTTGGGATCCTACTTGTGCACTGGGATTTCAAACTCATCTTTTAGAGGAGTTTCATAGTGAGTACACAGTGCGAAGTGTATATGGTTTCATGTTTGATCCACACATACACAATTTGTTTCAGGTGCACAATTCTGGTATGCACCTGCTTGATATGTTGGATGACAGTATATCTTGTGCAGTTTTAGGGAGTAAGTGTTGCTTGCAGTTTGACTTGCTTCCTCTTGAGTTTCTTGATCTATGATAGACAACACTGAGGTTGATAGGGGATGGTATTCTATTCTAGTTGATCAATTATGGGAGTTACAGGAGATAGTTGTGGCTAGCAGGAACATTGTCTAGCACTATCCTTGGGATCCGGTGGTGCATCCTTATTTGTAGAGATTGCTTGAGGACAAGCAATTTCAGGGAAGGTGGACTATAATGTCCCTATTTTAGTTGACATTGTTTGTTGAGGAGCTGAGCTTATCATTGTGACCCTCGTAGGGACAGATTTGATTAGAGGGTTATCCATGGCAGTTATCTAGAGTTTTGGGAAATTACTGTATGATTGGTTTGGGCCTTTGTAGGGACTCACAGAGTGATATTCAAGCACTTACTATTTATAGTAAGTTAGGCCAACATGGGTTACTATTTTGGCACCTGCTCAGTTGGCAAGTTGATCAACCCACTTTGATAGTTCGTTGAGCAAACGGAGAATAATGGCACATTTAATAATAATTAAATGATTATTATTATGACTTTATAATATAAAGTCAATTAAATGCAATATTAAAGTATTAATTAATGGAAAATTATAAAGTATTTAATACTTTATAATAGAGGAGTAATTTTAATATTAAATGAGTATTTATTACTCATTTAAAAAGGGACGCCATTTATTAATAATTTTCCTAAGTCTCAAAGGGGAAAAATTATTATTATTATTAAATGTCATTTAATTGCTTTTTTGAGAAGAGGTCGAACTTGTGTAAGAGAGTTATATATTTCTCAAATGCAGAATAGAACTCATTATGATATTCATATTATTCAAATTTTATCTTTTCTCTCTATGAACATTTGGAGTTGGAGAAACAAGGGTTTTTGCAATCAAGTTTTGGAGAACGTCAACTCTTCAAAATCAAGCATACCGAGGTTGTGAAAGATCAATTGAAGCTTGCTAATAGGGTAGCTTTGTTCAGAAATTACATTTGTGCTTACAGGAAAGAACCAGTAAGGGTTTGAGAAGAAATTATTCATCAAAGCAAAGAATCGATTTATGTCTCTTTGATATAGTTTATGGCACTCCTCTTCTTAGTTGTACGACTTTTTGTTTGCTGCCATAGCCGTACTTTTTCAGATGGAAGGCGTATGGATTTGAAGCTTAAAATGCCTTGCTTTTTAGGGCGATTTCACTTCCTTCTTGGACACATATGTATTGGGAGTCTTTGGATGTGCATTGGTGATTAGAGATCGTTGTTATTTTAGCCTTTTGTCTTTAGTTGTCATTCATTGCTGCAAATAACTAAAATCAGGTTCTTTAATTAGATTTATAGCTGCTTTTTTTCTATGCATGTCTGCCTTTTGCTATTGTAATCAAATATTTGAAACAATAAAGACGATTGCAGCTCATGGGTGTCAATTGTGCATAGATATTAGTGTATTTCATTGCTTTTTCATTATCTAGCATCATTTTGATTTAAAAACCAGCAAAAACATTATATGCAAAAATCATTGAAACAAACCACAAACCATCAAACTCAACAAAACTTTACTATTCAGTATAGATTGGGGTTTAGAGACATCAGGTCTCTTACATGAGACATGACAAATCCCAATGATAATGGATTGGAAAGATTGTCATAGGTCAAATGATTATGTAGCAACCCACATGATAGATCATTTTTTAGACTTTACAAATCATTGGTATGTGCTTTCATATTCTTTAACTCACTCATGATGGTAGTCAATTGGTGAGAAATATTTGGGAAGGTAGTCTTAGAAACAATTTTAATAGGAAAGGTAAAGGAAGGAGTGGAATAAATAGTGTTCAACATGGAGTGGAAGAAAGAAAGGGTATGCGTGTTTCAAAGGGTGAGTGCATGTGGCTTGAGGCATGGGTTTGGTATGGTTAGGTAGAGGTAAATGAATAGGAGGTGTTTGTATAGATGTAGTTAGGGAGGAGTTGGTTGGAAGCTCATAAGTAATCTAATGGAAGATGAATGATGGATATAACCTAATGTTTCAGAGGTGAGTGGAGAGCTTTGTAGTGAAATATGGGTAGTTTAATGATGGATAGAACTTGGGGGATGAAAGACATCTAGTCTAGCATAGGAGGATAAGGTGTACTTTAAATTATTTTCCTTGTACCATTAATTTTATCTACTATAGTTATTATTTATTAAGAAGTATCTTAGTAAGGGTGTCAACATCAAATGAAGTGGGAATATCATCATATATGGTAGTTGGTTTATTGCATAAAGATTTCAATTTATTAACCATTCATTGTTTCTTTTTCTTATCAATATTTTTATTTAGGGCGTCATTGATTATAATATGTATCTTCCTCATTATAATGTGACATGTTATCCTCATAAGAGGTAGAAGGAAGAGTGGTAGTCATGGTGGAAAGGTGAGTGTTTAACCTAACACCTTTTAAATGGGATCTATGCATCTTAAGAGCTTCTTAGGAATCAAAAGATAAATGTAATAGCTTTAGAAACATAAGATAAATGCACACCATACCAAACTCAATGAGAAAATTCCTAAAATTTTATACACTAAAATGTAGATGTGAAAGATATGGTTTCACCAAATTACATAAGGAAAAATAATGATTAATGTTTCATACTTTAAGAGATATGAGAGGGGTGATGGAAGGAGTGGAAGAAACAAATAGAATATGAGTCCACTCACAATAGAGTGGAAGAATCAAAGAGAATGCATGTTTTCAAAAGGGACTGCATTTGGTTGAGGCACATGTTTGGTATGTTTTGTTAGAGGTAAATGAAGAGAAAATGTTTGTATGTATGTGATCAAAAAGGGTTGAAAAATTGGATGGATGTTAGAGGAATGAATATTGTCAATAAAAATGGGAAGGATGGAAAGGGAGGAGTCGGTTGGAAGTTCAAAAGTAATCTAAGGAAAGGTGAATGATAGATACAACCTTTATTTTTAGGAGAGGGATGGAGAGCTCATTGCTAATCTAGGGGTAGGTTAATGATAGATAGTATTGTTACCTATTTTTTTTACTCTACGCTCAATAGGTAGAGCTGAATGAAGTTCAGCAATTATAGGTACAGGAAATTTTCAAATTTTGCTGATAGAGTGTTCATTGATCATCATTGAGATCATCTTACAAATGTGACATAAGCTTGTTGTGCAAATGTTTAAAACAGAAAATTAAGAGAAATTTGCATAATGATATTTTTATTCATTTTGTGAAATGTTGAATCTTGCACAAGCCGCAAGAGTAACTGAGTTTGTCTGTGACAATCAAGAGATGAATACTAAATCTAAATAGACAGACTACACTACTGAAAATAACATAAACGTAAAAAAGAGAAGCAATTCATCATTGCCTGTAATGATGAATCACTTCGTTGGTGCTTCTAGCCGTCGTGCCTCCAAGCAGCTGCAGCCTCGCTTCATCGCTCCGTGTACTTGCAAAATCGTTAAGGAAATGGTATTAGAGTTATACTCTAAGCAATGGTGAATTACTTTTTGCCTTACGTCTATGCTACAGACAGAAATGTAATTTGCATTAAACCAAGCATTCATTAGATAATTGAAAAAATCAAGCGGAAAGACATAATTCAATGGAAGCTTTCAGCTTCTTTTATTTTGCTAACATGTTTGTTTCAATGTGCAGGAATAGGTTATCATGTTCGAGTTCATTTCATCAGATATGTGGAGTAAATGGGCTCCCACAAGGGTTGAGATCGGCATATCAAAGGATACCTCTCATTGATATCATTTATTTGAGAGTTATCAGATATTCAATTACAATCATCAAGAAAGGACTGCTTTAATAAAAGGAATTCACAGAAGCAGCCTTTGATTCATTGTGACAAAAGTAAATTGAGCTAATTATCTTTTCGCTCATCATGCTAAAGAATGATCAAAACATATAAAGAGATCATTAATTTCATTGATATTTTGTCTCAGCTCTACTTTTGCATTCATGTTTTGCATTTCAATAAGGTATTCAGTCCTTTTATGTTAAATGGAAAACAAATATTCAAGCCTGAACTGCCTTTTAGAACTTTAAAGTATATACATCTCCACTGACGATGTTATCTATAGTCTTTGCAGCTAATAGATTTTGTGGCTATCCTTTGGAATGAGGTTTCTATTTTTTTTCAAGTATGAAAATAGTTTGAGGACCCATTGTCAGAGATATGAGGTTTGTAAAGCATTTATTTCTTACAGTTCATAGTATCAAGACAACAAGGCTAGAGTTGTCAAAAGTGAGACTATGATAATTAAAGGATCAATATTGTCAAAGAAGATAGCTGTCTATGAATAAGTAATAAAGGCTTCAAAGCAAACAGTGCAATAGGTGAGCAATTCACAACAAGATGATGTAGGTATCATGTTCATCAAAGGAGTAGCACTTTAGCATTAGGAAGCATCAATACAAGGATCATGATTGTGGCAATCTAAGCAAGACATCACTAAGCATGACAGAACCTGTAGGCTACGAGTTTGATAAAATTATCACAGCAAGACAGTGCAAATCTGGCAACATGGGCAGTAATATATAAAAGCTTCGGTTGAGAGGACAGTCCAATGAAATGATCAGCAATCATGAGTACCGACAGGGATAGGACCAAGGGTAACCTAAAGAGGCCATCAAGTACATAACTTGGGAAGTAAAGAAACAATATAGGAACCAATGATTCTAATAAATAACAGCCACATCATGAGATCATTGGACAAACAGTTAGTATGCAAAGTCTTGGTGGAATGGTTAATTCAAAAAATACAGTCTCTTTGAGGTAAAGATAGGAATAGATTTTATGAATCAAATATTGTGCAGCAGGTATATAGTCATGCATGAGAGCTATTTATCCATAATAAGGTGCAGTAATGATATCACATCGAGTTGACTATCGTATAGTGCAATATGGCTGTCAAAAGTTTTTTCATTCATAATTATAAATAGAGGCAATGTTCAGGAAAAATAACAATTATATGTTTTAGAATATCAAACAATGATTTAAATCATGATGTGGCTTGTATCTTGTGAAATATTTTGATCTGGCAAGATTTTATCATAGCAAAGATGATTTTGACACTACTAGCCGCTATTACATTAAGAGAAGCAAATTTTCAGAAGGCAAAAGGCTCCTTTCACAAGATCTTCACTATTTTATGCTGTGAGTCAAGTACCAGTGGAGTTTTTTTTTTAAGTGTTAAGGAAGGCCATGAATACAAGAGAAGTCCTCAAGTTCCCAGAATTTTTGAAAATAAAAGCCAGTTTAACAAGATACCTAGAAAGCAAAAAATAAGAACAACATGGAGAGATAGAGGTTTAAGTTCAAAATCACTCTTAAGGTTGCTGTCTCACAGATACATGGGAATGAACGCAAATTTTTTGAATACCCAGATGAGGATAGCTCACAGCCGTAGTCAATAATGACAAAAAGAATACAGTAAATTTTGTGGCCTGGAGTTTTTCTTTTGTTTAATCTATCAACTTGTTTTATACAAGAGAAAATTTCTAAGAAGTTTGTATTTCAACAAATAAATGAAGGCAAAGAACGAAACTTACTGTCATGCGCCTGAAGAAGAATTTTTGCATATACCCAGATGAGGTTTTACTGAGAAAAATATATGCTTAATCTATCAACTCATTTTATACTGAAAGAGCTTTCAAAAGCTTGTTTTATATCCAGAATACAAAAGAATAAAATGTAGATTGGTTATTTTCAAAGGTTGAACCAGTGATATGGCGCCTTTCATCACAAACACATTGTCAAAGCCTAGAAATTACTAAGAAAATCACACCAGAATAAGGGTAGCCGCGGCCAAAGATAGACCCATCTGATGATTATGTCAATTCTTAGCTGAAGATATTTTGTTAAAAATTGAATGACAGAAGGATGGAAGCTTACCACGATTTTCATGGTAGAGAGTTCATTCTCATACATGGCTTTCTTCAGATTATCTTCAAGCATTGACCTCAATGGCAGGGAATTTCAACAGAGGATAGGTGCAGATGACAAAAATGTCAGAATATCATCATAGTCGCGCCCATAAGACAACAAAAAGGATATTTAAATGCCCAAAAGAATTCAAATTTGTAGCGAATGAGTTTCATCTTACCTTTTATGCCCAGAATCTTTCAAAAGATCATAGGAATTGATAGACAATGGTGGAAATCAAGCTTGAAACCCTACTCAAAATGGTGGCCAGTTTTTTTTTTCCAGAAACTTCAGGTCAAAATGTGAATAATGATGGGATTTTAGGGTTCGATGGTCTTTTGTCTATTCACCCTAAAAATGCCTTTGAATATTTGTCAATGATTTTATTAAAATCATCATGTTTTATTCATTTTCAAATGTCAAAAGATTTGCTAATGATGTGGTCGAATATAATAATTGATGCATGGTGGTCGACCAACTTCAAAGGGTTAAGATTCTATTTTAATCTTATGTATTTTTTTTGCATTATTCAATGAAGGGCTAATTTATTAAATGATCCACTATAAATCATTTAATAAATTAGTCATTTTAAACATGCAAATAAAAGATATTATAAATCCATGTATGGAACAAGCAAAGTTAACTGAAGGTGAGAGATATTTTTATCATGCACATGATAATAGAATTGGAGTTTCAGTTCCCATGGGCGAAATCGGTAAAAACGAGGCAGTTTTGCATGCTTTAAGCCACTTTTTCAGGGAGTTGTAGTTCAGTTGGAATAGTGCATGTATCAGTTATGACTTGGCAGTGAGTTTGAGCTTGATTGGACCTATTTTTGCATGGTTTTGGGCCTCCTTTTCAGAGATATTTTCTTCTACTTGGATTTGGCTTTGGAGTTATCACTCTTTCTTAGAGTTTAGACTTTCAGTTCTTTTTGCATGCCTTTTGGAAAGGTTTTTGTATATATTGAAAAACTTAACTGTTTTTCATCCTAGTTCTTGTTTTCTGCCTTTGCCTTCAGCAAAGAAGATCATCTTGTAACTCAGCTTTCAGATTAATACAACAGTGTTTATTATAGGTTCAAAGTGTGTAATTGCAGAAGATTCCTTTGAGTTCAGTACTTTAGAGTTTACCTTCTAGATTTCGAGCATCATTTTGTGAAGAATTTGATCGAAGAATTACTATGTTTCAGTTCTGAAACCTCTGATTTGTTTTCTGTCTTTTTCACATATTTGTATGCAATTTAGTTTAAAATCACTGGTTATGCACTGTGCTTATTTATAAGTTAATACATTTTGTCGTGAAAAACCTCGTTTTCCCTCAATATTGCATTAGATCAAAGCCTCTGTTTAAATCATTCAAGTGATTAAATTATTGAATCTAGTTGTGTAGGTTTGAGTTTTAAGAAGTTTATTGTGAGTCATAATTGCAAGTCATTATCATTTAGGTGCAATCACCTCTCGCAGCTTTAGAACTTCAGTTCAAGCAAACTTTCTTTCTCTTTCCCAGCCAAGTCAGTTAGTTTTAGGAGTTTTTTTTTATCATGGAACCAACCCTCTCTGGAGATTGATTCTCGAAATTAGGCAACCCACAGGCCTGAGAATCATTCCATGTTTCAACAGATTGCTAGATTTAACTAATCAAGCGCTCGGGTGCAATCTAAATTGACAACAAGTATGTAGGAGTTGAGAGATATCCATTCCACCATATGAGGAGAATGTGTACTTTCAATTATTTTCGCAATATTGTTCATTGTATCTATTCTAGACATTTTAGTGAGATGTTTCTTAGTAAGAGCACTGACATCAAACTAAGTGAAATATCATATATGATAGCTAGTTGATCATGACAAGATTATATTTATTAACCATCTATTTCTTATTTTATTATCAGTGTTTTAAATCAAGGCGCTATGAATATAACATGTAGCTTTTGTGATCTCATCATTAAACTATAAGTAGGTTAATGATGGAAAGTATGGAAGGGTTGGGGACACTTGATCTATCATATGAGGAGAGTGTGTATTTTCAAATACCTTCCCTATGTTGTTTATTGTATCCATTCCAAGTGCTTTTGGTGAGAAGTATCTTAGAGCATAAACATCAAATGAAGTGGAAATGTCATATATAGTAGCTAGTGGATTGCACAAAAAAATCATTTTATCAACCATCTTGTTTCTTTTTATCATTATTATTATAAATCAAGGTGCCATCATTTTAATATGTCTTTCTTGTTAGAATGCGACATGATATCCTCATAGCAGTAGAAGAAAGAGAGGTAGTCATGGTGGCAAGGTGAGCATTTAACCTAGCACATTGTTAAAGGGGACCTATGAATCTTAAGAGCTTCTTAGGTATGAAAATAAAAAATAATGGCCTAAAAAACACATGATAAATTCACACAATGAAATTCAAAACATAAATGCAAGTGCAACTTGACCTAGATCACTTCTATAGTGACAAATTTAAACTCTAAATTTTTAAATTTAAAACTTTTAAAAAAATCTCACTTAATCCCTATTAATAGAAGTTCTAATATAATACATCAAACATTTATATTGATGTATGTGCTCAGATGTGATATTTAAAGACATTGATTCATTCATTTGAAAATAATACGACTCTTACCATTTAATTTTCACTTAATGAAAAAGTGTGGGAAAAGAAAAAATCAAAACTAAGATCTTTTTAATTGATAGCTTACAATATATGAATCTAGATCATATTTTTAATTGAAGAAGTGTGAGAAAAAACAAAGATCAAAGATAGGATCTTTTTAATTGATAGCTTACAACATACGAGTCTACATCATACTTTTCCTATATAAGAGACATTAACTTATTTCAATTCGAAGTACATACCCTTTCCTAAACTGGGCCCTAAACTGTATGAAGGAAAGTATGACGAGTACTTTTGAAAAGTGGGTTAAGGGAAACGATAAAGATGAGGAGGCAGGCGAGGGTCTGCCATGGCAACAAGAGGCTCTGCTTTGGGCGTGGAGAGACCATAGGTCTCGGTCATATCCAAGTCCTGGGCGCTCTGATTACGGGGAGGCCGCCACTGGAAGCCGTGGAGGAGATTGGCGAGGCCCAGCTGAACCACTTTGAGACCGAGACTGGCCCCCGGACACATCCTTCTGCCCGACCCGAAAGGCAGCAGCTCATAATCTCTGCCCTTCACGTCCAAGCTGCTGCCGTGAAACCTCTCTGGCCTGAATTCCTCGGGCTTTTCCCACAATGTTTCATCTCTGCCGATTGTCCACACGTTCACGAATGTTCTGGTGTTGGCGGGGATGTCATACCCTCCAATTTTGCAGTGCTGAGTAGAAAGATGAGGAACTAGCATGGGGGCCACCGGATGCAACCTCATCGTTTCTTTCACTATCCCCTGCAGGTATTCCAGCTCACCAATGTCTTTCTCTTGCACCCATCTTTCTTTGCCCACGATTCTGTCCATTTCTTCGTGCGCCTTTGCCAGGTTCTCAGGCTTTTTAAGAAGCTCTGCTAGCGCCCATTCCACAAGTGTAGCAGAGCTCTCTGTTCCGCCGGCTATCATGTCCTGCAAACCCAACACCACATCTTTCGTGAGGAAGTTTTCTTTTTGGATTTTTCAGTAATAAAAGAGGAGATCTGTCCCCAAATCTCCTACTCAGCCAGACACCTTCCCTTAAAACCCAAAACCCCAATTTAATTATTTACCTGAGTGAAGGCCTTGACTCTGTTCCTGGTAAGATTGTTGGAAGGATCGTCACTTTGTTGCAGCAAGACGTCCACCATATCAGCAGGCGCATAATCAGGCACGCTCTTCCGCCGCTGGTCATGCTCCTCCAGCACCTCCTCGAGAAAGACATCAAATCGTTTGCTGAGCTTCTTCATCCGTTTGACATAGCCCTGCAGATCAAGGCAGCTTAGGGCAGGAATATAATCTCCTATGTTGAAGACGCCATTGAGCACGAAAAGCTCCTCCAGCATCTCCTTAAACTCATCGGGCTTGATCTGGTTATCGCCATTCTCATCCAAGTAGCGCCGCCCCAAAACCATCCTTGAAATAATATTGTTGCTCACGGACGAGGTCTCTTCCCGGAGCTGGACAGGCAGAGCGGCGGTGGAGCTTCTGAAAACAGAGGCCACCATGCGCGCCACCTCCTCCACTCGGATATACTCATACGACTCCAGGCGCTTGTTGCTGAACAGCTCCATAAGACAGATCTTTCTCGCTAGCCGCCAATGCTCTCCGTACGGCGACCATGTTATGTCGGAGTAGTTGTACACAGTGTATTTCCCGGCCGCGATCTTGGGGCGCGAGGCGAAAGTAAGGTCGTTCGTCTTCAAAATTTCTCGGGCCATTTCGGCGGAGGATCCGACGATGCAGGGCACGGAGCCCAGCTCGATGTACATGAGCGGCCCATACGTCTTGGAGAGTCGATCCAGCGACCTATGCGGCAGACTACCCAGAAGATGCAGGTGGCCGATTACAGGCCATCCGCGAGGACCCGGCGGTAACTTCAGTGATGGCCGAAATCTTCTGTAAATTAAGTAAACTGACACCACGGCCAATGCAACGTAGCCCAGCAATCTCATGCATATCTCCATCTCCATTGCACAGATGATGTGCTATGCAACTGCAGTGGATGGAATTCCCGTTGATACACTGGGTATTTATAGGCTTGATGAGATTTTAATAGTAAAATTGTATTCTGTGGAGTAGGTAGCCGCCCTACCATTTTGTCAGGTGTGTTTCGTTGCAATTGGACCAGTGCAACCCGATTTCCTCTTTGGTTACGTTGCAATGGACCAGAGACCAGAGCCCACTAACACAAGCGCGGCTCTGACTTCATCCGTAAGCCGATTGTACAGGGAGGCCGAACTTCCACCCGTGGAAGACTTTGGGTAGACTTGACTAGGGGAAAAAAAAAATCAAAACCCGGGGAAGAATCGTAGAAATTGTCAGCCGACTGTTTCATACCACATCTTATTTGCTGTAAAAAAATCCTCCCTGTTTTGGTAACTATAATGTTTAGAAATTAATTTGACTGTAAAGTATGTTTGTAATAGTTGGAGAAATTATCAAGAATAGTAGATATTTATATGATAAAGGTATTTTTAGGAATTTTGATATTTTTAGTTAGAAAGTATAAAAGGTAGAAAAGAGAGAATAGCAAAAAGCGGAGAATGTAAAATCTTAATTAACTCAGATACGGAAAATAATATAAGATTATTCAACACAAAGAAGAAAAAGAGGTAAGAAAAAGAGTTAACATATATTTCTACATACAACGTTAATAATAAAGGGAAAATTGAAAGTTTGCAACCATAACACACAAGGAAAAATAAAGAATGAATTATAATTATACATAAGAATAATCTACAACTTGTGAATAATAGAGTCGGCAAATAACATATTCGCAATATCTTTCTTCTTCACAAACTCTAAGTGCAAAGCCTCTAACATAATCTTTGTACATGGTTGCAACCAAAAATGATAAAATCTATTTTTTTCCCCATAAATATGTGAGAGAGAAGAACCCCTTACAAATGAAAAAATTCATTTTTTATAATTTCACCCTCATCCAAGTAATTGACTACTACTTTTGAAATTCTCTTTTACCTTAATCGACAATTTTAAGTGATTTGCCTATCTTTTCCCTTTCACACATACATACTTTTTGTGAAGTGTTTTTCACCCCTTTATATTAATTTTTAAGAATTAATTTCACATCAATTAATGTGATTTCAATCAAGTTAATTAATTCAAAAGAATTAATGTAATTTAATCTTATAAAATCATAAACGATTCTCTCATGATTATTCACTTGTGATATCCATTTTTAATAATTTATTTGTAGGTGAGGATTTTATTTTTTTAATGGGCCTAATTTGAAAGGTAGTATAAATTAAGAACAATAATTGGTTCTTACTGTGAGACTACATTTCTTGGCAAAAATGCATAAAACTCTAAAATCTCTATCATAATGGATTAGTGTCTTATCCATTGGGTTATTTCTATATTGATGATTTTCCTATCCATTTTAAGCACATCACTAATTAGTTATAGGCTTGATTGGACCTCATTTCAAGCCTAAGAAATGGTTGTGAGTTGTAGATGTGCATTCACAGAACAAGGGAACTTGAACTTTGTTAACCTTCTTCTCCTAGTCAATAGAAGAATTCCATATCCTTAAAGTGGATAGAAAAATCTACAGAATCATCGCTAGAGCTTTTATTAATCAATTCAACCCAAATGTCATTTCCTAATGCCTCCACAATGTGGGTAAAGTGTTGAAGCACTTCACAATCTAAAATGTAGTGGAGCTATCCAAGTTGCTTGGCATCTCACCCATGACTTAGACAATTTTTCATTGGAGATACAATCATTTTCTCAATTGTTGAAAGGAAGCAACGTATATGGAAATACTTCCTACACCAATCTAATGGAGAGAGTATTGTGCATTTTTTTTAAAAAAATTATATAGAAGTTAAAAAAACATATGAACATAAAATAAGTAGTACCATGACTTTAAAAACCTTTTGAGAGAAAAACCCCACACTCCAAAGCAACCCAATATATTTTTCAATAAACTACTAAAAATACAATACACTTGTAGAGCAAGATATTACAAGAGTATCACTAGCATGCAAAACTAGAGTAATTATGATAACATAATTATACCTATAAATCAACCATACAAACTATTATTCCAAGCACCAATAAATAAAAAAATACAAATTGAAAACCATGAATAGTTTAGGAAAATCATTTGCAAATCCATAAAAGGTATGTCACTCAAATGCATGGGCCCAAATTCTAAAACACCTCTTGGTTTTGATTCTCTTAGTTAGTTTTAGCATATACCTGTCATATCTTATAGTTGCCATAAATGTCATAACTAACCAACCAAACTTGCGCACCCAAATTGTCTTCTAGTAAGCATGCAAAGATGCTACATGACAAGTGTTTGAACCTACCATAAATTTTGGTCAATATTCTAATGTAACTTCCTTCTTACATTGTCTTATGTGTCATAGAATTTGTCATAAGTATATTTCTTCATAATGACCTTACATCAAAAGATGTTGACATATCACCAAATAATTCCACCTCATAGTGGGATCCCAAACTCCTAATGTGAAGCCAAAAATCACTCAATACAAAATTTAGTAAGCCTCCAAGTAGTATATCATCCCACTCACAAGAAAACATAAAACACTAGAAGACAAAATAGTGATGACAAAAATAAATATCAAAATGAACATTAGGAGTGCAAGGTTGAGACAGATTTTCCTAAGATTATCGCACTTGTTGAACAACTTGCAAGAGCAAAAGGGAAATTGACCAACATTGAAATCTAAGTACTAAGGGCTAAGAGGTCCATAAAAATATTGCACAACTTGAACTTATCTATGCTCATAGACATTGTCAAAGAATTTTTTAACATTCATTAAAGTTTTAACCTTCTCCAATATTACCCATCATCCTCTACCAGATCACAAAAAAAATGGTATTGGACATCAATTTGGTTCATCCTTGCATGGAAATTCAAGATCTCTACAAGATATATGGCACTTTTCTTGTCACATAGAATTGTAATAGTCCCCACATCTAGCCAACATCAATACATAATAGATTGTAAACCAGATGGAATCTTTGTATGCATGAGTAGTTGTCATATGCATTGCGTCTACAATTGACAAAATTACTATAACTTGTCACTTACTCATACAACTAATGCCACCACCAAACATCATGAAAATATATCCACTAGTGGATCTTATATTGTCAATATCACTAGCCAAATTAGAATCCACAAATCTATAAATACACATTAAATGTTGGTTATGCATGGGATAATTAATATATCATAGAGAATAACTAAACATATCTCACAAATTAAAAAATGTATCTCCAATCATGAAGAGAATACCTTTCTCATTGTTGTTGATGTCAGGTTGACCTTGTCAAGAGAAAAGATGGAGGTTCTACCTCCTTTTCTAAACTATCCAAACTATATGATCTCTCCTCCTCTTTAAGCCATTCATTTATTTTAGGTTCAACTTGATTGGTCTTTGGGTCTAGCTAAACTATATCTTTTTTCTTTACCTTTTCTAGCTACAATGTAATAAAAAAAAGGTTTAGCTTCTTTGAAGATAACACATATTTTATACAAAACTCTTTTGGTCAAAAGATCCTAAAGATTGTACCCTTTGAAACCAATATTGTAATCAATTAAGATACACTTTACACCATTATTCTCCAACTTGACCTCTTCTCCCTACGCACATGTGCATATACCTAGCAAACAAACAAGTTCTAAGATGCTTGAATGGGGTATTTTTCCTGATCACACCTCCATAGGTGTCTTCTCAACAAGAGATAATATAGAGGACTTATGAACTAGGTAAAAAATTTGGCAACTACTTCTATCCAAAAAAATTGTTCTAGACTATCCATACTAATCATATTCCTAGCCTCTCCATCAATGTCATATTCATTATTTCTACAATGCCATTATGTTGAAGGGAATACAAAGTTACCTTGTGCCATTCTATATCATTATCTTTAAAAAACTTGTTCTATTTCTTTAAAATAAAACTCATTGCCATTATCAATCCTCAAATATTTAATCTTTTTACTAGTCCAATTTTCAACAAAATCCTTAAACTCTTTAAAATGACTAAATTGTTTAGTTTTAATTTTGATAAAATAAGCTCATGTTCTTCTATTGTAATCATCGATCAAAGATGCATAATTTAATAAAAAATAGGAACTGAAGGAATGATAATAAGACCAAAAAATTTAGAATGTACCAAGTCTAATATCCTAGAAGATTTGTCAGAAATAGAATAAAATTGAACATGGTTTTGCTTTCCATAAATACTGTGCTCACAAAAAATCAAACTTAATATTTCAATCATTCAACCCCTCAACATGGTTTTTATTTTTCATGGTTTGAAGACCCTTCTCACCAATATTGTTAGAAATCTGAAATAAATTGAATAACTCAAGGAAATTTTTAAGAGAAAATCAAAGTTACATAAACTAGAAAAATATAAGAATGCAAACCAGGACTTTGAAAGATTATGCAATGTTGATGTGACAAAATTTCATTAAGAGCTTCCAAGCTAAAAAGATACAAAGCAAAGATGCATGAATAATGGCTACATGCATCAAGGTGCATGTATGCCAAAGTATGTAACAATGCAAGAGAATGAATGGATGCAAATACAAGCTAGGTAGTGAGTTTATATAGAACTTAAGAGAGGAGATAGGTGGAAAATCCAACCAATAGGAATCAACCACAAAAAAGTGGAGATGGACCACCAAAAGTGGAGATTCCCACCAAAAGTGGAAAGTATGGACCACCAAAAATGGAGGATGCCACCAAGAGTGGAATGTGTTCCACCCTTTAATGAAGGTGACACCACATCACCTATCTCCTGGTTATTAAATAATAAACTCACTTTATTATCCTAAGCAAGCTTAATTAAGTGTAGGAAAAACATAGGACTAAGGGAAAATAAATTAACCCATTAGGAAAATAAAAGCCTACATCAACAAATATGGCCAAGTCATGGACATTTATATCAACATTTTTAACTAAATCTTCACTTTTCAAGACCTATAATAGCTAAACTGTTAAGAATTTGAAGATGATGTGAACTAGTGATTTGTGGAAATTTGTGTATAGATTTTAAATATATATATATATATATTGAAATAATCATGAAAATTTTAACATCTCCTTTAATAACTAGTTTTAAATAGTAAACTAGTGCATAGACAGTTGTTGTTGTACCAAAAGATCAACCTATTAATGCTCAATACAACTGCTAGAGTTAAGGAATCCAGGGAGGCAATTAAGCCATGTCATGAACCCAAGGGCTACGTTGCACAATACAAGGAGACCAAGGGCACACACCTTGAAACAATCCCCCCAAGTGGAAAAAAGGGGTTCAAATCCATGACCTAGACTCTAATACCAATTGTTGCACAAACGATTATCATTGCGCCAAAATATTGACTTGTTAATGCCTGATACAATCGCCAGATATAATAAATCCACAGGAGGCGGTTAAGCCATGTCATGAACCTAAGAGTTGTGTTGCACATTACAAGGATACCAAGGGCACACACCTTGCAACATAAACAACATTTTTAGAAAGTAATGTTTATGTCATCAAACATAACTCTTTCTCCAGAAAGGATAAAATCGTAATTTTCAAAATATAGATTCTTAACATCAATATCTAGGGAAAGGATATTTTTTCATAATTTTTTTGTTAAATATTTTTTTAATTAATTTTTGAAGGCACTATAACAATAATTTGGACATAGGTGTATGTCGTCAAACATAACTTGTTGTGCATATATCAAAATCCGATTTTATTTTTTTTGGTGAAATAAGGACATCAATACCTAGGGAAAAGATATTTTCTAAATTTTTTTACAATGGTTTACTATTTTTCCACCTTTGTAAAATGAAGAACTTGATGTTCGATGAAAAACCTGTGTTCAGTAAAACTTGAAAATTAAATACATGATGAAATGGAAACATATCAAAACTATACTTGTTGGAAAGATATAGATCGTCTTGAGGGCTACAATCTTGCAAAAATATAATTTCTAAATGACTTTATTTAATTCCTCAAAAGGTAAAGAAAAAGTGTTTTTTCTAGTATTTTGATAGGTGCGAAGGAGGCTCCATTGTGGATATCATTTAATACTAGAGGGGTTCTATCCAAAGGGGTTTGATCTTAGGGGGTCTTATCTAACCCTATCTTGAATAGGACAACTAAGAGGGGGGTGAATCAATTGTCACAGATTTTAACCTTTAATTCAATCACCAAACCTAATACATGAAACTGCTTAAACGATTAATCATCAAAACATCAATGCAAAAACTCAAATTCAACACATAAACATAGTAACACCAAATTTGCATGGAAAACCCAATAAAGGAAAAATCACTGCGAGGATTAACTCACACTATAGAGAATATCAAAACTGGTTACAAAAGGCTCACTACTTGAAATAAGGACTCATTTTCTGGAATCACTATCCATAGGGCTACAACCTGGAGGGCTCACTGCCACAGAGATACAAAGAAGACAAAGAAGACTTGCTATAGAGAGACTACAATCTCAATCCAACAAATGATTCCACCACAGTTACTTGATCAACTTGCATGAATGATAGAGTTCGTCTTCTACTCACTACGTCTGGAAACTCAACATTAAGCTTCACACTGATCTCCCACACACAACTCACACACACTTTTTGAATAGCATCAATGTCATGTATACTTTCACTTATCTTCCCTCTTTTTTTATGTATGATTTTCATTACTAGCTCATCATGTATATATATTATCTCCAACCTTGAAAAAGATGCAAAGTTGGCCATCCAACTTCAAATTTGAATTAGATTGACACCAAACATCCTAGGGTGGAATTAGAATGAGGGTGACCCAAACACGCGCTTCACTAGGACCCAAAAATAGATCCAACATGCTTCATTAACTTCAAAGATAGTGTTCAACACACAGTTGACCAAACTAGTGTAAAACACATTGAACAATTAAGCTCAAAACTTCCAGAAACTAAAAATATCTTCAATGCAATCAAAACATATTAACTCTAGAATCACAAGTCAAAAGAATTCAAAAAAGAGAAATCCAAACCAACAACCTTCTCCCGGAATTCAACCAAAACATAGAGAACCATTGTTCACAACTAGTGAACACAACACTGTAAACTTCACAACAAACCATCATCCAAACATTTGGATATAACAACCTTCAACAATCATGAACAACATATCTGAACCACATGAACATAGGGGAAAATACTGGAGCAACATCTAAATACCTACAATCTTCCTTTAATACACTTTTCTCAATATCCTCAACATATACAACCAACAACAACTAGTAGATAACCAGTTGACCAGTTGACATAAATGACAACACCTTCATTCCTTTCTCTATTATTGCAACACCCTCTTCAATTAAAACCCTTTAGATGTAACCTCTCAAGGCTTAAATCATTAGTTTCTAAAAATAAGTGATTTTAGACAAAAATCAGGATGTCTCAAAAGTGGGACACACTATTGTGGCACCACTTTGCAATAACATGATTTTCTCTCTAGGAATTTTTGTTTCCAAAGAATGAGCATTCTTATGTACCCAAAAATAATGACCACCAAAAGTGGATGCAACACACCTCTCTGCCATTGGTTTAAATGTTGAAGGTGAAGAATATATGTATCTCTTCAGTATAGTAGAATAACTATTGCACTAAACCATGCATGCATAAGGTGAAACAAACTACCAATCTAAACACCCTAGCTAGAAACATATCTCCTTGAATTGGATCTTGTATCCTCCACTCAAGAAAATAACTTGCACACCTACAACATTTAGTTTTATTATAGGTATAAGGTTTCATATCAAGCCAAGGATATAAAAAACACATTGATCCCCTTAACTTTTCCATCAAGTAATCTAATTAAAACTCTTCCATGTACAATGATCTTCAGGTGAAAATCATCACCCATGTACACATTCCCATCATCATATTATGCATACTTTGTGAACCAACCCATATGTGGGGTCCTGTGGAAAGATGCTCTATAATTAATAAGCCACATACCTTTTGATCCACGTGTAGACAAGGATGCAATAAAGAATCACTATAATCCTTTAAGGATTTATCATATTCATCATCAAAATCATCTTTCTTATTTTTTTTTCTCCTCTTTACAATCCTTTTGAAAATGTCTAGGATTGTCATAGTGCAACACAGCTAATTGGACTTAGTAGTAGAGTTAGATCTCCCATAATATTTGGATCTTGAATTTTCTTTATTTCTATCCTTCTTCTTGTGTTTCTTGGATCTTCCATAAATTACAAGGACCTCCTTAGCCATTTTAGAGGTCTTCCTCCAAATTTCTTTAAAAAGTAATGGTGTAACCACCTCATCCATCTTGAACTTGGTGGTAGTTCTCCCAATGGCCATCACAAGGTGGTCCCACAAATCAAGCAAAGAACATAGTATAGCCACACAATGACCTTCCTCCATTTTAACTCCAATGGAGCTTAGATGGGTAACTAGCATGCTAAAAGAAATAAAACTATATATTATAGATCCACCATCATTCATTATAAGAACTAATAATAGATTTTGATGTGTGCTTATAGAATTTTGACAGTATAACAATGCTCCAATGATAAAATGAGTGAGTCTCTTGATAAAAATGGCTAAGTGTTTGATATATAGATTTGGATGAAATTGGATGAAAGGTGGAGATTGAAAGATGGATATTAAGGGATGAGATGGATTTGGTCCTCTCAACTCATGAAATGGTGACAAGTGTCATAATGAGATGAGTTGAGAGGAGAGATGGTACCATGGAGGTACTTTGAAAGATTTTCCATAAAGCCAAGTCTTGTCCTCACAATCCAAATTGAGGGGTGAAAAGAATAAAGAAATTAATTTGTTTTTGGATACTTTTGGAAGTAAGACCCATATGCACAAGGACATGAGGTCTTTTCCAAAAGGGAAAAATTAATGAGAGAAAGGTCAAGGTGGGTGAGAGAAGATTTGACCCCACTTAATAGAGGATTAAGTGTGCACATAATTAAGAAGTGGATTAGGGGTTAATAAAAAAGTTGGAGGATGAGACATGTGAGGTGAATTAAATAAATAAAAAATAATTTATTTAATTTTTAGAAGAAAGGGGATAAGGATGTGTTAATAGTTAGAAATAATTATTTACTTAAGGTTAGACCTAAGTAGGGGATATAAAAGAAGTGAAATTTTAGATTAATATTGGGATGGTGAATATTAATTAAATAATATAATATTATTTAATTAATATAGGAATCATGTATAAGATGAATTAGGGTAATTTGGTCAATTTTGAGTGTGTACATTTTTCCCCTTTTTGAGATATTATTATGAAGTAGCATCATTTCAAAGAAGATTAAAACATAGCACTTAGAATAAAATGGTTAGATTAGAAAATATGCTTCAATCATTCAAAGGAGTGACTAGGAAAAAAGATGATGGGAGCGTTCAGATAAGGATTAGCATTAAAGATGCCCCACCAAGAGAATATGCGAGTTCAAGAGAACATGTGTGTGCTCTCGAAATGGATGAGGGAATGCATGATAAATGAGGAAGATAATGCAAGATGATGGGAAGATTGGATGAAAACAAAAAATGCATGCACAAAAGGATTCAAGGACAAATATGATGTTGCCTTGGGAAAGATGAAAATTATATAAGATCGATTGATGATAGATGAAATATTGTTGATGTGGGAATGATATATCCAAAGAAAACACAAGGATTGGAAAGGATGCATCCCTATGATGATGATTGGAGTGTTGATGTGTGAATGATATATCCCAAAAAACACAAGGATTGGGAAGGATACATCTCAATGAGGATGATTGGATTGGGATCAAGGTTTGAAGCAAGGTGAGGAACAACACCAAACATGTGATTGGATGATTTTGATTGGTTGAATAGTTAGATTGCATGAATTAGGATTTTCTTGTGATTTTGGATTTCTAAGAGTAATGGTCCATTGATGAAATGGATGGAGATGATGGAGGAAAAGATTCTTTGACTAAGAAATCTATATTGACCTAAAAAATAGGAAATGGATAACATAATGATTAGGATGGATAAAAAAATGCTTAGAATAAAAAATCTATATTATCCCGAAAGGATTGAAGGGATAATTAAATGATTAGGAAATAATTAGGATGGATTAGATGCACATGATTATTTCGAGAGAAAGATGAGAGGATAGATGAAAATATGGATGGGTGCACACAAAATCTAGAATTAAGTGTGGCGAGGAAAATTCATAATGTAATACCTTGCCAAGGAACCCATGTGACAAAATCCAAAATACATGGGATATTTTTTTGAGGTACAAGATAGAATCACTTAAATAAATTGATTCAATTAAACTCATTAGGTTGGCACTAAAGGTCTCATCACAACATGATGATGCGCCAGCAAAAGACTAACATCCCACACATCCTTAAACTATTAGGAATGTTGGAAACACCATAAGGACTAGCCACAAAGGGTTCCAAACTTCTATAACTTTCAGAAGACTAGGAGAATTATCTCCCATACTCAAGGTTTGACAATCGGGTTAATTCAAAGAGTTGTGTGCGCAAAATGATGCAAGATATGTCATAATTCCTCAATGATGAAACTTGAGAACTAGGTAAAAGTACAAATATGACCCAAATACTATGGTGACAAAAATTTATATACAATTTTTTTCCATTTGGAGTCTCAAAAATACAAGGGAAGATCAAGTGCAAAGTTGGGGGAAATTTGACTAGGTTTTGAAGAGAAAAATGACCAAACGACAGTAACAAAAAAATTATAGGTCATAAAAATTATTTTAAAGGATACAAGGGCTTATAAAAAACTCACCTATTAGTTTTTAAGAGGATTTATTCTCTATTTTTTCTATGGGTATGAGGCCGCCCCTACATAGAACCAAGCTGGACCCCAACACCCTTAGTGCAAATTTTGAGTTTTTAAGCCTGTCAAAACTAGGAACTCTTGCATACCAGGCCACCCCAATATCCACCAAGCCACCCCAAGATGCTTCAAGCTACCTCAATAAACTTAGGGAAAATTATGAAGTCCTGGGTTCATTCTATGGTTTGATAGGGCCACCTAGGTGTAGGACCAAACCACCCAACTATGAAATTGTGCATTTAATTTCATTTTAAGCACCAAATGAAATATTATTGTGTTTGATTTCACTCATAACATCATAATTAGAATAATTGACAATATTTTATTCCTAGTACCAACACGGAGATAGATAAAAGATCCAAATGTTCTCTTTCATTTACAATTTACATGCATCTTTGAAGAGAAGTTTCAAAACAATAATTTTACAAAATAATGAATATTATACATTAATTTTCATGCTCATAACTTGAAATAACAAAGACTGATGTCTTTCCTCGATCCGCGAACCTTCGGTCCCCAACAATGGTTCCACGCTACCCGACCATGTGTGATACTCGTAGGTTCACCCCATTGTGTTAGGAGATAGTCATAATGGCCCAACACTCACACACACAATACATAAGGGGAAATTTAGGATATCCACACATGCAAGACATGAAGAATACAAGGTATACAATGATACAATAAATGACAATATCAATAATATATATGAATACACTATATCACTTTGGGTACTACTCAATTCTACTCTAGGGTTAAATGATAGAGAGCTTGAGAGTGGGAGTTTCATCATGGATGCTCACATGGGGCTCAATGCATAACCAAGTACCCTATCATAAAAATGAGAATACTTAACCTTATAATTCTTATGCTCTTTGAGCGACTTGTCTTCCTTGATCATCCTTAACCTAAACAAGCACTCAAGGCATGAGAGGGATACCAATATCTTATTAGTTTTATTACCAAATTTTCATAAGTTTTCACTTAGCATCAAGTAAATCCCCACACTGTGATTTCCTACATGCCACTCTAGGCTAGGTTCATATTGGGAGCCACCCCCATCACTCTCTCTAACATTTAAGCCCTAAGCTCATCATACCCTCTAAAGAGTGTGGCGTGCAAACCCATGCAAAAATCAAGCTTTTCCAAATTCAACATTTGATACTTTCCTACAATGATTTTTTTTACATAAATCCCAATGTTTTATCATTCCAAGATATTCATTTCCATTCAATTTCATAGAAAACTTTCAGATTCTCTCTTTTTTCAACAATGCAAAAATAAAAAAATTTCCCAATTCCACCATGGAATTTCATCAAAAAATCAACATTTAAAATTCAAAAATATAAGAATACCCTTTGGTTGCAAACATTCCCAACACCCTTTTTAATCTATAATTTTCACATTTTCTTCATTCTAAGAAAAATTGGGCATGGTAACCCCATATAATTAAAAAAAATAAAAATTTAAATGAAAAGACTATTTCTACAACTTAAAATTCTAAATAAAAATATATGGGAGGGTTAAACACTCCCTCAATCCATTTGCCACCATTAAATTCAAAAGGAAATTCCTAAATTAACTTAAAACAATCAAAATACCTCAAGTTCTCTCCAAATTTAAAAAGATGAATTCTTCAAAAATGCCAAATGAAAGGTCACAAAAATTAGCATGCAAGATCCCATCCCAATTTATATTCCATCGAATCCAACCTTGTCAAATTTTGATGAGAAATGCACTCCTAACAAGAAAATATCTAAAATGCTCAAACCAAGGTTTTTTCTTCACTATTTTTTCTCTCCAAAAAATAGTTCATAATCAAAATGAAATCCCTTTTCCCCTTTTATCCATTTTCAAAACAAATTAAAATATTAATAAAAATGCATTTTCCTCATTTCTTAATTCAATTCCCTCAACTATTCCCACAATTCAATTCATTCACCCAATTCATTTCAAATCATGTAAATTAACACATGATTTAACCATTAGATCCATTTAAACTCAAAAAATGAACTAATTTTACAAGAAATTGAAATTTAAATATTTGAACACACAAACTTCATTGGGCTTTCACAATAGGGTTATGGATCTCATAATCATACTGAATTCGACCAACATGGTAAGACAATAGGAAAATTGCACTCAAATCAAGTACAACATTTAAGGCTAATGAAATTGGCCAATGTGACAACTCCCATATAACCATTGTCGAGGAATAACTTAGACCTATAAGACCAAGTGAAAAAATTCTCCATGCCTGTATCCAATCAACAAACTCAAGTGTACCTATGCATATATATAATAACTAAAGCACATAAATATTGTTGAATGGAGTATAAAGAATAATCATCAATTACTAATCTCAATCTACATGTACATAATCATAAGTACTTATCTAATTATCCATGTGCATAATCAAAAAATAAAACCGCATAGTCCATTTTAACATAATCATAATATAATTGTATCAAAAGGTGCATCCAACTGGTGCCAATACAAAATCATCATAATGCTATGAGAAGTTTTGAATCAAATATATAGGTATAAGAATACAATCCAAACCAAAATATGTACTAAAGATCACAAACGTGAGAGGCACTACAAGTAGGATAGGAAAACGAAGGATAAGATGGAGGATTAATGGATTAGAAACATGTAGGATAAATGGATGGGGGGATTTGTAGCACTGAATTGAAACTACCATAAAACAAAATCAATAAACAAGAAGGTTACTCCAAAATATCACAAAGTCACAAAGAACTTTGGTTGGAACAATGTTGGAAAACCATAAAAAAAGGGATGCCCCAATATAACACAAGGTTGAAAGGGATCTTGGTAGGTACAATGCAAGACAAACTAATAAAACATAACAAACAAAAATCCAAAACTTGCTCCTATTTTTACCAGTCAAAACACACCATGATATGATGGATCATGGTGACCTCAAGTAGGCAAAGTAGTAAGACCAAATGAAAGATAAAAAAATATTCCAAAAGCACCCATGAAATAACAAAATATCTCAAGTATTATTTTTCATAAGGATGGATGAGGTAGATGTAGTCTAATGTGACCTGAACAATATATCTTGCAAAGACCAAGGATGGATAGGTAGGACCTAGGATTCATGTGACAAGATGTGATCAAGATACCTAAAACCCAAGGGGGCTAATGGATTTTGTTGAAGTACCAACTTGATAGGGGATTCTTGGCTAGGAAATAGACACAAGGATGGGACCTAGCAACAAGTATGTACAGGGATGAACATAGAGATGAGAATAGATGATATGATATTGTTTACAAGATGAAAAGGGATGAATGATTTATTGGATATTATTTTATTGTATAAATATCATGACTATGTATGTAAGGATTTCCAAGATATGTCAATAAAGTCTTACATGAAGCTTAGGAATGGGATAGTTATCGAAGTCATCAAAAGATCAATTGGGAATACAATGTGATGGATGGATGGGAAGTAGGCTAGGAAAATGGTTGCTTATAAGGTGGGGTTGATGAAATGATGGGATAAATGGTATTAGATTGCATGGGGTAGCCTATAGCGAGATACCAATGACAAAGGATTATTAGATGGGATAATGAGATGGTAGGATGGATTACATAGATGGAGGATAGGGAGAAATGGATTTGGAAGATGAAAGGATAATAGGATGTATGTATAGGGAGATAATGATTTGGAGATGGAAAGGATTATTGGATGGAGGGATAGGGAGATAAGGATTTGGAAATGGAAGGGATCATTGGATGGATGGATGGTTGGAATATAATCTCCAAGTACTATGTCACAAAGGAATAAGATTCCCCACTCTAGATATGTCATGTATGATGATGAAATAATATGCTCATGATGGGATGGGAGGAAGGATGATGGAAGGATAAGGGATATGGATGCACAATATTATGATGGATGGGTAAGGAATATGAAGGATTATATGGATTGGAGGGAAGAGAGGATGGAAGGATGTGATGATAGCAATAGAATGTGTAATGGGATAATGTATTCCAAGAGGTTTCCAAAGCATATATGTATAGTTTCCCCTATGGTTATCAAGATCATAGGGACAATGGAGGGATTGTAATGGATATGATGGATGGGTGGAGTAGATAGGTGGGATGAAAGAGGTGATGGAAAAGCAAGTAGAGGAAACTTGCCTCAAAGTTTATAGAGAAAATAGATGGTGGATTTACAAATGATGCATTTTTTCTAGGTTTTCATCATGGTACTTGCCCAAGGTGCCTATTTTAAATAGGTTTTCACCATTCAACAAATTTTTCTCTTTACTATTTTTATAATTTTTTGAGTTTTTGGATTGTTGGATGAGTGTGTGGATGGAGATGGATGAGATAGGGAAGTGGATAAGTGTATTTGGAAGATAGGTGATAAGGAGATGGAGAAGGACTCAATAATCTAGTTACATATTTAGGTAATAAAGAGACCATTTGGAGAGTTCATTGGATATTGGTACAACCTTACGAGGATGAGGAGATTAGGCAAGGGCATGAACTAAATGGATTTGATGGAAAATATATGCGAGAAAGTGTATGGGATGTTGGAAAGTATATGGATGGAATGAAGGGAGGGGAGTGTGATGGGAGGATGGTTTGTATAAGACCAAACATTTCCTAGGTAGTAGGAGTACTTAGTCAATTTATGGCTAATCATGAATGAGTACATTGGGATGTAGTGAAGAGGTCTTCAAATATTTGTGAGGTGCTTTCAAGTATTCTCTATGTTACATTGATTATCCCATTGGGACCCAACATTCAATTTGTATTCATGGATTTATGGATTCTAATTCAGGTAGTGATATTGATAGTAGAAGATTCACAAGTGAATATATTTTCATGATGTTTTGGTGGTTTCATTCTAGTACAAGATTCATCAATAGAAGATCTAGCATCGATTCTATAGATTTTTTTGTGCACTTTAAGGATGTGGATTTCTTTTGTTAACTAGAAGAAGTAGGTTAATAATGTTCAAGCTCCCTGATTATCCGAATGCACATCTACAACTTACAACCATGAATTAGGCTTGAAATGAGATCCAATCAATCCTAGAACTAATTAGTGATGTGCTTAAAATGGAAAAAAAGTCATCAATGTAGAAATAACCCAATGAATAAGGCACTAATATATTGTGCTAGAAATTTTAGAGGTTTATGCATTTTGTCAAGAAATGCAATCTCATAGTAAGAGCCAATTATTGTTCTTAATTGATGCTACTTTTAAAATTAGGTCCATTAAAAAAATCCCCACTTGCAAAAAAAATATTAAAAAATGCCTATCAAAAGTGAATAATCATGAGATATTTTCTCATGATTTCTTAAGATTAAACTATAGTTAATTATTTTAAATTAATTAACTTAATTAAAATCACATTAATTGATGTGAAATTAAGTCTTAAGAATTAATATACAGGGCTTAAATTTTTAGCACACTTTATGAAAGGTGTGAGTATACGTGAAAGGAAAAAGGTAGACAAATAATTTAAAAGCATGGATTTGGGTAAAAGAGAAGTTCAAAAGTAATCGTCAATTACTTGGGTGAGGGTGAAATTATAAAATTGAACATTTTTTATTTGTAAGGGGTTCTTATTTCTTACATATTTTTGGGGAGAAAAGGGATTTTAACATTTTTGGTTGCAAGGTCATGTACAAAAGATTATGTCAGAGACTTTGCATTTAGAGTTTGCAAAGAAGAAGGATATTTTGAATCTGTTATTTTCTCACCCTATTTTTACAAGTTGTACATTTGTTTTTCCACCAAAAGACATTATATAATTGCAATTCATTCTATGTTTTTCTTTGTGTACATTATGGTTGCAAACTTTCAATTTTCCCTTTGTTGTTCACTTTATATGTAGAAATATATGTTAACTCTTTCCTTGACATCCTTTTCTTATTTGTGTTGAGTAATCTTATATTATTTTTCATATCTAATTTACTTAAGATTTTTTCATTCTCCACTATTATTTTAATTTTTTTTATTTCTTTTATACTTTCTTAATATAAAAAATCCTTAAAACACTTCCATCATATAAAGATGTTGTCCTTCACAAACATATTTCAAAATCAAATTAATTTCTAAACTCTATATTTATCAAGACAAGAGAATATAAAACAACCTACTGACCATTTCTACTATTCTTGATAATTTCTCCAACTATATAGTCAAATTAATTTATAAACATTTTAGTTACCAAAACGAGAATAATTTTTTTATACAGCAAATAAGATGTGGTATAAAATAGACGGCTGAAAATTATTATTTTTTCCAAGTCAAGTCTACCCAAAGTCTTCCACAAGTGGAAGTCAGGCCTTCCTGTAGAATCAACTTTCAGATGAAGTCAAAGTTGCCCTTGTGTTAGTGGGCTCTGCTACTTAAAAATATTTTGGCCATCAATGAAGTTATAGTCAATCTTAGCGGATGGCTGGTACCTACGTCACACATGATCTTAGGGTAGGTTTTCATGCTGTTGTTTAGCTTATTTTAGTTAGTATTCATTGCTCAACTTATTTAAGAATTATTAGTTTGTGTGAACTCATAAATTTTTTTTTTGCTTATTTATAAGTAGTTATCTTAAATTTGCATTAATAGTATTAATAACAAATTTTCTAGTTAAAAATTAGAAAAAAAATTGGAGACAAGTATTATATTTAGAGGGAAACAAATTTGTGAAGCCATATGGTATTTTTGACTTTATACAATACAATTGCTCTTATTTTCAGCCAAGCTTCCTTTCTACGACTTATTTTCAATTCATAAACAATAGTTGCTCCATTAAAATAGGAAAAATTTTCAAATTATCTTTTTCCAATAATTAAAAATTTGCATGGAAATTCTCCAACTACTCAAATTTAAGTAGAAAACACATTTAAGTAACTACATGGGAACATGGGGTTATAGCCTTCTAACCTTACAATAGTACCTACTTACCTTATTGCTAAATAGTTTTTACCCCAAGAAAATAAGCATCAATACTCTCATTTTATCGTTTCTTATGTTGTGCTAATTTACAAAATTAACATTGGTTTCCAATATCACATTGGTTTCCAATATCACATTTGTTTCCAATATCACATTGGAAATGGTTGGTGAAAACATTGGCTAAATCCCTAGAAGAATGAATATAAGAGTGAGGTAAAGAGTAAAATTAAGTGTATAATCTATAATGATTCATGGAAATAATTTAGTAAGCAATCTATATAAAAAATATAGTTGATTTATGTTGTGTTAAAATTGTGTATGTGAGTTAAGGGGTTATGTTTTCCATCATACATCTCAAAATTATGCACTACAACTCCCAATGGTAATGGATTGGAAAGATTGTCATAGGCAAAATGATTATGTAGCAACTCACTTGATAGATCCTTTTTTGAGACTTTCACTAATCATTGATATGTGCTTTCATATTCCTTAACTCATTCATGATGGTAGTCAACTGATGATAAATGTTGGGGAAGGTAGTCTAAGAAATAATTTTAATAGGAAAGGTAAATAAAGGAGTGGAAGAAACAAGGGCATGAGTGTTCAACATGGAGTGGAATTAAGAAAGGGAATGTGTGTTTCAAAGGGTGAGTGCACGTGGCTTGAGCCATGGGTTTGGTATGGTTAAGTAGAGGTAAATGAATAGAACGTGTTTGTATAGATGTAGTTAGGGAGGAGTTGGTTGGAAGCTCATAGGTAATCTAATGGAAGGTGAATGATGGATATAACCTAATGTTTGGGAGGTGAGTGGAGAGATTTGTAGTGAAATATGGTTCATTTAATGATGGATAGAACTTAGGGGATGAGAGACATCTATTCTAGCATATGAGGATAAGGTGTACTTCAAATTATTTTTCTTGTACCATTAATTTTATCTACTATAGTTATTGTTTACTAAGAAGTATCTTAGTAAGGGTGTCAACACTAAATGAAATGGGAATATATCATCATATATGGTAGTGGGTTTATTGCACAAAGATTTCAATTTATTAACCATCTATTATTTCTTTTTCTTATCGGTATTTTAGTTAGGGCATCATGATTATAATATTATCTTCCTCATTATAATGTGACATGTTATCCTCATAAGAGGTAGAAGGAAGAGGGCTAGTCATGGTGGAAAGGTGGGTGTTTAACCTAACACCTCTTAAAGGGGATCTATGTGCATCTTAAGAGCTTCTTAGGAATGAAAAGATAAATGTAATAGCTTTATAAACATAAGAAAAATGCACACCATACCAAACTCAATGAAAAAATGCATAAACTTTAATACACTAAAATGTAGATGTGAAGATATCATGGGTTCAATAAATTATGTAAGGAAAAATAATGATTAATGCTTCATACTTTAAGAGATACGAGAGGGGTTATGGAAGGATTGGAAGAAACAAATAGAATATGATTATGTACTCAAAATAGAGTGGAAGAATAAAAGGGAATGCAATTTTTTAAAAGGGGTCTACATTTGGTTGAGGCATAGGACTGGTATGTTTTGTTAGATTTAATTGAAGAGAAAGTGTTTGTATGCATGTGGTAAGAAAGGATTGAAAAATATGAGGGATGCTAGAGGAATGAATATTGTCAATAGAAATGGGAAGGATTGCATTACATGTAGAGTATGGTTGGGGAGGAGTTGGTTGGAAGTTCAAATATAATCTAAGGAAAGGTGAATGATAGATAGTATGTAGGCGTTGAGAGACATCCAATCCACCGTATAAGGAGAATGTGTACTTTCAATTATTTTCACAATATTGTTCATTGTACCCATTCTAGACATTTTTACTGAGAAATATCTTAATAAGAGCACCAACATCAAATGAAGTGAAATGTCATATACGATAGCTAGTTGATTATGCCAAGATTATATTTATTAACCATCTATTATATATTTATTTTTATTATTAGTGTTTTAAATCAAGGTTCCATGATTATAATATGTAGCCTTTGTGATCTCATTGTTAAACTATAGGTAGGTTAATGAAAGTATGGAAGGGTTGAGGGACATCTAATCTATCATTTAAGGAGAATGTATATTTTCAAATATCTTACCTATGGTGTTTATTGTATCAATTCTAGGTGCTTTCGGTAAGAAGTATCTTAATAAGAGCATAAACATCAAATGAAGTGGACATATCATATATATAGTAGCTAGTGGATTGCACAAAGATTTCAATTTATTAACCATCTTTCTTTTTTTTTAATGATTATTGTTATAAATCAAGGTGTCATCATTTTAATATGTATTTCACATTAAAATGTAACATGATATCTTCATAGAGGTAAAATAAAGAGAGTTAGTTATGGTGGCAAGATCAAGACTTAACCTAACACATTGTTAAATGGGACCTATGCATCTTAGGAGCTTCTTAGGCATGAAAGTTGAAAACAATGACCTAAAAAATACAAGATAAATCCACACCATATCAAATTCAAAACGAAAAAAACAAATGCAAACTTGATCTAGATTATTTCTATAATGACAAATTTAAACTCTAAAATTTTAAATTTATATTCCAAAAAATTCTCACTTAATCCTTACTAATAGAAGTTTTAATATGATATTTAACAAACATTTATATTGATTTATGTACTTATGATGATATTTAAAAGCATTGATTCACTCATTTAAAAATAATAAACTTATTTAATTTTCACTTAATGAAAAAGAGTGTAGGACACAATAGGAGTCTACATTATATTTTTCCTATATAAGAGACATTTAACTTATTTCAATTCAAACTACATATCCTTCCTAAAATGTATGCATGGAAGTATGACCAAGTACTTTTTGAAAAGTGGGTCAAGGGAAACGATAAAGATGAGAAGGCAGGCGAGGGTTTGCTATGGCAACAAGAGGCTCTGCTTTGGGCGTGGAGAGACCATAGGTCTCGGTCATATCCAAGTCTTGGGGGCTCTGATTAGCGGGAAGGCGCCAGTGGAAGCCGTGGAGGAGATTGGCGAGGCCCAGCTGAACCACTTTGAGGCCGAGACTGGCCCCCGGACACATCCTTCTGCCCGACCCGAAAGGCAGCAGTTCGTAATCTCTGCCCTTCACGTCCAAGCTGCTGCCGTGAAACCTCTCTGGTCTGAATTCCTCGGGCTTTTCCCACAGTCTTTCATCTCTACCGATTGTCCACACGTTCACGAATGTTCTGGTGTTGGCGGGGATATCGTACCCTCCAATTTTGCAGTGGTGAGTGGAAAGATGAGGAACCAGCATAGGGGCCACCGGATGCAGCCTCATCGTTTCTTTCACTATTCCTTGCACGTGTTCCAGCTCACCAATGTCTTTCTCTTGCACCCATCTGTCTTTCCCCACTATTCTGTCCATTTCTTCGTTCGCCTTTGCCAGGTTCTCGGGTTTTTTAAGAAGCTCTGCCAGTGCCCATTCCACAAGCGTAGCAGAGCTCTCTGTTCCGCCAGCTATCATGTCCTGCAAGCCCAGTAACACATCTTTCATGTCCTGCAGTTTTCTTTTTGAATTTTTCAGGAATAAAAGAGGAAAGCTGTATTATTTATTTACCTGAGTGAAGGCCTTGACTTTGTTCCTGGTAAGATTGTTGGCAGGATCATCACTTTGTTGCAGCAAGACGTCCACCATATCGGCGGGCGCATAGTCAGGCACGCTTTTCCGCCGCTGGTCATGCTCCTCGAGAACCTCCTCGAGAAAGATATCAAATCGTCGGCTGAGCTTCTTCATCCGTCTGACATAGCCCTGCAGATCAAGGAAGCTTAGGGCAGGAATATAGTCTCCAATGTTGAAGACACCATTGAGCACGAAAAGTTCCTCCAGCATCTCCTTAAACTCGTGGGGTTTGATCTTGTTACCGCCATTCTCATCCAAGTAGCGCCGCCCCAAAACCATCCTCGAAATAATGTTGTTGCTCACGGACGAAGTCTCTTCCCGGAGATGGACAGGCAGAGCGGCGGTGGAGCTTCTGAAAACAGAGGCCACCATGCGCGCCACCTCCTCCACGCGGATGTACTCATACGACTCGAGGCGCTTGGTGCTGAACAGCTCCATCAGGCAGATCTTTCTCGCCAGCCGCCAATGCTCTCCGTACGGTGACCATGTTATGTCGGAGTAGTTGTAGACAGTGTATTTCCCCGCCGCGATCTTGGGGCGCGAGGCAAAAGTAAGGTCATTCGTCTTCAAAATCTCTCGGGCCATTTCAACAGAGGATGCGACGATGCAGGGAACGGAACCGAGCTCGATGTACATGAGCGGCCCATACGTCTTGGAGAGTCGATCCAGTGACATGTGCGGCAGACTGCCCAGAAGATGCAGGTGTCCGATTACAGGCCATTTGCTAGGACCCGGCGGTAACTTCATCGACGGCTGAATTTTTTTGTAAATTAAGTAAATTGAGACCACGGCCAATGCAACGTAGCCCAGGAATCTCATGCTTATCTCCATCTCCATCGCACGAATGTTATGCTATGCAATTGCAATGGATGGCAGTCCAGGGGATTATGTGGGTATTTGTAGCCATGGTGAGAGTTTTTTTAGTAAGCTTTATCGTGTGAAAGGAGATGAGATTTGCTTGACTAGAGCAACTAAACGTCATAATTGATGACGTTGCATTAGGGCGGAGTCGCCCAGCTCTGCCTTAATCCGAGATCTGATTAGAGCAGAAGGGCCTAATTTTCCGCTTATGGAAGACTTTAGCTTGACTAACTATTATTATCAAGTCGCGAGGAAAATGACGAAATTATCGGCCAACATAAAATTAGTTGCTCGTTAAGACCAAAAACCTTTTTCCCCCCTGGGCCCAAACGTTAGGCACTATTTCTCTTTCAATGCAAACATAAAATTAGTTGCTCGTTAAGACCAAAAACCTTTTTCCCCCCTGGGCCCAAACGTTAGGCACTATTTCTCTTTCAATGATGTGCATTGATTTGTTTGTGATATTTTTTGATCCACTTGAATTCAACTTCTTTCTATTTTTAGGTCAAGCCTACTTGGGCAACTCCACTGTTGGAACAAGATTGAAAGCCGTCATACCTCTCATTTTCCAAATTCTAATTGTTTCTATTTCTAGGTCGAGATTATTTGGGCGACTTGAGTTTTGGAATAAGATTAAAAGCCGTCATAACTCCTATTTTCCAAATTCTAATTAACTCAAACTGATTTGATATTATTAGTACTTGTTATCAATCGACTTTTCCTATGTAAAATATTCAAATGTTAAGTTTTGTATAAAAGAACAAAGGCATAAATCTTTCGAATTCATCTTATTTATACATAAGTATATCATAGATCATGAATAACATTACATCAAGATTTGCATACAAAAAGATAAATACACAAGCATTCTACATTTTGCTTGGCGTATCTTTGGTCTTATTCCAACACAGTTAACTTAGAATATAAGGTTTGATTGCAATCAAGAAATCCCTCTTGATAATAAGTCATTATGATGCTTTTATGCAACAACTAATCTAGAACTACATAAATGAACAAAGTTCTAATGAAATAAGACACAAAGTTCAAGACCATGATTCTAGGATTGATGTCATTTAAAATTTCTAGATTACAAATGAGAAGACAAGATGCTCATTTGTTTTTGACCCTTCATAAAATACAACTCATTTTCTAGACTATCAAAACCTCATTGCTATAATAACTAAATTTACACCACAAAAAAATCATTACCACATACAAAATTCATATTATCTATTTATCTTTATCAATTTGATTATTTATTTAAATACTTATCTAAACTCAACTCAAATTAATTATAATATTAATTATTTGATTTAATTAACTCTTAAATTTTTATTCTTTTCATTAAAATAGAACTTTTAATTATATTTTAATATTAAAAATTATATATTTCGTAATTATATTTGTAACTCTAAAGTTTTATGATTCTTGTTTTAAATTTATAATTTGTCAAATTTTATTTGACAATTAAAAGTAACCGAACTATTCACAACTTAACAACTTCATAATTTTTTAGAGAAGTTTTTAACCAATTAAAATATAAAAAATAATAGAAATAAATAAAACACTCAAATGTAAAAAAAATCAAATGTCATTCTCCCGTCAAATCGGCAAAGCACCGAAAAGGGGTTGCACTAAGATAATGCATACCCTACTTTTGAAACCACTACTTTAGTGCCAAATAAAAAATAAATTAACTTTTCCCTTCGTACACGGAAAAAACATGGGGGGTTCTTCAATATAATAATGGGAAAGGGAATGAAAGAATCTTTCTCAAGATATCTAGGTTAATTATTGGTTTTAAATAAAGTAGTGAAGGTTAAAAATGTGTGTTTGATTGCATTTGAAAAAATAGTATAAAGATGCTAAGTGGTTGAAGCAATGGTGGAGTAGAGTGAAATGAGTGTTGAAGTGATAGATTTAGTGTAAAAATTACGGTTTTGATTTTTCTTGATATAAAGAGTTAATGTAATTAAGATGGTTGATGTAAAAGACTATGTGTTGATATAGGTTTGATTACTGGAAGCGATGTTTTTTATATATAGATATGGAGTGCTTGCCCTACTAATCAATGATGAAATGACCTAGGGATTACGTCATTTTATACATGTCGTAGGTGCACAATTTGAACTTTTTGACATGAGTTGGAAAAAAATAACTTAATTGAAAATGGGTTGACCTTAGGCTATAAATAGTTTTTTAATTAGATAAAGTGGTTAAGGTTACACATTTGACCTTAAATTAGGTCAATGTTGCACCTATAATATTGAACTAGGTAAAGAAAATACTATTGAGAGTTATAAAGTTCTAAGCAATCTAAATGTAAATTTGAGTCTAGAGTTAGTGGAAGTGCCAATTCAATTAAAATCATCTACTCTAGGGAAATGTACTAATGAAATTTACATAAAATGGTGTGAAATAAAGGGAAAGGTACAAGGGATGTAGCTTTCACCCTTATATTTCCCCCCACTTCAGTGTGCTATGAATCTAAACATACCAAAGTAAAAAGAAAAAAAAAAGCCACAATTATAAGAAAAAATAGTAAAGCAATAATCTAGAGTAAACATATGAAATATACATACACATGAAATTGCAATTAGTAATGATATGCCCCTTGATTTAATATTTTCCAAAAATAAGACACAAATCAAGGAGAGAGAAATATTGGATAATTAATTAAGCATGAGAACATGAAAATCTATGTATAACAACTAAGCCTAGAAGCATGATAAACTAAAAATTAGCATGATAAGCTAAGTGAATTGAGAGTAAACATGATCAATTAAGTATGCATATGATAATATTAAAAAATTGAGTATAAATATGTGATACGAAATGCATACTTGAGATACTTGCATATTTGTTATCATTATGGATGAAGTTGGGTGATACCCCAACTTTACCCCTTGAATGAGAAATTATGAAGGCCTATATCCTACAAAAATAAACAACTTTCCACCAGCTACCAAGATCAAGTGACAAGAATACAAAAAAATAAAGCATACACACACACTATGTAATCAAAGAGATGTGAAGTGATCAACCAATGAAGTCTTCACCATCAAGTGTTTTGTAAATATCTAATTGAATGAGTCTACATGGAAAATATAGTGATGACCAACAATATAGCATATAAGCCTCCATGGAACGAAACAAAAACTTCAAGGCTTAAGCTAACATCTCCAAGGTAGGATGTCATATGCCAACTTCAACTTAGGATTTCCCATGTGTTGTATGTTAGCCACTTGTCACTTGTTGCTTGATGTCATTTGTCTATTTTTCTTAAAAAAAAAAATTCCCTCTACAGTTAAGACTTGCTACAAACAATTTAATCTAGTATACTGATGATTTCATCTAGTAGTGGTAAATTAATTTGTCTAATCTTGCACATAGTATTTTTGGGTTCCACATGTTTTTCTTTATTTCTTGCATCATTTTAGCCAATTTTGGAATGAGAAATTCCATCTCTAAATCCCAAAAGCACAAGTATCTTCTTATAGTCCTTTTCATTGCTTAAAGGTTTAAATTTCTTGCAATCTTTTTTTTCATGAAGGTCATCCACAAATTATTTTTAGCTACTCGATACGTGGGAGCACAAGCCTTCTTGGGCAGAAGCTTTTCAACTAAGAGCCAAGGACTGAGGGGTATCCATTCCACCAAATTCACCTGGGGCATGATCTCGACATCATCCCTTTTTCAATCTCAGTACCTTTGCACTTAGCAAGACTTGATCCCTGTTGGGCTCATTTAGAACCTTTCAACTTCACTAGTAGACCTTGGGACCATTGACTTCTTGCAATCTTTCATTCAATGTTGAATTTACAAATTTAATACCACTTCTATGGCTATTGAAGACTTCTAGATTTTTTAAGCCACTATATTGCCTCTACAATTTAGTCATATCTTACAAATATTTTTTACAACATTTGCACAAATCCCTATTCATTTTATCTTAGAGGTTACCACTAGGTTGAAAATTGAAGGGTAGGATAGAAGCTAAACCTTGTACGAAGGGCATCAATTCCTTCATCAACCTGCTCTATATCTTTGGCACTACCATCTCTACATATGATTTTTTTTTAAATTATAGATTAGATTTGTTAATATTTTAATAGATTAGATTTGTCTTAGAGATCGTCTAATAAAGGTTATTTACTCAAATATTTTTTATAAAATGTTAAGATCTAATTAATAATTTTGGAGTTGAATAAAGGATTTATATTAAATTTTCTACTTGCATTCATTCAAAGCTTTTGTTTCATTAATTTGATAGGAATCCTCTTAAAATAAATTATAAACAAGATAGAGCAAAATAGAGACTTAGTTTGTATTTATTAATCCAAAAAAATTTTCCCATACGACTCTCTTAAGAACAATATTATTTTTTTAGAACCAAATTATGAAGAAGCATTAGGATTTTTCTTTATGGATTTAAATTATTTGATGAAAACAACAAGCACATTAAAAAGCATATACCAAACTTGAAAGATTTCATTCTAGAATCTTTTATTTTTTAAAAGTCCAGTAATTGATTGTTAATCATGTGTTCTTGAAAATACATGTTTATATATTTATTGTTGGATTAAATCATTATCCCAAGAGAAAAAATAATTATCTTTATTAAATTATTAAAAAAACTAAAAAATTCTCTATGCTTTTGTGTTACTTCTTATCTTTACTAGAAACAAATCTAAGGGATTTTTTACTTTCAAGCTTTAAGTAGATGTGCTTCTAAAAAATTTAAATGGAACTATTGAATTGTATTAAATTAATTAGAAAGATATAATTAGTTTAGTATATAATTATATAATTAATTATACTTAATTTAATTAATTAATTAGTTAACTAATTCATTTTTTAATATCAAAAAATACAAAAAAATACTTAGTTACATTTAAATTAACTTAACTAAACATATACCATTTATTTCATCATAGAGAAATATAGTTAACTCAACTTAATTAATTAATTAATTAAATTATTAAAATTAGAATACTTCATTCATTAAATCACAAAAATAAAAAATAAAGCATTCAACTAGTTTCTTTTAAATTAGATCAATTAATTTCAATTAGAATAATTTATCAAAAACACAAAAATAAATCAAACAACCAAAAAGAAGGAATTCAATTCAACTAGTTCAAGTACATTCAAATTACATGAACAAGCACAAAATATATAATTAAAAAAGTAAATAACCAAAGTAGTGTTTAAACACATTTTCAATCATTTAAACTTACAAGTAGACTAATTTGATTGAAACCTACAAATATTTTTTGATTTTATTGCACATTGAGATTGGAGTTTGATGAAAGAGCATCCATGGTTACATGCAATCTTGAATCAACTAAAATATTAAATTTTTTGATGTTGGCATGGTTTGAATACTATTTTGAGAAATAATTGATGATTTTAGACCAAAAATCAGATTTTAAATAATTAGTTTGATTTATGTTGCAATTGATGTAGTTGGAGATAATGTTGAGTGCAATTTAATGTCTAAAATTGCAAAAAGGCAAACCTAGTACGCATGAGATTTTGGGAGTTACAATTTGTTGCAGCCTTTTTTAAAACTCCTCAGTAGTTGCAAGCAAATTTGGGTGCCCATAATGTGTTAGTAGTGCAATTTCAAAATCAAAATTAATTTGTGAGGAGTGGAGAATCTTAGTTGACATCTATTCATGGCTTTCTTCCTAGGAGTGGTTTGAACATGCATGTGAACAATTTATATTTTATTTTATGGTTTTTGATGGGATTTTCTCATATTGGGCATAACATTCTTGGGAGTTACAAATTTGGGAGTTGAAATGACATGTAGAAGAGAAAACTAGAAAAATAGAGAGTTATTAGTAATGGTTGGAATTGGGAGTTGGAGAGAGGAGGCGTAACATTTCTTTAGGGGAGAGGGAAGCCATTATTGTTATAGGTCTAAAGGTGTTGTGACAAGAAATGAGGACAAGAATCCATTTTTGAAGGCTAGAAATTTTGCAAGTTGAAGTTTGGAAGTTGTAGGTTGCAGGTTGAAGTTTGCATATGAAGGAGAAGGGATTGTTTTTTTTGTTGCATATCATTTTTATGTAAACAATCAGATTTTAACTCATTTTGATTGTTGTTCATCAGTCCTGGAGACTATACAATCTAATACAATCATATTATTGGAGTTGTAAACACTTGTGCAAGTTTGAAATTCAAGAAAATGTATCATAGTTGTTGATTTTGTATTCCAAATCTCTATTGTGAGTTTGTTGTAGAGGATTTTGTGTATAATTCTCTTGCATCAGTGGTATCAAAGTAGGATTTCTTGATTTTGCAGGTAGAGCACCAAAGAGAGGCAATTTGCAACAAGATAGGTCTGAGTTATGGGTGTTGACAAAATGCCTCCTAGAGTAGCCCAACATGGTGGAGGTAGAGATAGAGGTGGAGGTAGAAACCCTCTTGGTATGGATGATTTCAGATCTCTTAGAAGGTAAGTAGAGACATTGCAAGAAGAGCTACACAAAAATTTAAACATAGAGGAAGAGATGAAAGTGAAGATGAAGATGAGAATGAGGAGCCATTCAATGAAGAAGCACATGATGAAATAGATCCTCGAGAAATTAGATTGCTTAGAGCCATTTCCAAGATTGGAAAAAGACCAAAGATGGAGGTCTCAACATTTAATAGAATCTTAAATCTAGAGGATCTTATAGATTAGATAAATGACATGGAAGAATTCTTTGAGTTTGAAGAGATTGAAGACCCAAATAGAGTAAGATTTGCAAAGAAAAACTTGAAAGGACATGCAAGTATTTAGTGGAAATAAATAATTATTGAAAGAGGTAGGAGAGAAAAGGAGAAGATAACCAAGTGGGATGGAATGGTAGAAAAGATAAAGATGCAATTGATTCCTATGGATTATGAACTTGAGCTATTCAAGAAAATGCATAGTTTGAGACAAGGAACAAAATCTATGAAAGAGTATATTGAAGAACTCCACAAAATATTGATTAGAACATGACATTCAAAAGCCAACAAGGAGAATGTAGCAAGATACATCAATGAACTGAAGCCAAGCATTCAAGAAGAACTAAGTTTGGTAAGAATTTTTAATTTGGAAGAAGCTTATCAATTTCCTTTGAAAGTTGAGGAAATTTTGAATAGAAAATTGGAGAATAAACTAAAAGGAAAGGGTAGAGCCTATGTATAGCAAAATGAGGATGAACATTAGATTAAAGATACTGAGGAAAACAAAGATGAAACAGGTGAGAGTTCAAACATGTCTCATGATCAAAATTTTAGAGGAAGAGGAAGATCAAGTAGAGGATTCAAAAGAGGAGGCTTTCAAGGAACCTATTTGCAGTGTGTGGAAGAGGGACATCAAGCTTATGATTTCCCTCTTAATCAATAAAGAACCAATAGAAGGACTAGAAATAATGCAAGGGAAGAAAATGGGAATGAGGAAGATGTAGATTCATCACATTTTGAAGAAGCAAAAAAAGGAGAAACACTAGTCACTAGAAGAGCCTTGATGAATGAGAGAAAAGAGCCAAATAAAAATAAAAGATTGTTCTGAACAAGATGTAAGTGTGTGTTATCCTCGAATCTAGCTACGCCAAATTCATGGGATAACCGCCTACTAAATTTTTCTATTTTGTAGTTTTGTGCACTTCAAGCATGCAAAACGAGGCAAATTCCAATTCACCTTGATGCATGGTGCAAAATCTCAAATAATCCATTTGAGTGTTTCCCCCCATCTATCTTTCAAATAGCTTCGAAACGAGTATCTTCGTGAACTCTGAACCCTTGAGAGTTTGTCAAATTGTGAAACATGTCAGAGTGTTGAAAATTGGCACTCTTACATGTTCCTTAACCAAAATTTCACTCCAAGTGTTGGAGAACTAAAAATTAGCGGTCCTACACTTTGTTTAAGTTTGTAATATACACAAGCGCTGAAAATCAACGCTTGTGTACTTTATGTTTCACCAAGTCTTTGATATGCACAAGCGCTAATTTTCAACTCTCGTGCATATGTTTTGCCATTAAGTTTGCCACATTTAATGTGAGTCTACGTTACATTTATGGTCTTTTTCATCACTTAAAAGTGATTTTAGACTAATCTAACTTCATTTCAAATCACCTTTCCTCCTCCCTTCTTAAGTGGATCACTCTCCAACGTCTTGTAACTCACATTGGAAGATCTTTCAACTTTCAAACTAGGGTTTCGATGCATTTTCCAGGTACTTTGTTTCTCCTTTTTTTGCTCAAGTCTTTCTTGCTATTTTTTTTAGGAAACTCTGTAGTTTCTTTTTTAGATGTCGCCATACACATTTTTCATGTTTAAGGTTTAATCTTTTCTTTTGTGTCGATTCCTCGCTCTTTTCAAATTGTGCCTTGGTTGTTCTTTATTTCTTTGTACATTTTTCCTTCATTGTGTCCTAGTATTAGTACAAAAATAATAATAAATGACTAAATAAACTACTAAAAATTGCATATATGTGACTAATTTTGGTCACGTGACTATTAGTAGTTTATTATTGGTCATTTATAACGCAACCAAATTTATGACTAAACTATTTTAGTCATTGATTTAGTTGTTAATTTAATCATTAATTTAGTCATTGATTGTTGTTAACTGATCATTTATTTAGTCATGGTACAGTGATTTATTTAGTCATATATTTAATCATATATTTAGTCATGTATTTAGTCATTAATTTAGTCATTACAAATCATATCTAAATTAATCCTCACAAATTTATGCATATAAAGTTCAAGTATCATATATATTCAAATGTTGAAGAAGCACCATGAAATGAAGACTAAAATGCTTGAACAAATATGATTAATCACATGAACACAAATAGATTACAAATCAAGAGGAATCAAGAGGAGCCACAACATAGTATTTATGAGTGGAGAAAAAATCACTCTGAAAATTAACTTCATTAAGCCTCATTGGCAAATCAAAATCTCATTGGTTACATTCAATGTCTCAATGACACCAGGTACAACTTATAGACACTATATAAATAGAATACTCCTATTTTCATATAATTATACTATTTTCCCCTTCCTTAACTGTAGTCCTTTTGGAAGGGAAGTGACCTCCTATAGGGGCCCAACCCATTTAATCCCCTCGAAAATCCACAGCTTTCCCACTGCTATTGGTTTCAGCTCCTCCAAACTCTTCCTCACTAGTATTCACCTTTCACTTCTCCAATTTGGAGCTACAACCTGAAAATAAGGTTTTGAAATTTACACATCAAAAACTCAAAAAAGTCAAATAATATAGAGGATAAAATTCAAACATTTTCTTTTCCTTTTCCAATAATGGCACCCTAAACTTATGCACTAGATATAGTGAATGTATCATAATTAGATTAACTATTATACTTCTAAAGTTTTAGATTCCCTCTTCACTATATAGACAACTAAAAGGAAAAAGTATAGATATAATACCTGCTAACATAGTTGCAAATGAAACAAAATATTGTAACTTTAGAGTATGTCTTCATGGAGGCATTCTATCAATTGGTAAGAAAAATGCTACTCATTGTGGGTACTTTTTATGCAAACATATTTCACACAATAAAGGTAAATGAAATATAAAACTAATAAATTTCATTTATAGCACAAATATAAGAAAGTTGTATACCTAAGCATCTTCTGTCATTAAATCTACCTCATCTAGTATGATGATTTTAAAGGGCAGACAAAGATAACTACTAAAAGTAGCCAAATAAAGGAATAAGAAAAATCAATGAAGCTAAAATTTGAAATACTTTATCAAAAAAATTCAAGCTCTAACAAAATCTCATGGCTTTACTTATTTTATTTTTGGTGCATATATCACACGATTCAAAGCAACCCTTCCCTCCCATTTGATGAGCTCACCTCTCCAATTCAACTAGCTGCAACCTGAAAATAAGATTTCAATGAGGGTTTTAGAGTATTGCATAGCCAATTAGAGTAGATATGAGGAATTTCCACAATAACTCCACAACAAAAATGCATAGAACCACATAAATTGTAAGCAAATAGATAATAAGTTGAGATTCTTCTGAACATTTTTATAAGGAACAAAATTCTTTATCACGAAAACTTTATTTACATTAGCATAATTCTTAAAAGATCAAATATATTGTGCTTAGAAAAACTCCATGTTTGGTTTTACATAAAATTATAGTTTGCAAGATCTATGATTTAAGGAAATTGGATCTTGAGGTGGCAGATTAATGAGAGAAGGGAAGTACTTAACAATAAATAATACAAGAAACAAGTGTATAGGTTATCCACACAAACAACAAAGGGGCAAATATTTGGAAAGAATGAATGATGCATGATCAAAGTTAGTGTCAACAATTAATACCAAGATGTAACACACATGCAGATCACAATTCAATGCAACTAAAGGAATGTTGAAGTTTTGGGTGGCAGCGAGGTTGGTACATTTGACATTAATGGTCGAGTGTGGAGATTTAATGTGGTTTAAACCCTCTAAGTTCTCAATTTTTTATGCATTTTCAGAGTTTTGTGGTGGAGAGGAATTACTGAAACTGCCTGGTTTTGGGTGTTGGCTCTGGAGTTACAAAATTACAATGGAGGCAAATTTCACACTCATGACAAAGTGACAGCTTTGTCCATTTCATGGTGTAGTCTCGGAGAGGAGACTAAAAGGGGTGTTTTTATTCAGTGATGAGAGGCTAGTGCAGTGTGTGCAACTAATTTTGGGCATGGGGTTTTTAATTCTCAGGCACAGATTTCGCACAAACATGGACGTGTACTTTCTAATCATGGCGTGGGGGTTGGATTTAGGAGAGACGATGAAAACAGTTAGGAAGGTGATGGAAGTGATTATGCATAGTGATTACTTGAAGGGAATGGAATTGATTTTGGAATGGGTCATTCCAGGTGTTGGGTTGGATGTGCATGAAGGATTGATGACTGCAAAATGTAATGAATTTGAAGGTTACACTTCATGCGATGGCTAGAAGGGAGCCTTAAAGCTCGATGGAGAGAGGAAGTCAGGCACAAGTGGGAGGCCTTGAATTTTTTTTGTGGAGCTAATGGAAGTCAAAGCGGTGATTGTCCAGGAAAAAGCAGAAGTTGCAAGAATTGACAGAAAAGAGTTGTGTCCTTAGAAGAGGAAGGTGATGAGCATGTCAAGGAGTGGTGTGGACTCGGGTAGCTCAACATGAGCATAACAATTTTTTTTTCTTCTATGAATAAGATTTTTTTTCTCCATTATACATGTTGCTAAATTTGGGGTTTAACCCTATGAGCGATGTAATGGGTTAGCGGTCAAATACTAGGTGGTCGGGGTAGGTATAAGTTTTTTTTGTAGGGAAACTGTTGATGTGGAATTTTTTGAATTTGAAGTAGTAGATCAGGGTGCTGGTGGGTTTTTTGATAAATTTCTGAAACAATGGTGTTATCTATAGGTGATTTTTGGTGGTAGAAGGATGCATGACAAACATTTAACCGATGTCTCTGATCCATTTATGAATATTTGAATCAAATCATTGTCATATTATCAAAGAGCTTGCACAACAGTTGAGCATCCACAAATCCATCAAAAAACATTAATCATCGAACCTAGTTGACCAATTAACTAACTTGATTATTATATTGCTATCATGGTTAAGCATGTTATCACCCCATCAATGGGATGTTGTGTTATCTTCTGTCGATATGTTGTAGTGTTGTCGATATGATTTCATCAATCTATCAGTGGAGCTATGAGGGGAGTTCCCTCGATGTAGTAATGTTAGGCCGATAGTGAATATAGGCTGAGTATTTCTAGCAACACTGCTTTTTTAGTTGGATCCTAAAATTATTGCAACTTATGTTCTCTAAAACATATGTACAAGGTTCAAATAGTAAAGAGATTGATGAAAGATAGAATTAAAAAGATACTTGGATGCTATAGTTGGATATGCTCTGGTAGACATATATGCAAGATGTGGAATTGTAGACAAAACACCTGAATTGTTTGAAAAAATGCATCAAAGAGATGTCATCGCATGGAATGAAATGATTGATTATAGAATGTGCACAAAATGGATTTTGTAAGGAACCTCTCAAAATATTTGAATTAATGAAGCACTCTGGAACACATCTTAACATTGTAAGCTTTGCATGGGTTCTAGGTGCATGCAGTCATGCAGGTTTAGTGGATGAGGGTTGCACATACTTCACACATTAGTAACCCTTATTGCATTACAATTTACATATATAGTTGATCATTAGGTGTGCATGGTTGATCAACCATTCATATTTTCACCTCTAAATCTATAAATCCATCATTCCTTCAAAAAATTTGGGGAGAATTCTGAAAAATTCTCTAATCCATTTATGAATATTTGAATCAAATCATTGTCATATTATGAAAGAGCTTGCACAATAGTTGAGCATCCACAAATCCATCAAAAAACATTAATCAACGAACCTAGTTGACCAATTAACTAACTTGTTTATTATATTGCTATCATGGTTAAGCATGTTGTCGCCCCATCGATGGGACATTGCATTATCTTATGTTGATATGTTCTAGTGTTGCCAATATTCTTTCATTGGTCTATCAATGAAGCTATGAGGGGAGTTCCCCTAATGTAGTAATGTTAGGCTAATAGTGAATATAGTCTGAGTATTTCTAGCAACACTGCTTTTCTAGTTGGATCCTAAAAATGTTGCAACTTATGTTCTTCTCTAAAAAAATTGTACAAGGTTCAAATAGTAAAGATATTGATGAAAGATGGAGGAACTAAAAAGATACTTGAATGTTATAGTTGGATATGCTTTGGTAGACATATATGCAAGATGTGGAATCATAGACAAAAAACCTGAATTATTTGAAATAATGCATTAAAGAGATGTCATCTCATGGAATGAAACAAATGGTTGTAGAACATGCACAAAATAGATTTTGCAAGGAACCTCTCAAAATCTTTGAATTAATGAAGCACTCTAGAACACATCCTAACATTGTAAGATTTTCTTGGGTTCTAGGTGCATGCAGTCATGCAAGTTCAGTGGATGAGGGTTGCACATACTTCACATGTTAGTAACCCTTATTGCATTACAATTTACATATATATTTGATCATTAGGTGTGCATGGTTGATCAACCATTCATATTTTCACCTCTAAATCTATAAATCCATCATTCCTTCCAAAAATTTGGGGAGCATTCTAAAAAATTCTCTAATCCATTTATGAATATTTGAATCAAATCATTGTCATATTATCAAAGAGCTTGCACAATAGTTGAGCATCCACAAATCTGTCAAAAAACATTAATCAACGAACCTAGCTGACCAATTAACTAACTCAATTATTATATTGCTATCATGGTTAAGTGTGTTATCGCCCCATCAGTGGGACATTGTGTTATCTTCCAATGATATGTTCTAGTGTCGTCGATATGCTTCCATCAGTATATCGATGGAGCTATGAGAGGAGTTCCCCTGATGTAGTAATGTTAAGCTGATAGTGAATATAGGCTGAGTATTTCCAGCAACACTACTTTTTTAGTTGGATCCTAAATATGTTGCAACTTATGTTCTTCTCTAAAACATTTGTACGAGGTTCAAATAGCAAAGAGATTGATGAAAGATAGAGGAATTAAAAAGATACCTCGATGTAGTTGGATTGAAGGTCGTAAACTAGTACATGTTTTTTGTGTAGGAGCCATATCACATCTACAAACATGGCAGAGCTATGCAAAGTAGGAGAAATTGGCTTGGAAAATGAAGGTAGCAGGGTATAAAGAATCATTTATTTGCCACCATAGTGAAAAGTTAGCAATTGCATTTCGTTTGTTAAACATGGCCCCTGGTACAACTATTAGAGTTGTTAAGAACCTTCTGTTGGTGTGAATAAGTCTTGTACCTAGTTTATTCCTTTACTAGGACTTAGGGGACTTAATTCACATGTTAAGTTTACTTAGGATATTAGTTGTCATATCTAGATAAGTATTAGTTGTCTTATCTAGAATTTCCACTTTCCTAGGTAGTTATGAGTTAGTTGTCTCATGTGATAGGATTAAGACACTTGTCATGATCTTGTCTTATCCTATCTCTCATCCTTGCCTTTATAAGCAAGGCATCTCTAGCATATTTGTTAATTTGTCATATAGCATTGTATAGTATTGCATTGATCATATTGTATCATATTGCAATCCTTGTTTGGTGGAATAGCATCTTCCATTGTTGCTTCTCTCTATCTCTTGTGGAGGTTCTTTGGTGTTGCAGATTGAGGATCTTGGGTTGCTAACTCCAACACCTTCAAGTATGTTCTAATTGCCACATTGTATCTAAATTCATCTCTAAGATTGTTGTAAGAGAAAATTTTCTGAGAGATGTTAGCCATTTCCATCATTTTAAACAAGGACACTATCGGCCTAACATTACTACATCGGGGGAACTCCCCTCATAGCTCCATCGATAGACCTATAAGGTGGGGGAATTCAGTGCCATTTTCTATAATGCGGTAAGAATCATAAAAGTAACGCTATGTTAGGCTGGGGAACTCTTCTTGGAGGTTCTAAATGATTTGTCTCTTTTTTATGAGACTATGTTGGAAATGCAACCTGAATCACAGTTGTTTAGTGGGATTCCAAACCCATACAATGAGGTGCAGTTGTGAAAATATCATAGAGAGAAGCTACAAGCTACCATGGTGATTGTTTTGAGCAAATTTATATCAAAGTCTTGCTTAGTGTGGCTTAAGACATGTGCAAATGATATTCTCTCTGCGGATAGGCTTGGGGGAAAGTATTTGCTTGATCTTGTGAAAAGTGGCAAGGAACTTACAAAGAATGAGACATTGATTAGAGAAAAAATGGACAGTCTGGATGCATTTGAAGGGAGCTTGGAGTGGCTAAAAATGGTTTTTGGTTCAAATGTTGAGTTTCCATGGCAATGCATGTGTGATATTGTTTTGAAGCACTCAAAGAGTCTATGGGATGAAATTTTTGAAAGCCTGTTTGTTAGTAGGATGAAACAAATAATAGCTAATGGATTTGAAGATCTACGTGAGAGAGTTAAGGTTGGTAAATTCCTTGAAGCCATAGTTACATCTTTGGCAAGTTACAAAGATGTTGAAACCCATTTGCACAAATTAACTACTTGTGAGGGCTGGCTTGTCAAGAGAGGGGACCTAAAAAGTATCAATTTACCTAGGTTGAGTTTTAGATTTATGATGACAAATGATGAAGACTGGTTTGGTTGCATTAACGCTTATTTTGGAACTGAGGTTAGTCAAATAAAAGATACCATAGATGAGGGGTCCAAGAATATTCTAGAAGACCTCCTAAGTTTTCTTCATGCACATAAATCTCCTTCAAGGATAAATGATTTAGCACCTTATTTGCAAGAGCAATGCTTCCATTTTATCTCAACATTGATTGTTGAGATTGAAGAACATCTTTCAAAAGCTCTCTATCAAGAAATCAAAAATGAGGGGATGCCAAAAAAAATGAACAAGGAGACACTAGAACCAACAGTTATAGTGGAAAGGGCACTTTTCTTAGGAAGGCTTTTAGTTTTTCTTAGTTTTCATTCAACTTCGTTTCCACTAGTTCTTGGCTCATCTTAGCTTTGGTTTTTCAAGAAGAAAGCTTCAATTTCAGGGAAAGGATCTTCAACTTTTAGATATTCCAGTACTGATTTTGATTACCCTCTTCTAGATAGTTCTAGAAGAAAAACACTGATGAGAGGGGTCGGTTTGAAGCCTGAATCATAGGATAAAAATAATAGCACCAAATTGAATAAACTGAGAAGAAATATGCACAATCTTTGTATAAGAGCTCATAGCATGTGGATATTGTGGATAAAGAAAGAGCTTTTAGGCATTCTCACAAGAGATCTAAGGGAGGATGATTCTTTATCCATGACAACTCCTTTGAAGGTTTCTATTCTCATTCAAGCATTTCATATTTTGTTTGTTGTGGCTTATGGAGTTGGTTTCATTTCCATGATTCATCTAATCACTGATCTTTTCTTGTAGTTTTCATGAGATTTCTTCTAGTTCCGATTTAAGTCATCATGGTTTATATCTAGATATATTAATAACAAAATAAAAAGTTAAAGCATCTAGAGTAAAGAGCTACATTTGATTCTTTCAGTCACTTTAGACTCTTTATTTCCTAATAAATGGGAAAGACTAACATGTGCCCTTTCAACCCTTCTAGACCATATTAATCATGGAGATGTAATCTATAAGTATGCAGAAAAGTATCAAAGGGGAGCCAAAAATTTAGAGATTTTCATAGGGCCTATGAATTAGCTCTTGTTGTTTTTATATGAAAATATTGTTGTTTGTTTTCTATTTATAATATCTATTGGTGTCATTTGGGAACTCCTATTTTTGGGAATTCAGTAAGAGTTCTCAAACAAAGTAGGATGACATCTACTGTACAACTAAACATTTAAGTCTCTCTTCTACATTTCAAGGTCATACATACAAACCTATGCAATACATTTTAAGATAGTACAGGTGATATATGGATGAACAAGTTGTCAATGAGGTACAGAGACCCAAATATTTTAGTTTTTAGGATCAATTATGACTGCCCAATTTTCTTTGACATATAGGTGAGAAAGATAAAACTTTTTGATATATGGAAAGCTAGTAGTCTGCGCTTATTTTTTTCATTGGAATATTTTCTTTCTACCTCCACTCATACCAATCTATTCTATGCACTCATTTTCTCACCTCAAATAAAGCACATCCAAGTGTTACTATCCACTCAAAAATATCGTTTAATACATCATGTGGGAAGTGCCTATTGGCATGAGGAATATAAATATGAGAAATACTCATCATCTACCTCTTTCCTATAGCTCTAATCATGGTTCTACTCACCACCCCATCCCTCTCTGCATCCTACATGTGCCCATATAAGGAATCTAGATCATCATCACCTACATGCTCCCAATCTCTACTTTTAGCTCACTATTTGTAGCTAAAAGTAGAGATTGAAAAGATGTGAGTGAAACACAAGGATTGATTATGCTTAAAAACAAGGGCACAAACACTTTAGTAAATTAAACTAAAGAATCATGTACAAAACCAAAGCCTCTAATCTCGAGTAAACCTACAATGTAAAACTTGCAAACTCACTGAAAAGCATTTAATTTACTTAAGCATACAAGAAATTAGAAGTTAAACACAACAATTGCATTCTAAGCTATAATCACCAACTTTACACCTGAAATATAAAGCTTTGAATAAATGCTGAACAATATTCAACTCAAAAAATCATAATAATAAAAAATATCTCAACAACAATTTAAAAGATAGGCATTACTAAATTCTATTGAATGATATTGAACCATCAAACTAAGTGTCCAAAGCACTTATTTAAAAGATTTTACAATGTGTTGCATGAAAATAATTAAAAAACTAACATTTTCTACCCCAAGAATCGATTTCTTGTTTGCAAAGAAAGCTTACATATGACAAAATTTTGTCCACGAATAATAAATCCTAACTCACAAAATCTTCAAATAGATTCTTGATGATAACTACAAATAACAATAAATCTTCTAGAAGACCATCTAAAAATAGTCAATCTATAAATAGCCAATAAAAATAGACATTTGAAAATATGTTAATCTCCTTAAAAACAATGACAACTAAAAAGAGTGCTAGCTACATATATAGCTCGGGCTAAAAATAGATTTTCCAACAATTGGCTCTTTGATCATGGGAATCCCTCTATAAAACCATGAATCTCTAACAATTCACCAATCTTGATGCTTTGCATCTAGAATTTTTTTTTTTTTTTTTTACCTTTACACCAAATCCTACCTCAAATCTACAACCTTGAATGCTCTAAAGCCCTAGGGTGTATGAAAATTGTCAACAAGATGATGTCATTATCTATTTGAAATCAAGTATGATGTTTATCCACTACTCATAGGGTATGATGTTTATCCACTATTCATAGGAGATTTCCCACATGAGAGATATTGGCTTCACACTTTAGGAGACTGTGCATATTTTGATTACAAATCATTGCTAAATATTTTAAAAGAGGTGGCTCTTAAAGCTATTGAAATGCATAGTAAAAGCATATAGATAAATGAGAAGATCAACATGACAATTTTCAATCATGCATGATGGTGACTTAAACAAAAGACATCACAGTGGAAAACTAGATAGGGAGTAGTTCAATGATGGACAATCAAAATCCACATGGCATGAATAGTAGGATGGAGGTACATAACAAATAAGAAGGGACTGATCATTGGAAAACATTCCCATGAATATAGGACAAAATTTTCATGATGGGACAAAGGTGTTAGGTTTGTAAAAAGAAATCCATGAGAGTCATAACAATTATGAAACAATCTCTTTTACATAAATCTAGGATAATTAAGTAAATGCAAACAATTGCAAAAGAAATTTTTCTAAGAAATGTGAACCATTTCCATCATTTTAAACAGGATTAATGTTCTTGTGGAGAATATTGGTGGTGCTAAATGAAACAATCTAAAAAATAGGCTTGCACTATAATAATGTGCACTACATCAGATATCCAATAATAATGAAGGGACATCCATCAAAGCATAACAACAGGGATTTTTTTATGTGGTTGAGACTCTTATGTGCCAGAGACCAAATGAATTCTTGTGGGTGTTAGACTGAAATGTAAGAATCGTAGAAAAGAATGTTCACTAAGGCTCTCAAAAATGCAAGCTTGTAACTTACATGTTACAACTGTGATATGAAGTGAATTATTATAGAATGTTAGGCCCCACTACCATACAACCTTGTCCATTCTTTTGTTGTAATACAAAGATACCCAAATGATTCATAAATCATGTCATTTCATTGAATTCAATCCAACCATAACCAAAAACACATAATGCAAATAGAGATTCACAATACATAAAATATTTATGGAGACCAATAGTGCAAATCTTCACATGTTTCCATAGCCTCAATTTCATTCAATTTTCATTTCTTTGCAATGTTCTCAGAAATTGGATCATCGAGATTTGGTGCATTCAACAATGCTTGTATACTAACCAAATTGACATAAGGAATATATAGTAATCATGAAAAATAGTAGCAACTTCGTAATTAAATTACACTAACAAAAGGATTTTGGATGCGACCACCATTTACAATTTGAAAAACTACAAACCTCAGAAGAACAATTCAAATTTGAAGAATAGGACTCCACTTGTCCTTTAGAATATCCAGGCATATGTGACCAAGCTGTATAGGACACATTTGGTTAGTTTTGTGAAGGATACATATCAAATCTAAACTGGAATAATGAAAAAAACTAGGGGGATTAAACAATATATCACCTTCTCAATGTTAGCATTTATCTCATACATTTCAAGACTATGAAAGTTATGGGAACATACTTTCTCACTCAAGTCATATTGAATAAGTAGCACATCACTTAACCCTTGGCTCACAATATCTCCATTATTTCCATATGTGTCAAAAAAACCCATGTCCTCGCTCAACAATACTTGAACATTTTTGGACTTGATAACTGCTATATGTCTCTCTCCAGTAAGAATCCAACATAAAACAGGTTTGTGAAGGATATTTATATTTAATATATAACTTTTTCAATCTCATGAACTTCTAGGTATTTTTTAATATGTCCACAAGAAAAACACACTCTGTAATATCCAAAGATAACCCACATCACCAATATGAATAAATGGATTTATACATGCTTTCAAGATTTTATATTGATATCTTGTCTAGACAAGATAAAAGTTTATCTCCAGTAATAAAATAATAGAGCCATAGAATTCCTGAAGTTGTTACAAAGTAATCCATTTATTTACCTCAGAATTTTGAGCCTTGAGCTGCTTGTATTCGACACTCCTACAATCTAGTTCTGCCCAAAGATCATATGGTTTTGTTCTAGGGGTGTATGCATGTAATACATGCTTCCCTTTAGGTGCCAAGTTTGGACTTACTACACTTGGTACATAAATTAGAACAAATTTTTTCTCTGCATCCACACTTTCCTTCCAATCATTTACAACAATATGATGTAGGTCTAGATCTTCTAAAATGTCTTGTAACAAAATAGCATAAAAAAATATTAATTATAATGCCAGTGAATAATTCCTTACCACCGGTTTCATGTGCATATTGTAGAAGACTACAAATTACAAATATTTATATTAGAATAAACTTACTAGATATCTAAATGATTGTTAAGTTTTAATTTGTTTAAAGTAAAAAGAGATTCCATAAGAGTAACAAAAGCTTGAAAGTGGGATAAACTAGGCTTGGAATTTACAACAATATCTTTACACAAAAGGCCACATGCCCTGGCTAATTCCTACAATGTTATCTAGAGATTAAAGATAAACTAATGATTAAGCATGATCTTCTTTGCAATTTTCTCAAAGCCTATGGATAATTATAAATTATTGTCAAGCTTGTTGTAAGTGGAATACTTGTATTAAAACCTTGAACCTGACATATCATATAAGTAAAGACTATTTGTGTTATGTTGATCATGGATTGTAAAGTCATCTGATAGTGTCTTAAATTGTTTTCCATGGACACTTAAAGAGACACCTAATGTCACAAAATCATCCCTTGATGACCCTTAGACATAGGCTTGTGGAGCTAGATAGACTGGTTAAAACGTAATTTAATTTGTTAAAACTTAAATCCATTGTTGTTCATGGATGTTAACCTAACCTTTGAACCCATTTAAATAACATTCCAATGCATAGAGTACTAGAAAACTTTCTCATGAACTCATAACTTTACCTTTTATTTAAATGACCTTAGAAGCCATTTATGTTTACAGTTTATAAATAGTTTTGATGATTGTTTGTCTAGACTTTAGATATACATCCCATTTTCATGTTCTTGTGATGAATTCATTGTGTTATAAATTTATGGAATTTCACAAATATGTATAATATTTAGGTCATTATAGAACCCATCATATTCTTTGTAGTTTAGTTTTGAAGATATTCCTTGATGTTCCCAACAGAGGATGTTAGCAAAAAAATACATGTTCACAATGTATGGTAATAGGAAATGGGAAAGGAATAAAAACACTACTAAGAAAAGTTTTCTAGCCTTGGAATTAAAAATGTATGTATAAAAGCCAGGTGAAATTATATTTGTGTGAGATGAGCAATGTTACTAACCACTATTACATGCACTAGTCTCTCAGTCTAATTCCTTTTCAAAGATTTCAAAAAGATTATATTCAATTAGATGTCTAATACGAAATTTAGTGAGTATTGAAATATGTAGAAAGTGAAAAGTAGTGGATTATGTTGGCCTATCCTTCCAATAAAATTAACCTTTTTTGGGTTTGTGAAGGGTCTAATGCATTTAGTATATAATCTGGATGGAATAAATGCTCAATAAATTTCACCAAATTAGGATAAATTGTTCATAGCATGGGAGAGCTATGCAAAATTGGAGAAACTGGCTTGGCAAATGAAGGCAACGAGGTATTTCCAGATTCAATACTTTTACTTAATATTGTGGAATAGAAGAAAAAAGAATCATTTATCTAGCAATTGCATTTGGTTTGTTAAACATGGACCCTAGTATAACTATTAGAGTTGTTAAGAACCTTCGAGTATGTTCTGATTTTCACACTGCATCTAAATTCATCTCCAAGATTGTTGCAAGAGAAATTATTCTGAGAGATGTGAACCATTTCCATCATTTTAAACAGGGACAATGTTCTTGTGGAGAATATTGGTGATGCTAAATGAAATAATCTAAAAATAAAGCTTGCACTATAATAATGTGCACTACATCAAATATCTAGTAATAACAAAGGGACATCCATCAAAGCATAACAACAGGGAATTTTTTGTCATATGTTGTAGTTACAAGTGCCCTGCTAGACATACATGAAAATATGGAAGTATAGACAAGGCAAGCGAACTGTTTCAAAAAATTCCTCAAAGAAATGTGATATCATGGAATGTTGTGACTAAAGGATACACTCAAAATGGGTTTTTCTAAAAAGTCCTTAGAAAATTTTAAGAAAATTCAACCAGTGGGTGTAAAGCCCAACTCCTCAACCTTTGAAAGTGGCCTTCCTGCCTATGTGTGAATTGGAGCTTTGGATGAGGGTATGAACATCCATCAAAAGCATATTTGGAAGTGGATTTTTATCAGATATTGTAGTTGCAAGTTCCACTTCGGATCACCAAATCCTTCACAAAAACTTCTGCACAAAATTCAATAATGAATAATTTATGCACAAATTCTCTTTTGAATGATTTCAAATTGTGATCAATTTAATTATTTGTAGCTTATAATGTGTTTATGAGATTTGGCGTTCCTTGTAGTTTCCTATGCCATTCACTAAAGCAACATAAAATCTCAAAACTTTTTAGGTGTGGCAATTCTTAAATAGACTTGTACACATACATACATTATATGTATATATGTATGTGTATTTATGTATTGCCATATATATAATTGTGAGGAATACAATCTCTTTTACATCAATCTAGGATAATTAAGCAAATGCAAACAATTGCAAGAGAAATTTTTTTACGAGATGTGAACCATTTCCATCATTTTAAATAGGGTCAATGTTCTTGTGGAGAATATTGGTGGTGCTAAATGAAACAATCTAAAAATTTGGCTTGCACTATAATAATGTGCACTACATAAGATATCCAGTAATAATGAAGGGACATCTATCAAAGAATAACAAAAAGGACTTTTTTGTCATATGTTGTAGTTATAAGTTCCCTACTAGACATACATGAAAATGTGGAAGCATAAACAAGGCAAGTGAATTGTTTCCAAAAATGCCTCAAAGAAATGTGATATCATGGAATGCCATGATTAAAGGATATGTTCAAAATGGGTTTTTCTAAAAAATCCTTAGAAAAATTTAAGCAAATGCAACTAGTGGGTGTAAAGCCCAAATCCTCAACCTTTAATCTATTCACAGTAAATAATTTTTTCTTAAACCCTAATTTAATTACACCCATAAATTGTTGCTTCAATCTATTCATAGTAAACAAAATTTGAAAATATCAGGGTTTAAGGGCTTGCTTAGATTTGATTATTAAGGTTTAAGTAAATGAAATTTTCTTAAACCCTAATAATTACACCATAAATTATTGCTTAAATCTATTCACAGTAAATGAAATTTGAAAATATCAGGGTTTTAGGGCTTACTTAGATTCTTGAGTTCCAAAAAAGAAAACCTTGAACCCTCGGTACACATATCTGCATCATAGATGGACATGTCAATACTATGTCTTTGTCTGCTTTACACTCGTTCACTACTTTTTCCCACTACTTTGATCTGCATCATAGTTGCATCATAACATAAAGTAGGTTTAAACAATATTCCATATGTACATGATACAAAAGAGCTTTTGCTTTCACACCTTATTTCGTGAAACCTTATTTTTAGGTTGCAGCTCACCAAATTGGAGAAGCAAAAGGTCAATACTAGTAAGCAAGAGTTTGGAGGAGTGAGAACCAATAGTGGTAGGAAAAGCAGCAAAAATGAGGAAAAATGATGAACGACTAATATAATAAATAATTTAATTAATATATTATATATAATATAATTAATATATTATATATAATATAATTATATTTATTATTATATTTAATAGTATATATAGGTTATATTATTATTATATATTGTATTCTATAATAAAAAATAAAAAATTATTATAATTAATAATTAATATATTCTTATATAGAACAAATTAAATTAATATATAAAAATATGATAGTTTAATTGATCTTTGGAGAGATTAGGAAAAAGAAAGAGAGATAGAGGGGGAGACAATTCTATATAGAGAGAGGAATATATACTAACACTTGCACCTAAAGGAGGTTCAAGAATTGCACCGATAGAAAACTATATGTATGTTAATATGTTAGAGAGTATGTGTTTGTGCATGGATGTGATACAAATTCTAGTTGAATGTGGCTAGCTTAAACAATTAATAATAAGTGCTAAATAATGGAAAGAAATAAATTTAGATAAATCTAGATTTGGGCTCCCCAACATACTTCACGCTCTTGGGCTTAGATGTAGTGAAGTTAGGGCTCCCTAACATGCTTCCTCTTTGACATCATCATGGTGGACTATTGGAATAACACTATTGATTCTTGACTCCTTAAATGATTCATTCAAATGGATTTAAATAATTGATAATATATATGTATTATATGTACCATAACTCTTATTGAATCATTGGTAGAACTATATGTTATTTGACATGATTGTAGGACCGAATTATTTGTGTGACTAATTATTTAGTCATTTTTATTTGTGAAATGTTATTTTTTTTAATAAAATATGTGAAGGCCTTAAGACTGCACCGAGAGGCAATTCCTTCCATGCAATAGGTATTTTTGGTCCACTAAGCAACCTAGGCAGCCAAATGGCCCGCATAGGTAGGGGTCCCATGAAGGGGGCCTAAGCTATATGGATTATGATCAAATTTGAAAGAAAAAATAATAGAGTAATTGTAGCACCCCTCTGAATCGGTCTCTCTGGATTTTTGTGTAAGTGCTATTTGAGATTTCATTGTTAATCATGCCATTGAGTCATGTGAGCAGTAGAAAGAGGATGTTATTTGATTTAAGAATTTTAAATTGAAAATTTAGGTATTTGCATATGTATATATATAAATAATAATTATTCAATTATTCTTTCATTGAACCAATTCCTTCATAAAATTAATAAGAGAAATATAAGTCCTTTTTATTTCATCTAGAGATTACTAATAAAGTAAAATAATAATAATAACAATAAATAATGTCAAACAAAATAAATATTATTATTATTACTATTATTACTAAAATAATATAAATGGTAGTTGGCAATTTTGTGTGAATAGTTCTAGAGATTAAGGAAAGTGAAAATACATTTAATATTATTAATGTAAGCGTTAAAGTAGATGAACAACACATTCAATTTTTTTTAATGTAGCTTGGAAATAAGTTTTGTCGAGGGTAATTAGAGTTTAAAATAAACAATTACCTTAAAAAATGTTATAGTGTCATCTTTGTCACGTGAATGGAAACTCTTTAATAAAGCTAGTTCTATTAGGAATATATTCAAATTAAAAAAAGAAGAAGAGGAAATTACTTTATTTGTTTCCTTTTTACTACTGTTAAGGAAAATAACAAAATAGAAATTCATATATTTAATGGCATATTTCTGGGTAAAAATAAAAGGGTAAGCGTCATGACAGCTGGCGAGGAATATCTTGCTTTTCCCACCACATTTCTTTGAGGCATTCTGTCAGTCAGCTACGTGCCTTGTCTTTGTGTCCTCCTTCTGTATGCATGATCTTCGAAAGGCAACTGGGCATTCCAGGAGAAGGGATTATTATTGGGAGAGTCATACTGGAAAAAGGGGGGGGGGGGTTTCTTTGTTTTTACATGCCTGGTCTATGCGTACAAGGGGGTATGAAAGGTAAGGGGGACTGCTAATGACTAGGGGGAAAAGACAATGCATCGAAGGTTACTGTGATGTGGAGGCTAAAAGGAACGTGCAAAGATCAGAGGTAAGTATTAGACAATTTCATTGCTTGATAGTCTCTAAAGTTTGGTCAATAGGATCTATCTTGAGCATTCTCTGCAGTCATTGCAGTCCACTAGATCGCATTTCTTTGGGGCATGCTATCAAACAGTTACATGCCTTGCCTGTGTTCCATATTTTGCATTGAAATCTGCCATTTTCCTTGTACCATGCTCCATTTGAAACATCTTTTAGCTCTGTTCTGTGTTGCTTTTGCCCACATGTCTGCCAAGGCAATTTCAACTACTACGTCTAATAAAAACTCCCCTACCTTCTTACCTGAGCGATGCCTTAACCTGTCACAAGCTTTCACATTGCCACATGCAGTTAGGATGCTGGCTAAGGTTTGGAGTCGGGTTTAACACCTTCCAAATTGCATTTGCTTGAAAGTTTCTAAAGCTGTTTCAATAAATCCATCTTGTTCACGTCCTGCAATCATTTTCCATGAGATGCCTGATGCTCCTTCCATTCATCTCGGCCCTATTTCACTACCTTATCTTCATCAACATCGTTAAATGAGTATGCAACATCCGCGTATGCTTTGGAGCTAACCTCAGTTGCATTTTCAAGCCCTTTATTCTTAACAACCATAGTGCCAGCAAGGAACGATGAATAATTCTATGTTTTGGAATTACCAGTCTGCAACTACAAATTCTGAAACCCAAGTGGTAAATTAAAAATAATCCATTCCAGCCTTTACGATTTCGTCAACCTATCACAGCCACAACACTGGAGCATAGAATGTTGTAGAAATTCAAATGACCTTCCTGATTTCATTGGCAATCTGTCACAGCAGCCACACTTGAACATAAAAGACTGTAGGGGCGTTAATAGCCTTCCTGAATCCATCCGTAACCTGTCATATCTACAGTGCTTGAAATTTGACTGAGTCTAATATTATTAATAACCAATCATTGTTTTTTTATCTTATCTTATTTTATTTTATTGTTTTTATTTTCTCAATTGTTGGGAGCGCAACACTTCATAGCCAATTTCGATTTACCAATTCCATGTTTTTTTTTCCAATGGAAAGATCAATAATTATTTACCCTCACATATTTCTTTAGAAGTGTTGATACATATTAAGGGTAAAACTAAAGCATAGTGCTTATTGACTGAACAGACTAGGTAGTTATCCGGAAAAGTATAAATAGTAATTGTGAGTTACTTGTTAAGTAAATAATAGCATTATCATTTGGAAGCAGATAGTAATCTTCATGAGGAATATATGACGGTAGGTAAATGTAATAAAGAATTTTAAATCTATGACTACATGGCTGGAAATTAATAATCTACTGTAATTTTTGTCATATTTGATAGCAGCCAAGATTTCCAAGTATGAATATTGCCCTTTCATGTGCCGGTTAAAAATATTTACCATGAGTAAATATTGATGATTAAAGATTTAATTAAGTTGAGTGAATCAAATGTTATAGAATAAAATTTTAAAATTTATAAGTGATCCTGAATTATATTATTATGAAAGAAAGGAATTTCGTAGATTAAATTAAAGAGTTATATTTTTAGAAAATATGAGTTAATTTAGTCCTTTATATAACATTAAATATTTAAGTAATTATCCTTTATGGGAATTAGTTAATTAAGTTAAGTTTAAAAGAAGATATAGAATTTTATGTTTATATGATGTTAATGGGAATTTTGGGAATCTCATTATTTACTGAATTTTGTACAGCTAATAGTGTTCTTTCTATAGAGTATTTTAATTATGATGTGTGGTATTTTGTAAATATAGTTTTGTATCATGAAGAATAGTATTCTTCAAATAATCTAATTCGAGATAAAGATATTCATTTAGTGGAATTATTATTTATTAGAAAGTAGTTTTAGGGTTAAAGATTTAAGCGATAATGCTTTTAATATTAGATAAAGATATTCATTTAGTGGAATTATTATTTATTAGAAAGTAATTTTAGGGTTAAAGATTTAAGCGATAATGCTTTTAATATTACTAGAAGTAAATCTAGAATCCGGTTAATTTAGTAAAAGAGTAAATGTATGTTGGTTGGGTAATCTTCATGGATAAATAATATTGACATAGGGTTACTGATAAAGTCAAGTAATTATAATCACAACCTTTGACTTATGGAATTTAACATTTAAAAATAAAAGATTATAGATAGAAAGTGCAATATTAAAGTGAATCCTCATTAATATAAATGCAAGCTAATATTAATTTGTTAAGGGAAATTTAGAGTGGTAATAGACAATTTATATTATTTCTTGGAAATAGAATTTAAAAAGAAATCAATTTGAAGAAGTCATCTAGATGAGATAGGGTGCTTTATGGCTTTGTTTATATAAGTGTATAAAAATGTGTTTATACCATGAGTTAAAATAAAAAGCAAATTCGTTGGTGAAAATAGAGATAATTTTATATTTTATCTATATAATTCTTTAAGTATTTAAATGACTTCGTGATGGTCAAATAAAATATAGCGAAATGGTACAGGATGTTTATTACATATAATGAACGATTATGAAAATGTAAGTAGTTATAGGAAAGTTAAATTAATCTTGTGTTAGATGCTTAGCAAGATAGTTGTTAAAATACATTTCTATAATTCTCTTAAACGTTTCAAATGATTTCTCGATGAGTGAAAGAGTAACATAGTAGGCTCCTATTCATTTTGTCTTAAATTGCTCCTCATAGTATTATTCATTGTAGACTTTAAAAGATTAGGATTGAGTGTGTATGTTGATATATATATATATAGGTGTGATTTTCATATGGTTTTGTTCATTACATAGATTAGGGAATAATGAAGAGATTTAAGGAAATTTAATTTAAATAATGAAGTATCCAAGTTGTGATGGATAAATTAATTAGATAATTGTAGTATTGTAATGATAAGTTGTAAGTTAGCATGGAGGTTCGTACTAACTAGTTAATAGTGAAGATTGACTTGTGTAATCCATAGGATGATTATTAGGAGCATTGCATGTTTGAGTAGTGGTTTGAGTTAGCATATAGCAGTGTTATGGTGTAAGTTCGTGTCTGAGGTAGTCACCTTTGAAAAAACCTAGAGGTTATACTCTATGAGGGTGAGTCAATGAGTTGGGAGAACTCAAGTTGGGCAAACTACAGTGCCTCTACGAAATATATACGTAGACAAGGCCATCAAGTGATGAGCCCCCGAGGCATTAGGTCGGGCCCCTAGGACTGTTCTTCTAAGTCTTGTATGTGATTTGTCATACTGTAAAACTGCCATTGATTTGTATAGCTCATCTAGTAATCATGTGCTAACTACCGTTGATCATATGTGTGTGCCAAGTCATGTAAACCTTGCAGGTATATGCATTGGGAAACAAGGAAAATTCAACATGATGGAATGGAAGAGGTACGTTAAGCTGACCCAAAGTAAGTAGACTTTATTGCTAAAAATCTAGTGAACCATTTCTATATTTGCTTCTCACTAGTCTGATCTTGGACTATAGTTGTAAGTAGTGAAAAGTGTTGTCATTGTCTTTAAGTAAACAAAAATAAAAATAAAAATTGAAAAATTAGTAAAGTTGTTGCAGAGTGTTAGGTTATTTAGAGTATAAAAATGTGGGCATAAAATGATGTATTGTTTCCCTCTCTCTTGTTTATAGATGATTGTATGTTATCTTTATGTAATCTTGGTTTATATTCACTTTCGTAAAAACTTACATTTTGTAATGACCATTATGTGTACCCCAGAGGATGTAGATAACTTTGTAAATGCATAGTTGCTCTTCTCGTAATATATGCACATATTCATCTTATGTAATGTTTCTCTTTCAAAAAAAAAAATTGTGCAGTGTTTGGTTGTCCTTTGGGGTTCACACGACGGGGCATTACAGTAATAGTCATTTATTTAGTCATTTTTATTTTTCTAATATTATTCATTTATTTAGTCATTTTTATTTATCTAATATTAGTCATTTATTTAGTCATTTAGTTGTGATTTTACCCGATGACCAAATTAGTCATTTATTTCCAAAATTCTACTAGTGTTAGTCACGTGACTAAAAGTTTTAGTCACGTAATCATTTATTTTCCAAATTCTACTAGTGTAGGTTTGCACAAATCTACTTTTTCTCCTAGGCATTTCTCTCCATACTTTATTTTCATCATATCTTGTATTTATAAATCACCATAAAATCTTCATCTAAGTTTCAATGTCAAAGCAATGAAATTAACCGCCATTACACCAAGACTTCTGCAAACTCCATGTTAAAGTGGTAATTTTTAGCACTGTGACACTTTGTGATCTGCACCAACTTCAAATGTAGGAGTGGTGAAAATCACATCTCCTACATGGAGTATCTTAACACCAAAATGTAAAGGTGGTGTTTTGTTTGCTCGAACACATAACTTCAAAAGTAAGAGAAACAAAGAAGGATATGCTCAAGCGCTGAAAATCAGCACTCCAGCATAAAATTGAACATCACCAAAATTTCAAGGCACTAATTTTTAGTACCTTGACACTTCTTACATATCAAATGAAAAATACATGTAGGAGAGCTGATTTTCAACTCCCCTACATGTAAATCACTATCTCAAGTGTAGGAGTGTTGATTTTTAGTGCTCCTACACAAAAGGAAGTTTTTTCCCCTAACGCTATGAAATCACTTTGCTTGCACTTTGAACTTCATTTCTTCGCTCACACTCTATTTTCTATACAAAATAGATCATTTGCACTTGCTTTGAATTTCCTACTTGCTTCATGCTTCCCAACATTGCATTTTCTCCAAACATTTGTTGATTCACTATTCTTGCAGTTTCTCTCAAGATCTCATTAGTTGACCCTGAAGGTGATATCTCTTGATCATGTTGTTTCTAGATGACAACAAAGAAGCCCCTGCCATCTTCTAAGAAAGAAGGAAAAATGAAATTCAATTATCAAGGTGTCTTTCTGCCTACCATGGTGATCTTGAAGGTGGATGAAATCAAAGACACTGAAGTTGGTCATTAGGACCTTGAAGACTTTGTAAAAATAACTGAGCAAAATCCCTTGGAAGATAGCTTAAGAGCCATTTTCCATAGCAATTTGCACCTGGTATCCACATTCTTGACTTTTTCTCATAATACGGAGTTTGTTCTCCAAGTTGCGTCTCACTACATTAGAGATGGTAGAATTGTAATAGACTCCTCGGGACAAGTCATGATGACATTGGATCCTAAATTATTTGACATTGCTTTTTAGGTTCCCCACATGGAAAAATACACAAATATTTCAATGCAATAGGCATAGGAGGTTTATGATCAAGATCCAACTAAGGCTAAAAATTTGATTAACAACTAATGGTTGAAAACACCTAGTCCCACTATCTCAAGATGGCCAAAGGGGCTTCCTCGAAGTGACTTTAAAGAGGATTCCAGGGATATGATTACTCTCCTAAGCAGATTTAAAGGATTACCTGAGTCATCTCATTTTTAGGAGTGGATGAATGAATACATTCAAATCATCAGGAGAAAGAAAGCTCATATTGATTGGGGAACCCAAATCAATGATGAAATTCACGAGCAATTGATAAATGTGCCAACCACTTTGAAGTTTTACATGACTTCTTATTTGGTGTATGTTGTTGTGATGAGGAAATTTCCAAGGCTATCTACAAAGGGAAACCAACATTTTGTACCTATGTATGAATATTTTTATTAGTTGAAACTGAAAGAAAGTTGTCATCATTTCAAGAGGGTCATAGATGCCTTCTTTGCACCTATGTTGTTCAATTTTGAACCAACTCTCAGAAAGAAGAGAGTTTCAGATGACGCATACAAAGTGGTAAGGTTGGTTGTATCTTTTTACAATTTCCAACTTTCACTTATATGGGGGTAGGTTGCTATACTGGGTGCCCTTACATGTTGCCTAGATATCCCTCAAATAAGTGGATACTCATGGAGTTGTGTAGAAAGCTGATCTCATTCCACAAGGAATACATGAGAATTCACAAACCGGGTTTCAAGTTTCCACTAACAATTGGGAGGTATATTGTTCACAATGTACAAAAGGAAAAGTCAATCTATGCAGAGATGCAAATCGTAACTATCAAAACATACAATTATAGATTTGACTTTGACTACTAGGATGTGAAGAGGAAATTGAAAAAATATCACTGACATGTCTACCATTGTGAAGACATATGGGTGGACTACAGGGATGAATAAGACATCCGCAAAATGGACGTTTGCAAGCTAATAGTAGAGAAAATTAGAGAGCTGGGTGTAGCTGATCTACCAAAAGATCTCCAAGATCCTGGTGATATCCTAAACTTTTCTTATGATGAAGATGAGATTTCTAAGAGGCCCTTACCTCTGATTCAATGGTCTAAAAAGAAAAGTATCTCTATCAGGGAAAGGATTTCTCCCATCTAGCACAATACAACATAATGGTTGCATAAACACGGTTTCCAAATGAAAGCTTTCAAGACCAAATCAGAAGGATAAGTACCGGGAGTAGAAACCAGTCAACAACATGAAATTTGCTCAAAGAAAAAATAAGTAGCTATTCCCTCTTCTTCCCAAAGAGGTCCTAGAATCAATTTCATCATTGGTAAGAAAGTTACATAGGCTATTGAAGAATAAGAGGCAACAAAATCTGAATCTACACATGCAAAAGGAAAAGAGCTCGCTTCTGAGGAGAAAACATCCAAAGAAGAATAAGGAAACAAAAGAGAAGAAACTGCAGAAGAAGAGTCTGTAGAAGAAGAAGAGTCTGCAAAAGAGGAAGGAGAAAAAGAAAGTAATGAGGAAGAACCTGGGCATCATGATGAACAACAACTGTCTCCTCATCAGAACATTGTTGAATATCTTCCCCGAACGTGATCGCTTGTAACTTCAAATTTTCCACATACACCTCCCAATCCTAACACTCCTCCACCTCCTCTTCCTACTTCACCTCCTCCCACATCTACCATACATGCAGTGGATGTTTCTCTTCCCCCTATAGTATCAACCATGCTTGCCACTCCTAAAATTTCAAACCTAGAAAAGGTTGATGTCTTGTCAAGCTCTCTCTCATCCATCCCAAGTTTCTCATCTCCATATTTTGATGTTTCATCTAAAGTTGAATTTGACAGATTTATGAATGATTCTTTGCAGAGTCAACTTGGTATGCAGTCTAATAGAGCAATCATGATAGATACTACCCCGATTGTTACCATACCAATTACTTCTATAGAAGTAGCTACGACACAAGAGTTGATGGTGAGTCAAGAAGCATATACTTCCTCTCTTCCTCCTTGGTTGGTCTCTCAAGTATCAAAGCAAAAGAAACAAATGATCTCTCTAGAAGAGCTTGATCTTGAAGAGATAGCTCCTCCAAAAGCCAAGGGGAAGAAAAAAGGTGAAGGTACATTCAAGGCTTCATGTTGAAAAAACTGGCCATAAGTTTGCAGAGATTGGTCTACCCCCGCAAGAAGAAGGTGATGTAAACATGGAGGACTACACAATCACGAGAGTCCAACTCAAAAAAGTGACAAATGAAAGTGCAAAGGAAAATGCATTGGTGGTCTTGGATTCCTTAGCAAGAAGGCTTGACAAGATGGAACAATCCCGAAATATGTACAAGGAGAAGGTCAAGTGTTATAAAGGAAACTAGCAAGCTCTTCAACTTCTGTACAACCTTTGGCTATGGTGAACCTTGAGGAACCAGCAGTGAAAAAGGTGGAGAATTTTTCCTCCAAGGGTAAGGTGTTGTATGATTTCATTGATGAAATAATAGAACACAGTTCACAAGTCATAGTTGCTGTAGATGAGAAGGCCACTCAAATAGCCAAGCTAAAATTAGAGCTTGATAAAGAAGAAAGAATACTTTCCCAAGAGCAAAAAGAAATGGAAAAATTCCTCTCATTTTGGTCACAAATGAAAGAGGCAAAGCTCAGTAAGTTGGTGGAAGTTGGGGTAATTCCCGACAAAGAGAAATATGTGGAGGTAAGAGAATCCCTCAAGAACCACATTCAAGTGATCAAGTCTCTTATCGATGATATCCACCAAGTAGAAGAAGATGTCAAAGGACAATGTGTTATCCTTGAAAATGGAATTAAGGAGTTATCGGGTAAGCTCCTTGATGAAGAACATATTTTCCTCCTGGCCAGTGAACTTTCACAGATCTACAAGGAAGCCGTCATAAAACAAGTGGAGGATGAAAACTTCTCAAATACCTCCATGCATGCAATTTGTGACATACGACTTTCTCTTGATAATCTCAAGACACATCTTGAAAAATGCAAGAAGATTCACTCATCTACCAAAAGATTAATCACCAGATTTCACACTATTGTGGATTACACTATTGGTCCTGATGAGGAATTCGTACTGGAGAAAAAGAAGAGATATGAAGACTTCCACGCCCATGTTTTCCTAAAAATATGGACAATATTTTTGAAAAATCTGATTTGTTAGGTGCGATTTTCCTAAATTCGCTCACCTAACTTTCCTAATTTCACTCATCTACTTTTCCTAGATTTTCTTTTCCCTCTCTTTTATAAATATGAGGGAAGTATTTTTTAATCTTTATGTTTTATCTTTTGTAACGAAGTGTTTCCCATTTTGAGAAGAAAATACATGAAACTTTGTGCTCATCTTTGTGTATCTATTTTGATCAATAAAGAATAAAGTTGCATACCAGACTTTGTACTGGATCGATTATCTTTTGGATTTGATTGAGATTGGCAGCGATTAGTGAGTGAGATCTAAGGGCTTTAAATAAATCTATGTAAACTTTGTTTTGCACTCTTTATTTGAATTTGTGATACTATTTGGATAGTTATTGGTGAATTATCTACAAGACTTTTTTTTTGTTTTTGTTCATGTTGTTCATAGAATTGTTGTATCTAGAAAACTTTGTGCTTCTAATACAACACTCGTTACATATCTCAAGAATCCATTGGTGAAAAGCGACGAAATGACTTTGTGCCTTTGTGAGATTTTCTTTCTTATTTTATTGTTTATTGTTATCATGTTGGTATCTCTCCGCTTTTCTTTGACAAGATAGAGATATTGGAATTACTACTCTATTTTTAGTTTAAAGTTGTCTCAAATCAGAACTACCAACTGTGAAGCATTGTAAAACATATTCTCTGAAAAAAGAGAGAAGTATGAATGTGACACACCCCCATCTCTTAATTGTAGTGTACTTTTTTGTGAATATTTAATTAGTTTTACTTAGTTTTAGTAAGCAGTAAGAAGGGAACCTCCCCTTTCTGAGAGGAGAGATTACATCTCACACAGTTGTGGTTGAAATAAAGGTTGTGTAATCTATTAAAAAGGGATTACATAATTTTCACCCAACAATGTGAAGGTAAAGTATGTAATGTAATTATTGATGGGGGAAGTACTATGTTGTACCTGTTACCAAAATTTTCACCTCATCTCAATTTGGTAGAGCTGGAAATAGATGATTATATTGAGGTGAAAGGTACACATATTTTATGTTGATAGTTAATTTGAGTGAATTTAGTTTATTATGCAGAAAAATATAAAAAAAATTATAAAATTTTGCATAGTATTGTTGTTTTTATTCATCATGAACTGGAAAAGATACATCATAACATAAATCATTTATATTTGGTGTTTAAAAACCAGAAAGTGTTTAAGTGTCCCACACAAGCCATGGGAAATAACTGAATTGATTTTATTTAGATTGAACTAATTACATCTAATAATGGAATGTAAACTATACATTTGAAGATTAAAATAGAGAGAATAAAATATGAAGAGAGTCATATCCATCATTTCCTTCTAGGCTCATTGTAGGGTTGACCCTCCTCTTGAGTTCCCTCATCTCTCCTCGTTCTTTAAATCCCATTGAACCTGAAAAAGATTAGAGAGAGTGGTGTTAGAGCTCCGGATATAAGCCTAATCACACTTTCCATCCACAAAAATATAGCTTACAACCATTACTAGATACACCAAACACAATCAAATCAAAGTTTGGACATTAGATATTCAAAACTAGATCATCAAGGAAAAATGAGGTCATAACCACCATAAATACTATTTTTTTAATCTAACTTTTTTGTTTAATGTGCAAGAATAGGTTCATTATGTTCATGATCAATTTCATCGGATATGTGGATCAAAATGAACTCCCACAAGGGTTGAGCCTAACATATCAGACAGACACTCTCTCATCAATACATGAGAGTCATTAATATTCATAACAGTCATCAGATATAACTGTTGTAACGAGAGAAAATAATAAGTAGTCTTTAATTCAACATGATGAAAACAGATTGAGCAAAGAATCTTATTGCTCATCATTCAGAAGAACAATAAAAAAAACATGTTAAGAGAGCATCAATTGTATTTTTCATCTTTGTTTCAGCTCTACGTTGCATTCACATTTGCATTTCAATGAGGTATTGAGCCCCTTTATATTGAAGGGAGAACAAGGCATCAAGTCATCAAAACTCTTTCTAACAACTTTTGAAGTACATACATAGTTTGTAAGAGACTTAAAGAAAAAGACATGGAAAATGGAGCATCATCATCAAGTGAACAGTCTACATATTTATTAGGAGGGTAGTCTATATGACTGTATGAGAGCATTGTTACATATAGGCATCTAGAGAACAGTAAGTGAAACCACATAAACTATGAAACATCACATTAATAGGTGAAAGAGGTGTTGCCTCCAAGAATGTATGATAAAAAAAGTGTGCTACAGGTGCATGAAGAAAAAATTCTAACATTTTGAGTTGCATTACATTCAAATGTTTACCAGGTACAAGCATTTTGTATTGAAAGTGCCATCATTTATGCTATAGAAGCCCTTGGTGCTTGCTCAAAATAGAATTAGAAGAACAAAAAAAAAGGATGCTTTCTTAAATATATTTCATTTTGAAAAGTGTGCTATAGTTGAAGAGAGTTTCAACATATTCAAAATTCCATATCCATGAGAGAACTTAAAATGGAAATGATCATTTAGAAACTCATCAAGGGAAACGTGCATGTCTTCTCAAAAATTCATTATCTAAAGGGGAGTATATTTCAGTTTATGCAAAGAATTTACATTGTTCATGGTTTAACATTGGAGCAGTCATATATCTTGTTAGGGTTTTATACCCTCTTATTTTTCATGCAAACTGAAGAGTCAAGGTGCCATGGTACAACCCAGTCAAAGTTCCAATTTTCCTAAGGTTTTCTCAAAATAGTCAAGCTAGGTTTTCATCCCTTTTGTTCTACATAGAAAATAAAAAGTTACAGGAGGTTGAAGCCTTAATATGTCACAAAGGAGCTATATAATGCATTGGTGATCGAGCCATTTATCATTTATACACAATATGGAAGGAAAGAAAAATATAAAGATATATAGAGATTTGGTTTTCCAAAACCCTTATTAAAATTTTGTTTCAAATAAATTCTCATGGAAGCTTGAAGGTCGAGTTATGGCTATAGGAGAAGCAAAAAAATCAGAGGCTGAGCCATTTTTCATCATTCTCCTCAAGGAAAATCCAGCTAAAAGCGGCCAAGTGAAGAAATATATAGAGATAAAAGTATTTAATCTCACAGAGATAAAGAACCATGGTGGCTTCATAATATGCACTGGAAACAACAAAAATAGAGCCATCAAACTTACCAGAGATTGCATGAAAACTTACCATAACAGCTAAGCAACAATATTTGTGAATAAAAATGACTTTTACACGGTGATTTTGAGCTTTTCCAAAAAGTACGAGTTCTTTAAAGGAGGCATAAATGGTGGCCATAGAAACAAAAACACTCCATTATTGGCCTCAAAGCTAAAAATCATCAAACATTGGAGGAAGTAACACAAAAAGATATCAAAAATATGATACAGGTCACGGCTTAAAGGCCCTAAACTTCTTCAAAAATGGAGTCAAAACACTTTTAAATGGTGGAAAATTATCTTACCATTGATTTCTTTGGAAGTTCAATAGAAAAAATGAATAAAGCAGCCTGAGTATGGTGAATTTCGAGCTCCAATTCTCTCCAAACCCTAGCATGGCAGTGGTTCTCTATTTTTTCCTCTCCAAGCTGCAAGATAAATGATGCAAAATGATTAGGGTTTTATGATTTAGCCCTTTTTCCATTCACGAGCTTGGGTATTTTGGTTGGATATTTAAAAAAAAAAATTATTGTCTTTTTTCCCTGTGGGTTCAAAATAGACATTATGATATGGTCTTTGTTTCATGCTAGAAAATGATGGGTCGATGATCAATACAATGACATGTTAGCAAGTGTCAGTGCCTTCAAACATTTGAACAGAGCTTATGCTCAGTGATAACCAAGGTGTGATATATTTTATATCATATACTATGCTCAGTGCTTCATGCACTATATGGTGGCCAATGTAAAATAATGAATGCTTTTTGCATTATATCTTATGTCATTAAAAGGTGGTGGAGCATGTATGATGCTGAGTATGAAATGCATAGAGGGGAGGCATAAGGGGATATTATTTTTTTGCAAATAATTAATATATTTTATTTCCCCCCTTATATTTTATTTTGTAAAGTTGATTCGAAATTATTGAAAAAAATATTATTAATTGTTTTTACATAATTTGTGAAAGAAACTATTGTAAAAGGGGAAAAATACAAAAGAAAATTTCACTCCCATACATGTGAAGTTAAGAGTTTGCATGATTTTCAGATTTCCATGCATGGGGGGTTAATTTGAGTTTCATCTTTAGTTGGTGTAAAATTTGGAGCCCTTTTTCGTCAACATGCATGGTTGACCATTTTGAGATAATGAGAGTTCAATTAGCTCTAGTTTTGAGCCCTTTTTTTAGGGGTTTTCATCTTTACTCATGGATAGAGGTTTGCGCTTTCAGTTCACTTTCAGTGCCATCTCCATGCAATTTGGTTGAGTTTTGGAGCCTTTTTGAGTTACACTTTACTTATATACATTGTGACATGAAGTTCTAAGTTGTTTAAGCTCAGTTTACAACATTGGTGGGTCTGATTTTTAGCCAACTTTGCTTTTGCTCATGGATGTCTTCACAGTTCAGATATTTTGACTCCAGTTATCTCCTCTTGGCTTTTTGAAGTCCTTTATTGTATATAGGGAAAATACTTAGTCTTTTTTCCTTGGCTCTTGATTTTTTCCTTTGCACTTTGTAGAGAGATCTTGTAACTCAATTATTTTTACACAGTTAATATATATAGCAGAGCTTTACAGGTTACTTAAGGTTGTTTTAGCAGATTTTTTTCCTTCGTTATTTTCTGGAAATCAATTGTCTACCTTCTCACATTCAAATGTTTTGCTTCTATTAGTGATTTGATGTGTTTTGAGTCAAAAAAACCTGTAAGTTTAGATCTCATTAATGGATGCTTGTATACATAATCTGGTTTAATCACATGTGATAAATCATGCCATAGTTTAGTCTTTATCTTGAAGTTGTGAGTGTTATTTCCTTCATAAAGTATTGATTTACAAGCCTTTTTATGAAACACTATTGTGGTTTAGTTGTTTAGTTTGAGTTGTGAAGATAGATTGTAGGAGATATCATTGTGAATTCAATTGCATGTTCATTCATCATTTAGGTGCATCACCATAGTTTAAAATTCAATTTACGCATTCAATTAAAGCCTTCTTCCCTTTTCCATCCAAGTCAAAGTTAGTTATTAGAAAATCATAAAGGAATCTGGCCTATAATTCAGAGGTTGATTTCCATTTTAGGCAACCCACAGGATTGGAAATCATCCCATGTTACACAAGATTGCAAAGCATCTTTTCTTTCGCATTTGGGTGCACTCCTGTTGATAATAGTACCCAAAATAAATTTTTGCTTCAATAAGGCATTTTGATCAAAATGGTCTAAATCATGTAAAATTGTTGTCAAATTTTTTTTTTAGGTCAAACAAAACCTAGGCTTTTTGTGGGTTTATGTCAAGGAAGATACTTGCAAAATTCTGAAATTTTGAAAATTAGGGTTTTGTACCCCTATTTTAGGAAAACCCCTAAAAATAGGACCTTTCCAAAATTAGTTGAAAATGATTTTGATAGGATAATTTGACTTCATGATCACACTAGTCAAGTCAAAATCACCAAAAGGTTTATTTTACTCTGGTGGGTCTACTTCATTTTTTCAAGAGAAAAGTTAGGACCTTCGTATCCATTAATGGCGAATGGCTAGTACTAGGTATCAAAATCTAAGCCTCAAAAGCTTCAACAAAGAATCCATGGTGACAGATGCTTGAGAAGATGCTATGTGACGAAGGGGATTTTCAAAAGTGAAAAATGCTAAAAATTGACTAGGTCTAGAAGATGCATGCCTTGCTACAATGAAGAGGCTATGCAGTCCATGCCTTAGCCATTTTTTTAATCACCCATACATGTAGCATGGTGAAAGAAATTACTATGGTGAATGTGTTTGCATTTTCGACAATGGTGATCAATTCAGTCAAGCTACAATAGTGAACATGAAGCGCGAAGAGGTGAGAACTTTCAAGGAAATGATGAAATTGTAGCCAAAAGTTCCTTTGCTAGCCAGAGGCACCCATGAATTCAAAAGATCAAAGGCAATTATCAAGTTTTGTCTAGACAATCATCTCCTTTGTAACTTTGTTGGCTTTCCAATGCATCATCAAGAAAGTTCACCTAATTCATCAATCACCAGTGAAGGAAGGCAAAGTCAGGAGATGTTGAAAGCAAGTATCATCAAAAATAGTAGTCAAACATAAAAAAGTGCCCTTGTAGCTCAGCGGCGCCCAAGAATGAGACTATCCAAATGTTAGTTTTTTAGTAAGATTATCTCCAAGTGATCTCCCTGGCGTCAGCTCAACTTTACAATGAACCTATTCACCAATCTATGAGATGCATCAAACGACAATATTTGTTGATCATTCGAGCATGTAAAATGAAGGGTAAATTGATGGACATCAAGGAAAAAGAGCCCCTACTAACCAAAGGAACACATCATTCTGGGCAACCAAATGAATTTTTCAACAACTATTTTTCTACAAGGCATCTGCTCAACATCCTTTTAGCTTTGCAATCAATCTAGTTGCACACTCACAAGACCTTTCAAGCATTCACAAATGAAGATCAAGCTGAAAAGGAACAACTCTACTTTTGTTTTCAATTAATTTGTGTTGCAATAACTCACAATTTGTGAATCGTGGGTCCTTGAAATGTGATGTTGATCATACTGACCTTTGTGTTGCATGCGTATTTAGAGAAAATTTTCTATGAAATATTTCCTCTACTACATTAAATTCATTTATTGCAATTATGAACCTAACTTTTCTCTATCTAAACAATCATCAATCATTCTAGTCTATGTGCTATTTGGTTTATGATTTTCTTAAGTTTCATTTGCATTGGCTTCATTTTATGAGCTAGGGTTTGTTGCCTCTTCTACTTTCTAGTTAAAAGCACACTAATTATTGATTAAATGATATGAGGGATCTATACCTCTAAAATTTAGAGGAAAGCCACAAATGCAATTGTGACATTTTTGGAGTTGTTAGCAAATTGATCCCAATGCACTATGGGCAGTAGAATTAATAATTTAGTTGTATTTGAAAAGACCAATCCATTTGCTAACATAATCAAAATCTTGATGTGTGATATGATCAAGACATTTTTAAGTGTCTACATTTGGCCCTTCCTTGAAGCAAGGTACCTATTTTGTTGCTTCAAAGAACTGATACTACTTAGACCAATACTACTAAAATCAAAATTTAATTTTTTTTTACTTTTTCAAATACCCCATTGTACCCCAATAGATGAAGCAATGCTGGTATGTTGGCCCCTCAAGAGATTGAGCAAAAATAATAATTTTTAGGTCGAGCTCGCAACAAGATCCATAGATTGGTTCGGTTGCATAGAGGAAAAAAGATAAATCTTAGAAATCTCAAATGTTTGATGAAATTTTTTATGATGTATAGGCATTCATTGGCCATGGGTAGCCTCATGTATATTTTGATGTATATCACATAGATATTTGATACTTGGATAGAAATGCTGGTATGGATAGAAGAATAAGAATAAGAATAAAGATAATAGAAGTAGAAGAATGATTAGAATGGATATTATATAATAGATTATCATTGTATTGAGATTGATTTAGTATTCAAACAAACCTAGATGATTATTTGATATTTTATTAGATATGTGATGAGATAGGATAGATCATATTGCTTTTGCTTCTTTGGATTAAGCTTCATCATAATACTCCTTATTTTTTATATAGCAAATAGACACAATGCACCAAGGTATTGAAAACCAAGATGACGTATCTAATGCATGGGCTTTGACTCTGTAAACATATAGGAGTATCCTTATTCATACCTGACATATGTAAACCTTCTTTGATCATGTGAAAGGATGAAGTCATCGAAGTAAGGAGACTAACACACAAAAGGTATGAATAACTTGATATGTCCTAGCCATTGTTTTACTTGAGATTACCCTCATACAAGCGAGGAAAGTATTCACCAAGGTCGTGTTACAAGAACATCCAACAAGCACAACATATGAAAGCATTAATCAATGCCCCATTCCTTTCTCTCTAAATAAATTTTAGATATCCTTGATAGATCATTGGAATGGAACAACAAGATAAATCAAAAGAAAAGATCAAAATGATAAAAATGCCAATGGTATCATATTTCTTACTAGAGAGTGTTGTTTTAGATGATAACCACTTATTTCTATTGTAGGAAAGATATATTCGTAAGACATGTTTGGATGTTGATTGGTTGATAGTTATTTGATATACTATTGATATGATGTTGACTGACATGTTTGATAATGATGGCCTTGCTTATGTACACGTGCAAAGGCAACATAGTTTGATTATTGGACTGGGATATTAGCTAAAATCAAGAATCTATATCACTAAAATACTACAATGACTTAGTGAACATCTTCTAATCCATCCAAGACTTCAAATATGATGACCATGCTCATATACCAAACACTACCCAGGAGATGTTTCCTTTCGATGGATATGTCAATGATCTTCATCCAAAACAAGAGTCACATATTCTTGACAACATCGCAATGGAAAAATTCATAGAGATTCAATGTGACCTTCAAAGAACAGATCATGAGGAAGACTCCTACAATGAATAACAATCAAAATCCATTTTTACTACAAATTTTGAGGAATCACAACAAAGCATAGAAGACAATTGGGGCAAAGGATTAGGCTTACATTAGCATGATATCTTGGAATTAGTAGAAGGGGGAAAAATATAGACACTTAAAAATTTCCTAGTCATATCACACATCGAGATTTTGATTATTAACACCATTTATCTCCTAATTCAACTATTTTCATCTACTTAATTAAATAATATCAATTATTTAACTAATTCACTATTTTCCCTTATTAATTGAATAATTAATTTTATTTGATAAATTCATCCTTCACACTAATTTTCTTCTCTTTTGATTAAATAATGAAAATTACTTAACCAAATGCCATAAATCCTCTTTGATTAAATAATTCCTAATTGTTTAATTAAAGTTTATAATTCCTAATTAATCAAAAACTAATTCACTATTTTCCCTTATTAATTGAATAATTAATTTTATTTGATAAATTCATCCTTCACACTAATTTTCTTCTCTTTTGATTAAATAATACAAATTACTTAACTAAATGCATAAATCCTCTTTGATTAAATAATTCCTAATTGTTTAATTAAAGTTTATAATTCCTTCCACTTGCACAATTAAAAAATTTCTTAAATTGTTTAATTGGTTAATTTCCTCCAATCATTCAAAGAATATTCTCATGGAATATTCCCTTTTCCAATTCAAATTTCTCCCTCCACATGGAAATATCTCTCACATGCTTCCTAAAATCAAAGGATTTTTTATTGTCTCAAGCAATTTGGACATTTGATTAAAATCCTTGATCCATGTCATTATGCTTGATTTGATCTTTGATCCATGTCCTCGTCTCTCATCCATTTTCCTCCATTGATTAGCTAATTCAATCTTAACCATTAATTAATTCTAAAAAGCTATAAATATTCCTCATTTCAAATGAGAATTTGATTCACAAGCATTTGAGTAAACTTACTTTACCCAATTTCATACTTAAGCTATTGAGCATTTGTGAATCAACATCCACCATTACCAATTCATCAAGATTTTGCATCAAATCAACTACAGATAAGGTAATTTGAGAAATCCATACCTTCACTCAATTACACTCAATCCACAATGGGATTGCATCGGTTTGCATCTCAAATAGTTTTATTTAGCTTCATTTCATGTTTAATTATTTTAGAATGAATATTTTCTTATGTTGTAGATTAAATACCATTGAATATGGCTTTTAATTAATCATTTCATCTTGTTATTGTTTCATTTTTTTAGTATTTGATCAATTAGACTAACCATGTACATGTTTTGGCATGCTCGATGGGACCCACGTCCCTAAACTAATCAATTTGGTTTGAGTTTTTCAGCCATTGCAGGTTCCAAAAGTAGAGTCACGCCTTTACAAAGCAACACTTTTGTACATATTGACACTTTTTCAAATAGTGATGCCTTTCCAAAGCAATGCTTTTACACATCGATGCTTTTACAAATAGTGACATCTTTACAATATAGCCCTGCTTTTCCAAGAAATAACCCCACTTTTACAAATTTATAGTGCAATGCTTGTGTTTGATAGTCTGATGCCTTTGCACAATAGTACGACACTTTTTCAAGGTAAAACAGAGACTTAACTACTTAAGGATCAATTTGATTTGGTTTTTGATCTTTGGTTAACCCTAACTATCTATTGTCTACTATTTTTTAATTTTCTGAGGCTAACATTTGTAGAGAACTTGGAAAATCATGAAGCATGGATCAATTTGAAAAGTATTTATTAACACATTTAAAGGAATAATCTTAGGGTCATTTTAATTTTATGCATTAGATAGACTCACATTTATCTTTGGTGCTCTAAAATTGGACAATCAATCTACATCTTTATTTTGGGCTTAACACAAACAACACAATCTACATCTTTATTTTGGGCTTAAAATGAACAAGACAATCTTAACCTTTACTTTGGACTTAAAATGAACCAAACACTTACATCTTGGTGCACCTAAAATGAACAAGTGTTTGCTTTGTATTTTGTGTTTGATAGGTTTTAGATGTGTATCCTCTCCCCTCACACCTTGTGAAAACTTGGGTGAAGAGAAACATCTTTAACTTACACTTTTATTTTCATTTTAGCTGAAGGAGTTGTCTATCTATCCTCTCCCCTTGTGCTTTTTGTGATCTTGGGTGACGATAAAATAACATCATGAACCCTTCCTTGTGTTGGTAGGAGGCCTTCCTTGGGTTACATCTTTATAGATAACCTAATGGATCAACCTCAAGTGACATTTTATGATGTGCTATACAAATTGGATTAGAGTGAAATTTGTAGTTTGATCTACGCATGTAGCGTACTAGACTTTCATTAGGGGACTATGGTGTTTCAGACCCTAAGGAGATGTCTATGTAGCTGATAGTGTTCATGAATGTTCCACCTACTAAGAACCCTTGTTTTAGAGGCCTTAAAATCCATTCAAATGTAATCTTATAAAGTGGTGCAAGGGATGTGGATCATACCTTGAAGCTACTCGCTATGTATTCTCTAGGTCGAGATAGTCTTTTTGGGTTGCTAACAATAGCCTCTCATGAAGAGAAAGATTGTGTATTTGTGGCGTCTATCAATGACCCTATGTCACTAGATATCTACTATCTACCTTTGTATAGAAAAGGTTTTTTGAAACAATTATTTCACTACCCAATCTTTCTAAGTATTTACCCCTTAAATTGGAGGTGGATCTACTTAAATATTACACACTCGCTCTACCACTAAATAAGTTGTAATTCATAGCATGTTTTGATGTGAAGACCTTGTGACACTCATCTAATCACCTAATCGAGTCAATCTACATGTTGTATACTGAATTAATTGAGAAAACAAACTAATGATCACATTAAACCATATTTCAATGAGATTATTTACAATTACTAAACAAAGATTATTAAAAGCATGAAATATCAATGTAATTCAAATCAAAGACCTAATTAGTATTGAAAATCTCAATCCTATTGAGGGATTAGTTTTGATTCTAATATGGAGTGCTTAGCTTCAAGCCTAATATATGGTGAATTGTGCAAAATCTTTAATAAAGGTTGATAGTGGTGAGGTTGATTCACAAATTTATCTCAAAGGTGAGTGTAAATTTTGGTATAGCCTGGTTACTTGAATGCTTGTGAATTGAATTCTCATGTAAATGAGGATTATTTGTAGATTTTTAGAATAAATCAATGGTTGATATTTAATTAGCTAATCCATGGATGAAAATGGATGAGAGATGAGGAAATGGATCAAAGATCAAATCAAGGGTTGATAATGTATAATGACATGGATCAAGGATTTTAATCAAAGGTCCAAATTGCTTGAGAAAATAACAAATCCCATGATTTTAGGAATCATATGGGAGATATTTCCATGTGGAGGGAGAAATTTGAATTTAAAAAGGGAAAATACATACAGATCAGGCTTATCAAGCCTTTACCACAAAAAAACCTAAAGAGCCAAAAAACCTGTTAACAACAAATATCAAACAACAAAGCCTAACAAGAATCAAGGATTAAGTATCATCAATAAGGATCCAAGCCTTCTTCAATTCCTCCACTGTATCCTCGAGGTTTTCCTTGATCTCCATCTTCCCAGACAGATCAACTTCCTTGTTCCCTTTTTTCTTCTACTATTTTTTATTTTACCCTGTCCCGAGATAGTAGCCATCGCCACTCTTCATCACCACGTCCATAACCCTACAAACATTCAGCATAGCATTCTCAATAACCCAGAACCTATTAGATTCATCTTCTTTTTGCATCATTTTCTCAAGAATATCCATCCTTTCTTCTATAATTTCCATTTGCTTATCTTTCAAGCAGTCTTCATTACTAGGGGTACCCAACTATAACACTATAACACTCCCAGATGATCATGATCATCCAGGATTTTTATTATCATGATCATTTGGGATTTTCACAATGTTCCAACAATATCTTTCCTCGAGGAGTTTCTTTTCCAAGATACGAGCACTGTAATTGTAACCCTTGGATGTTCTTGTCTTCTTTTTCAATAGTAGATTTAAACTTTCCTAGGTTCACACTTCGCAATAGAGTGCCCTTAGAGTCCTTATGATAAAGGGTTGCTACCAAGACACGGTCAATACGATATTTGGATATCATGGATGTCAAAGTGGATGGTGGAATGCGATGAGGAATATGAGATGTAGATGGATTGGTCGATAGTTTGGAATCTTTGATTCTCCAAACTTGGGATAAGGAGCAAGGAAGGGTGGATATAGAGATTTTATTAGGACCAAATTCTTGATATACTTTGTATGTCACTCTTGAATATTTATTTTGCATTTATGGACATCTTTGATGGATGAAATCCCCCTTTTTATTTTTCCCCATAGTTTCTTTGACTAATGGAGTTTGATAGGGATGATTTTTTTTTCTTTGGAATCCATTTGAATTTTTCTTGTCCATTCTACTTTTCCAATTCTTTTGCTTTGATTACTTTCTCTTCTCTTTGATATATATTTTTCTCTTTTTGGTGGTCCCAATTAGTGGGAGGAAAGATACGGGGATGACAATTCATGATCTAGATGGTTGTAGTGTTGGTAGTAGTTTTATCATAAGGACTCTTCATGATCTCCATGTTGATGTTTTCAGTAGGTAAAGTTACCCCAAGATTATTGAGGTATCACTAATTTCCTTGATTACTAAATAACCAAGACCTTATTGCTCATGATTGTTAGCTATCTATACTAATTCCAAGATATCATAGCACTCCTATAAGCCTAATCCTTTTCCCTAATTTTCTTCTATGCTCTGTTGTGAATCCTCAAAAGTTGTAGTAGAAACAAATTCGAATTGTTCTTCATTGTAGGAGTCTTCCTCATGATCTATGCTTTGAAGGTCACATTGAATTTATGTGAATTCTACCATTTCTTGATCATTTGTGATGTTGTCAAGAATATAAGACTCTTGTTTTGGATGAAGATCATTAATGTGTCCATCAGAAGGAAATATATCATGGGTAGTGTTTGGTATATGAGCATGGTCATCATTTTTAAAGGCTTAGATGGATTGGAAGATGTTCACTAATTCATTGTTGTAACATGCTATTAAAATTATTATTCAAACAGCTCCCTTTGGGTTTCTTTTGTAAATGTTCATGCGACGTCCTGTGCGTCGCCGAGTTTATTCGGCTTTCTGTCAGGTTTTGATCTCCCCCTTTGCGCATCCTCACTTCCTCGCTTCGGGTAGTGGCTTCCCTTTCGGGTCCCTAGAGGCTACGCTGGGCATCCACGTGTTGCACTAATAGAGGATTTTATTTCTTTTTTCCTTGAGGTCTCTTCGGGTTGCAAAAGCCTTTGGCGAGGGCCATCACTTGTAGGATTGTCAGAGGGACCCACATCTTGCCACATGGCGGCGTATCACAAACTTTTCATGCAGGGATGAAATAAGCAGCTGTAGGCTATGAAATGCTTCTGAAGGCCTTCTTTTATTTTTGGCAAGCCCTACCTTTTTCCAGGTGGCAACCATTTGCAGCCTTTTCAACATAGCAAGGAGGTGAACACTGCAGGCTGCGAAACGCTGCCACGCGTCTTTCGCACCTGGTTAATGCGGCTTTCTCTCCACTTCAGGAATGACCTCATCCCCTTGAACACGTGTTGCATCTTCACAATCTCTCGGCATCAATAAGAGAAGTTTTCATTCGAGCAGCGAGAGGGTGCCACATGCCTTACAATTGATCCTTGAAGCGGGCAATAGGCTGGCTGAGCGAGACTATGCTATTGGGTGCTGCTCGTCATGGTTCTCTGAAGTGGTGGATGGTACTTGTCACCTCGAAGCTTATCTGAGACCACTACCATCATTATGAAGGGAGCGTTTGCACCTGAATACCCAGATGTCATGTTCTAACTCATTGCCATTGTAACGACATTAAAATTTTTTTGATTCTGGCATCATTGTAGGAGATTGTGGGATCTTTTCTGTTACAGCTTTCCAAAGTAGTCGGAGTTTTCTCTCCAGCTATATATATACTCTCTCTGTCAACCAAAAGGAGGAGACAGTCCAATAGTCCAAGGATCCAAGAGCTTTAAGAAAAAGGATACTGGCTATAGCAAGAGACACCAGGCCTCTCTTATATGTTTATTTGCAAGAAACTTTCAGACTGTGCCAACTGTTCGGCCTTTCTGTTTTTCATCTATTGATTAAACTATAAATTGTGCTTTTTATTGTCTTAAGCATTTCATTTCACAGGACTTCTATGTATTGAATGCATGCTTGCTTATCTAAATCATGTCTAAATGACTCTTCTTAGTGGTAAGGATGTATGCAATACTATTTTATGTCAATAAATGAATTGTTTATGCTATAACTTTAAGTCTCTGACATTTTGGAACGTGATAACACCATTTAGACCCTTAAATCTATGATTTATCGTGCCCATCAGCATATTTTGGCACATCGCCTTAGATTAGACTTTCCTTCATTGTATCCATTTCCTTTTCCCTTCCCAAAACCATTATAGAAGAAGTCAGCTTCTTTAAAATCCGGAGGTCACTCAGTTTGGCGCAAAGGGGTCCCCCTTGAACTGAGTTTCTCATAAGGCACTGTTACCTCATCAATTTTTGGCGTCAACACATGCCAACACTTCAATGCAATAAAAATTCCTAAGTTTTACTTTGTGGGTAAATAAATTATGTAACAATCCATTGAAATAATTTCTTTCTTTCTTTATTGAGAATATATGAAAAAGATGTCATATCAAATTACAATAAAGATTCCATTCCATTACAATAACTTCACAAGTTACAAAAATATAATATTTCTTACATTTACATACATAGCTCCAATGAGCTTTAGAACAAATAGGTGTAAGATGGTCTAGGATCCTTCCTTTCAAATCTTGGTTCTTCTATTATCTTATGTGGAGGAGAAGCATCACTCAAGTGTTTTTCCACCAACCACAGACTCATAATGTGGTCCCCTACATGTCTATCATTTGATATATGGCCCTTTCATTCAATGAAGAGATTGGTAGAGTAACCAAATAATGACAACCAACTAAGCATAGTGTTGTGTCCTACATAACTAGAACTTGTAATCCCACAATCTCAAACTAGCATGTAATATTGGATCATGGTGAACTGACAGTGGAGCCAAAGGTTGTCACACTACTTTGGCCAAAGTATTTCATTTAGTATTTCTATTGAGGTTCATCTATCACATACACTACTTAGGGCCGATTTGACTTAAGTTCATCTTAAACTATGCATAGGTATTCCCTTCAATGGATAATTTATCATCCTAAAGATAACTTGTCACCATTTTAATCTACTTGGAATAAACCTAATTAACAAGTACACAAGCTAGGTATTTCCTTCAATGGATAATCTATCATCCCAAAGATAACCTATCACCATTTTACATACTTGGAATTAATCTACTTAATCAAAGTAAATACACAAGTTCCCTCTCATCCTAGATGAACAATCCTAAGAGTATTCACAAGTCATTCTAGTTAAATCAATAACCTAGCTAAGAGTAACTCCTATGTCACTCCTATTTAAATCATATCTTGTATGTAATACCTATGATAAAAACCAACCTTCTATTATGGAGTACTTACAAGCACATCATAAAAATAGTATAAAAGATTCTATTCCCTTCTCTATGATATTCTAAATTCTCTAAATGCAAGATTTCATAATAGAGAATTCAAACACTCATAGAGAACAATCTTTCATAAATGAAATAACAAAAGAGAATATCCCCCTGCCTGTTATTGCTAATGCAATCACTTGAAAGCAATGCAGCTTCTCCAAACAATAATAAGCTTGATAATACCTCTTCAAGAAACATCACTAAGAACTTCTATTTTTCAAGTTGATAGATACCTTCACTCAAACAACAACTCCCTCTCTCAATATGATGGAAATCTCTCTCTAACACAAATAAAACTAGAAATAAGCTGGTAATAAAGCAACATAAAGACTTGCAAGAAGAATAAGGAATGCAAAAGATGTGTTCTCTCAAATGAAAAAACACCTCTATTTATAAAGTAGCTTGGAAAATTCACAACCTATAGTTTAGGCATGATAATGGACAACAAAGACCATGCAAGGTAACACATGAAGCACAACAAAAAGGTGGCGATAAAACAAGCTCATACTCAACAAAAACTCCAATAGATCAACTTGTAATATTGACAACAATTACATACTTATTCAAATCTCCATATGCTCAATTTGAATTATCTCATGCAATATCTACATCTACAGCAATTGGGTTTCTAGAGGTGGCGCCAAATCCATCCACTCTCCTCATTGTTGGTGCAGTTTCCTTTCCATCAGAAACAGTCAACTACCAATTTGTAACACCAAGCTTCAATCGACTCAGTTTGGAGATGACTTGACCAAGATATTATATACATTTGACAAAGTCATCGATAGATGTATAAAACATGGCATACATGTTTATCAAGTCAAATTTAATCTTTGTCATAGGCATCAACTAAGTCCATGCTTTGCATCGACATAAGAAAACAACTCTAAATGCAATAAAAATGCATCATATTGCATGACAGTATGAGTGAGACTCGGCTTCAATGAACACAATTATAGAAACTTTTATCAACCTCTAAGTCATTCATGATAATCAACCTCAAAATCCATTTATATAGCCTTATAATTGGCTTCTATTCATTGCCTAAGATAGTCAATCTCCAAACATATAAGACGTCCTCCCTATGCAAGGTTTGCACATAGCATATATTGGTAATATTCTTTTAAATAAGAAACCTCACATGTATTTATAAAGCCCTCGAATATGGTTTAAAGGCAAGGCTATTACTTCAAGTGCTTTATGCATATACATACTCAAATATATATTTATAAGATAAATATATATCTAAGCCATTGAATTTTATACGTTGGTAACTATATATATGTTGACCTATATAGGTATAAAGTATATATGCATTTGATACATGAATGAATAATAATAATATAGCAATTATATTGTAATAATATATAATATATATCTATATATATATATGCATACACACTCCTCTATTAAGCATTACTTCTTATGTGTATTTGTTTATATATACAAACATATATATATATAGCAACATAAACGATCCATTCAATATCTCAAATGCATACATCCTTGTTTATCATTACCCATCAAACAATACACATATACATTTATACGTACACATTCATATTTAATATGTTACACACACACACACACATATATCAGGTTACCCCTTCTTATCGTATTCTCGTTGATACACACATTCGTTAAGTATATATAGATATATTTGCATATATATAATTGATCCCCCGTGTGAGTATATTTGTAAGTATTTCTACTTTCACATACATGCATATGATTATTCTCTCACACACATATCAATGTATGTATATATTCATATACATGCATACTTTTGATGTAGATATGCATCAACGGAAAGCTCAAAGACGCATAACATCATAGTAACATTTATATTCATATATGCATGCCTATACATATGTTGTCACACTCATATGGAGATCCCATTATACCCATCGTACGAGTAAGCCGACATATACATATATATACATGTATGCATGTAACCCAACACTAAAAAAACCACACAAACAAACACAGTAGGATAACGAATGATTCACAAAATATCAAACATATAAGCATCACCCAATAATGAACTTGGTAGTAAAAAAGACCTTTGCTAATGTAGACACATCAAACTAGGGATGATTTACCAACTTCCCACTTCTATGTCTAGACTCGACCATTCTAATGTGAGTGTGTGTAAGCTCAGATAGTTTACATTACCGGTTACCTGATCAAGATCTTCTCCTAAGTGATACTTCCCCTCCACCTAGAGGAATGAAACATATACCTACATCCACTAACACATGTGCACAACAATTAATTGTTCACAACATATGTGGTATATGTTAAACATCTCCAAAGTTAGAATAATAATTCAATAACAATCTATTCACATATATGCAATACTTTTACATGAGATAACATTCATATTGATACCAAGGTTCAAGCACAATATATTCATCCACAAAATTCACATTGCATTCACATTTTACCCTACATAGTAATAGTAAATAGTAACTACACAATTGGGGTGTAACATACTTCCCCCCCTTGTGAATCATCATCCCTGATGATCTATAACACTTTAACATGCAGATAAAGTCTAATAACATTTTACTTACCATTCTCAAAAGACATAAGATTTATTAAACATTCATCCTATGTAGCATCTCTCATTGCAACCTTTCTCTTTATGGGCCTTGCATCGAGTGTCGTCACTATCGCATAGGGAAAACTTGTATGCCTCACACATACTTACTCTCCCAAAGAGTTTTATTATATTACCTTGTGTGTACATCCTAGATATAATAGTAACTATACATGACACCTAAGACATAATGATTAGAAAAAATTGGCCCATAAATTTATCCTTAGTATAATCCAATTAGAAAGGAATAATTATGTATTGCGCATTACACCATGGGTACCATCTTTCCCCTTTGGTAATTACACTTTTAGACAATTCAGAAACTAAATCCGTCTATCACTTAAACATCCATTTTCCTTAGCCATAAAGTATTGTTCTTGATTACTTGTCCATCTTGAGCATAACATTTATCTTTGACACCTATCAAATTGCACTACTGCTTCATACTTAAGCTTTTTATCGACAAAGTTTCATTGATCTCTTCAATCTATTACTACTTTTTAACAATCTATCACGTCTATGGTTAACCCTATTTCTAGGCGTATATCAACCTAATAGAGTTTCCAACCTTCCTGTCCATATAATGGTCCAAACCTCAATGTTAGAAGTTTATAAACCATTCAAGATTTGGTTTACCATTTTTTCCTATTTGGTTATAATAATATATTGCACATTCGCTCAATTGAATATTTCATAGTATGATCATGGTTTACACAACCCTATCATTATTTTCTTATTCACAACTAAGACAACCTTCTCAAGAATACTAAGCAACTGCTTACAATATATTATTTAGGTCCAAAATCCTATAAATCAAGCTTCCAAATAGTGTTAGTTACTTTGGTGATCCTTTCCACTAGAACATTATGTCAGTTATCACCAACATAGACAGATTGATTTGTCTTTTGTTCTACCACTTTCCTTCTGGATTCTTAAGAGATCTCACATGTCCTACCAATGATGACATCCAGTCTTCATTTCCTAGCAAACTAGACAATGTCTTGCCACATTCTGTACAACCTCTTACTCTATTTTTTCTAGGTTATAGTGGTTCCTCATCTGACAAATAAATTTTTCATTCCCACATCCTAACTCTAACATCAATTTTCTTGTTTCATTCCTAAATCTTCCATAATTTTGGGTACATAGGTTCTTTGATATCCAATAATAGTCTACTCTTTGACTAATTGAAAACCTATTTTATGATCTCACACCACCTTTAACTCCCAAGTAATAATGGTTAGGAGTTTAGCAAGGATAAATCTCCTTTATCTTAGGGCATCCACAACTTGGATTTCTTTCATCCTTGGATTATTTCCCAAGATGCAATTCATCTTTTAACTCAATCTAATTTTCCCAATAAAAATTGGAATTAATTTTGAGTATTAATCCTTGTTCAATAATTTTGGTCCCTAGAAGATATCAAATTTAATTGCATACCTAATTACCAAGCATGAGTGTTTCTCGTTAGCTCATTGATTCACCTAAGTCTCAACTTTGGTATATACCCTAATTCTTGGATAGAGTCTTCAATCAATGACTAGTTTGATGTTATAGGTTAATCCTAACTATGTATGTTCTAATCAAGTCCTGATGTACAACCCAACCAAGTTATTTCCAATCTATAGGTTTCAATGAGTAGTCCAGTACATATTCCAACCCAATAGGTAAAACTTAACCTAAGCTTCCTCTCTTAAATCAAATGAATTTCTCACCCCAAATAAGCTATTCTAAACCTACAGTTTCATTCGAGTATAAAGTATGATCAAGTGATCAATCAAGTAAATATAACTAATGTGGTTGCATAGCGTCACATACCACCTTATCTTTGAGACCATCTCTATTGCTTAATAGCTAAACCTTATCATCCCCCATTCTCTTAGCATAGTAAGCTTACAATGTCAAGTTACTTCATGACGTGGATATATTTCATAATAGGTAGTGTTACTACTTATGTATAGAAATAGCATTGTTATCTAATCCCCCATATTAGGTATATAGGAGTTTTGGAGACACTTTCATTTAGTTCATGAGTAATCTAGATCTTCCCTTGTATATCCCATAGACAATGATCTTCCCATTCATGATCAAATTATCTGCATATCCTTTCCTTAATGCATCAATGATAATATCATTTGATCTTACCAATCAATATCTATAAGGTATGGTGTAATTATAGATCACTTGACCTTTCACTATTTTTCTCCAAAAATTCCAATACCTTTTTCCTTGTGGTCATAAAATGTATGACTTAGTTGACATCATGACTTGCAAAGAAGTCATTAGTTCTTCCAAATTGAGAATATATTCACAATTTTCATTGGTTTGAGTACTTAATCAAATTCAATCCACTCTCTTCCTTCCCCCCTAGTGTTTCCACAACATTCGATCTACTCAAAGTTGTACTCTAGCAAAAACTTGCTTCTTTGAAATGATTTTTCATTCCTTGTTGTTGAATTTACGTTGCCTTTTTCTTGCCTCAATGGCATACTTTGAACATAATTTTCCCAAACTTAGATTCATCATTGATTTCTATTCCTATAGAATCAACTGTTTGGATCATCAAATAGGACATCTAATGAATAATCAACAACTTACAAGTTAAGAGTCTCACTAATATTCCCATTTTTTTTTTCAATAACCTTTTTGTGGAGGAATATCCATACCACATAGCCTCTTTGGTTGATGTACCTTTCAACTTAAAGCATTATTTTCCTTACAACTTCTATTGATTTGACACTTAGTGTCATACTGTACTCCATTTCCTTTTGGAACTTCTAAACATATGTTGGTTTTTGCAGACATGTTGGTGATTTCATCTTATACTCCACCCAAACTATGTACTATCCAAACCTTTGATCAGGTCAACCCGATTTATCTTTTCAGGTTTCTTTCCTACAATCAATTTTTCAAGTGGCTTTATCCCAATGCTTGGAATCTTATTCTCTCATAACCTTTAGAGATGCCAAAGTTGTCTGGTCTCTTTTTTTCCATCTTAATCAAAAATCCAAATTGATCTCATTGATTTTGGTTGGTGGAACCATGTCCATATCGTTAATTACTTTATTCTAACCATTTTGGTCTTTTCCCTTTTTCATAGGTACTAACTCTTTTCTTGCAAGACCCTATCGTTATAAAAGAATTAGATTGATGTCAAGAGTTCTCCAACCTTGTGGATACCTCCATTTAATCTCTACTTCAAATCTAATTTATTTCGGCAATGCATACACATAGGTTTGTAGTGTTCTTACTAAATCCAATATTTCTTGACTCTTTACAATTATAGATTGCTAAAAGGGGTTATCTCATTTCTTCCCATCCCCTCAGAGTCATATAACTATTTCGTAGGATAAATGTATATATTGGTTATTCTTCCTAACCTTCCTACATAACCCGTTTGCATAATATTTTGTAATCCAAGGGAAATTAAATAGTAAGTTGTTGGTTTTGGAGTTCCTCTCCAGGGACGAATCTTAACTAGTCCCAAATTTACACAAATTCCCATAAATTCTCATCTTCCTTTTCACTTCCCTATGTTCTTTTCTCTTGATGTTGTGGCATAAAAAAATTTCAACCATTATCTTTTGATAAGGTTTACGCATTGTTTGCATAATGAGCTCATAGGTTTCAGTGCTAAAAATCAAAAAAGACCAAGTAGAGCATGTTGCTATCCTAGGGTATTATGAAACTCATATCTTGGAATGTCAAAGGAATTAATGCCTCTGACAAGAGGGACCAAATTAAGCAGTGGTTGGATATATGTGGGGCAGATAGATTATAAACTATCAAAGAGTGTAAAGGTAAAAGTGCAAGCAATCATGACACTACTTACTCATGTGCACAGTCCTCCTAGACCTTTTCCATGGCCTTAGGAGATTGCAGATGAGAATAGTGGTTTGCATCAACTAGTTGAAGCATGAGTTGACTTGGGGATTAACCTTAATGCCATGCCTTCTATTTAGCCCAGTGCAACCATAGTAGCAAAACAGGAAGATGAAAATGGGGTTCAACCAAATCAGATGGAGGAATAGCTTGTCCAAGGGTGGTGAATTTTGGTGGTAAAAAGTTTTTTTAAGTTAAAGGGTTGACAATATCCTTCATTTTATGCTTGTATAAGGCATGTAACTTTTGTATAAGGGGTTGGGTGAAGTGAATACATACAGTAAGCTCTACTGTAACTAGTTGTTTTACAATAGGTAGCTAGTATATGGGATTTCTTTGTTCTAGGGATGTTAATCATTTATGGCAAGAAAAGGCCAAGAAACAGTTAGTTTGTAAAGGGTTAAGGTGTTTTTTTTGTCAAAATAAGTGATCAAGCTGTTAATTATGGCTGAAAAGAGCCAAAAAATAGTCAGATATTGTAATTACAATATTAATATTAATATAAATATATAGGTATAATGCCTTTTGCTAAAAAAATAAAAAATATTTTTTCTTTCTTTATTGAGAATATACGAACAAGATGCCATATCAAATTACAATAAATATTATATTTCATTACAATAACTTCACAAGTTACAAGAATGCAATATTGCTTACATTTACATACATAGATCCAATGATCTTTAGAAAAATAGTTGTAAGATGGTCCAGGATCCTTCCTTTCAAATCTTGGTTCTTATGTCACCTTCTGTGGAGGAGAAGCATCACTCAATCACTTTTATTCCTACCACAAACTCATAATGCAGTCCCCTTCACATCTATAATTTGATAGATGGCCCTTCCCTTTGATGAAGAGATTGGAAGAATAGCCAAATAATGACAACCAACTGAGCATAGTGTTGTTTCCTACAAAACAAGAACTTGTAATCCCACAATCTCAAACTAGCATGTAATACTGGATCATGGTGAACTGATAATATCACACTACTTTGGCCAAAGTATTTCATTTAGTATTTCTACTGAGGGTCATCTATCACATACACTACTCATGGCCAATTTGACTTAAGGCCATCTTAAACTACACATAGGTATTTCCTTCAATGGATAATCTATCATCCCAAAGATAACCTATCACCATTTCAATTTACTTGGAATAAACCTAGTTAACAAGTAAGTACACAAGCTAGGTATTTCCTTCAATGGATAATCTATCATCCCAAAGATAACCTATCACCATTTTACATACTTGGAATAAATCTACTTAATCAAAGTAAATACACAAGTTCCCTCCCATATTGCATGAACAATCCTACAAGTATTCACAAGCCATTCTAGTTAAATCAATAACCTAGCTAAGAGTAACTCATATGTCACTCATATTTAAATCATATCTAGTATGTAATACCTATGATAAAAACCAACCTCCTATTATGGAGTACTTACAAGCACATCATAAAAAAAACATAAAAGCTTCTATTCCCTTCTCTATGACATTCTAAATTCTCTAAATGCAATATTTCATAATAGACAATTCAAACACTCATAGAGAACAATCTTTCATAAATGAAATAATAAAAGAGAATATCCCACGACCTATTATCACTAATCCAATCACTTGATAGCAATGCAACTTCTCCAAACAGCAATAAGCTTGATAAAATCTCTTCAAGAAACATCACTAAGAACTTCTAATTCTCAAGTTGATAGATCACTTCACTCAAACAACAACTCCCTCTTTCAATATGATGGAAATATCTATCTCTCTCACACACACAAATAAAATTGGAAATAAGTTGGTAATAAGGAAACATAAATAATTGCAAGAAGAATAAGGAATGCAAAAGATGTGTCCTCTCAAATAAATAAACAACTCTATTTATAAAGCAGCTTGGAAACTTCACAGCCTATAGTTTAGGCATGATAATGGACAACAAACACCATGCAAGGAAACACATGAAGCACAAAAAAAGGGTGGCGATGAAACAAGCTCGTACTTAGCAAAAACTCCAATAGATTGATTTGCAATATTGATAGCAATCAAAGACTTATTCAAATCTACATATGCTCAATTTGAATTATCTCATGCAATAGACATCTATAGTAATTGGGTTTCTAGAGGTGGTACCAAATCCATCCACACTCCTCATTGTTGGTGTGGTTTCCTTGCCATCAAAAATAGTCAACTACCAATTCGTAACACCAAGCTTCCATTGACTCGGTTTGGAGATGAGTCGACCAAGATATTATATACGTTTGACAAAGTCATCGATAGATGTATAAAACATGGAAGATATGCTTGCCAAGGAAAATTTAATCTTTGTCATAGGCATCGACTAAGTCCATGCTTTGCATCAACATAAGACAACAACTCTAAATGCAATACAAATTTTTCATATCTCGTGATAGTATGACTGAGACTTGGCTTCAATGAACACAATTATAAGAAATTTCTATCGGCCTCTAAGTCATTCATGATAATTGACTTCAAAATCCATTTATATAGCCTTATAATTAGCTACAATTCATTGCCTAAGATAGTTGATCTCCAAACATATAAGACTTCATCCCTATGTAAGTTTGCATGTAGCATATATTTCCAACTTTTAAATAAGAAAATTCGCATGTATTTCTAAAGCCCTCGACTATGGTTTAAAGGTAGCGCTATTGCTTCAAGTGCTTTATGCATATACATACTCATATACATATTTATAAGATAAATATATATCTAATCCATTGAATTTTATACATTGGTAACTATATATATGTTGATCTAAATAGGTATAAAGTATATATGCATTTGATACACAAATGAATATAAATAAAATAGAAATTACATTGTAATAATATATATATATATATATATACGCATACACACTCCTCTATTACGCATTACTGCTTATGTGTATTTGTTTATATATATATATATATATATATCAACATAAATGATCCATTCAATATCTTAAATGAATACATCCTTGTTTATCATTACCCATCAAACAATGCGCATGTACTCATATGTACACATATACATTTATGCCTACACATTCATATTTAATATGTTACACACACACACACACACATATTTCAGGTTACCCCTTCTTATCCTATTCTCATCGATACACACATTCATTAAGTATATATATATTCGCATATATATAATTGATCCCTCGTGTGAGTATGTTTATAAGTATTTCTACTTACACATAAATGCATATGATTATGCTCTCACACATGAATCAATGTATGTATATATTCATATACATGCATACTTTTGACGTATATATGCATCGACGGAGACATCAAAGAAGCATAACATCATAGTAACATTTATATTCATATATGCATGCCTATACATATTTTGTCACACTCGTATGGACATCCCATTATATCCATCATATGAGTAATCTAACATATACATATATATACATGTATGCATATATCCCAACACTCAAACAACCACACAAACAAACATAGTAGGATAAGGAAAGATTCACAAAAGTTCAAATAGATAAACATCACCCGATAATGCACTTGATAGTAAACAAGACCTTTACTAATGCAGACACATCAAACTAGGGACGACTTATGAACTTCCCACTTCTATGTCTAGACTCGACCATTCTACTATGAGTGTGTGTACACTCAAATAGTTTATGTTACCGATTACCTGACCAAGATATTCTCCTGAGTGATACTTCCCCTCCGCCTTGAGGAATGGAACATATACCTACATCCAATAACACATGTGCACAATAGTCAATTTTTCACAACATATGTAGTATACGTTAAACATCTCCAAAGTTAGAATAATTATTCAATAACCATCCATTCACATATATGTAGTAATTTTCCATGAGATAACATTCATATTGAGATAGCATTCATATTGATAACAGCGTTCAAGAACAATATATTCATCCACAGAGTTCACATTACATTCACATTTTCCCCTACATAGTAATAGTAAATAGTAATTACATAATTGGGGTGTAACAATTGTAGTATTTTAGTGATATGGATTCTTGATCTTGACTAATTTCTAAGTCATCTTCGGTATGATTTGGATTAAGTTCTTGACATGGATCAATTTCAAAGAAAATATTGTTTTCAAAAGACTCTTGGATGTCTTCAACATGTGAACACATGGGTGATAGCTCTTGGCATAGATGTTATATTAAGAATATATTCTATATTTGCAACCATGAGGTCAAATGGTGTTAATATATCTTGGAATGGACCATTGCTAGACATTTGTGGAAGATTTTTTATCATGTTTTGGAAAAGATTATTGATGTATGTCAACATTCTCACTAGGTGAAGTAGAGATATTGTCAATGTGATCATTTCAATCAATACATGCCACCATGAGGTCAAATGATGTTAAAATTCCTTGAAATGGATCATTACTAGACATTGGTGGATTATCTTGATCATGCTTTGAAAAATATTCTTGATGTATGTCAACATTATGTGTGGTAGAGGCATCATCAAATGTAATTTGTTGTGGATAAATCTTGAGTGTTATTCTCAACAATTATTGCTCCTTGATCAATGAGGTTTTATATGAGGTTCTTATGTTTTATGAAATTTGACATTTTGTGACCTTTTGTTCTATGGTACTCACAATAAACCTTGTCATCATACCATGAGAATTTGATTTGAGGTTCATAATAACCTAATGTCTCTGGAAAAGTGATAAGCTTAGCATGAACTTGCTTAACACCAACTCAATTGGCTCCCCTAAAGGAGTGTATTTACGTTTGGTAATGGTGTTGGCTTGTAAAGCTTGTGGAGATTGTTGATGTTGATGTTGTTGTTGATGTGAGTAAATGTATTGAGGATTTTGAAGATGTTGTGGATGTGGATATTGAGATGTTTATCAAACGATATTTTGAGGTGTGAATGGATCCATCCCATAGTTCACCATGTGTGAATTTGACATGTTCACATTTGATATGTTTGTGTTTGGTATGTTCATGTTTGATATGTTCATGTTTGACATGTATTGACTTGGTGAAATAATGTTGTGTTGATGAAGACTCATGCTTTGATTATTTGGTTGATAAATTGGTAAGTTTTGACATTGATTGACACCTATCATGTGACAAGGTGTTCCAAAGTTTTGATTAGGGATACCCATTTTTGTTGTGTCATTGAAGCTAGTATGATAGGATGAGCCTATGTATGAATTATATGAAAATGAGTTTGGATCATTGATTTGCCTTGTCATGTTTTATTTATTTCAAGATTGGATTTTGTCAAGACCTCTAAATGACCTAGGATCAATGTTCAAATGATGAGGGAATGTGTCAATCCTAGGAGATCTTTGATGGAAATGACCTTGTTGAAATGTATTGGTTGTCTCAATTTTTTCTAATAACAACACTTTGATAGGTTTTAGGATCAATGTTGAATGATTTTGTGGATGGGTGGAGGATATGAAACTTTCAATTTTGAAAATATTTAGACTAGATCTTTGTGATTAGATATGTTTAAGGATGATGATGAACTCAAAATCCTTGGGAGTAGACTTATGACTCCACGGTATTTTTTTCCAAAATGATGTTGCTAACTTAACTAAATACTTGAAAAGAGATTGTTTCCAAGCATAAATCCAAACTAGGTGATAGGATGAAGATTTAAAGTCTAAATGATTTGTGTCAAATAACAAGTTGATGTTTGAAATGAAATTTTTTGATGGTTTTATGTTTTTTTTGTTTTACGAGCCCAAATTTATAGTGAACCAAGGTTTATTTGATGTTGTTTTGAATGATGCAAATATTTACAAGCCCAAAATGATAGTAAACAAAGATTTTTTTTTTTGTTTGAAAAGGATCATTTGATTGCTTACTATAAAATTTTCATAGTATCTACAAAGGCGCAAATGTTCAATAAAAGCTTTAGAATATTTGAATAACACTGTTTCTCTATAGATCTTTCTTTTCTCTAACAAATCATTAAGATGTGTAAAGGCATCAATATAAAAATAAAAGCATGTTTTTAATAAAAATAGAAGTGTTTGGTTTGTACATATGCATCACATTGTTTGGAAAAAGGTGCACATCTATTAGAGGATCTTTAAAATGTGAATTGACCTAGTTGTTTGATGTTTTGATTTTGAGAAAACATGGTATACAACATGTAAAGTGACTCAATTAGGTGACTAGATGAGTGTCAGAAGGTCATCACATGAAAACACACCATGAAGTACAACCTATTTAGTGGTAGAGTGGGTGTGTAATCTTTAAGTAGGCCCACCTCCCATTTAAGGGGTAATTTTTTAGAAATATTGGGTAGTGAAACAATTATTTCAAAAAGAAAAATTATACAAAGGTGGATAGTAGATGTCTAGTGACACAGGTTCATCAATAGATTCCACGAGCACACCTTCTTTCTCTTCCTAAGAGGCTATTGCAAGCAACCCAAAAAGACTCTATCTCAACCTAGGAGAGTACATGGTGAGTAGCTTCAAGGTATGACCTACATCCCTTGTACCACTTTATAATATTACATTCTAATGGAATTTAAAGCCTCTATAACAAGGGTTCTTAGTGGGTGGAACATCCGTGAACATGTTGGCTACATAGACTTCTCCTTAGGGTCTGAAAACTTGTAGTCCCCTAGTGAAAGTCTAGTATGCTACATGCACAGATTGAACTACAACTTTTTCTCTCATCCAATTTGTATAGAGTGCCAAAAAATGTCGCTTGAGTTTGATCCCTTTAGGTTCTCTATAAATATGTGTCCCAAGGCAAGCCTCCTACCAACACAAGGAAGGATTTGTGTTGCTATGTTCTTGCCACCCAAGATTGTAGAAGCACAAGGGGGGAGGATAGATAGACAACTCCTTTAACTAAAATGAAAATAAAAGTATAAGTTAAATATGTTTCTCTTCACCCAAGTTCACACAAGGCATGGGGGGAGATGGTACGCATCTAAAACCTACCAAACAATAAAATATAAAGAAAACACTTGTTTGTTTTAGGTGCACCAAAATGTAAGTGTTTGGTTCATTTTAAACCCAAAGTAAAGGTGAAGATTGTCTTATTCATTTTAAGCCCAAAATAAAGATACAGATTGTCTTGTTCATTTTAAGCCCAAAATAAAGATGTAGTTTGTGTTGTTTGTTTTAAGCCCAAAATAAAGATGTAGATTGATTGTCCAATTTTAGAGCACCAAGGATAAATGTCTAATTTGTAAGGTTTATTTTAGTGCACCAAAATAAAGATGTAAATTGTAGGGTTTATTTTAATGAACCAAAGAACATGAGTCTATCTAATGCATACAATTAAAATGGCCCTAAGATTATTCCTTCAAATATGTGTTAATAAACACCTTTCAAATTGATCCATGCTTCATGATTTTCCAAGTTCACTACCAATGTTAGCCTCACAAAATACAAAAATAGTAGACAATAGATAGTTAGGGTTAGCCAAAGATCAAAAACCAAATCAAATTGATCCCTAAGCAGTTAAGTCTCCATTTTACCTTGAAAAAGTGTTGTATTGTTGTGTAAAGGCGTCAAATTGTCAAGCACAAGTGTCACACTACAAATTTGTAAAAGTAGGGTAATTTCTTGCAAAAGTAGGGCTATATTGCAAAGGGATCACTATTTGTAAAAGCATCTATACATGAAAAAGCATTGCTTTGCAAAGGATTCACTATTTTTGAAAGCGTCAATATGTGCAAAAGTGTTTCTTTGCAAAGGTGTCGCTATTTGCAAAAGTGCCACTTTGCTTCTAGAACCTACAATGGCCAACAAACTCAAACCAAATTGATTAGTTTAGGGACGTGGGTTCCACCAGGCATGCCAAAATTTGAGCATGATTAGTCTAATTGATCAAATACTAAATAATTGAAACAATAACAAGATGAAATGATTAATTAAAAGCCATATTCAATTAGATTTAATCTACAACATAAGAAAGATTCATTCTAAAATAATTAAACATGAAATGAAGCTAAATGAAACTATCTAAGATGCAAACCAATGCAATCCCTTATTGGATTGAGTGAAATTTAGTGAAGATATGGTCTGGATTGCTCAAATTGCCTTATCCATAGTTTATTTGATGCAAAGCTTGATGAATTGGTAATAGTGGATTTTGATTCACAAATGCTCAATAGCTCAAGTATGAAATTGGGTAGAGTAAGGTTACTCAAATGCTTGTGAATCGAGTTATCGTGTAAAATGAGGATGATTTATATATTTTTGGAATGAATTAATGGTCGAGATTGAATTAGTTAATCAATGGAGGAAAATTGATGAGAGATGAGGACATGGATCAAATATTGAATCAAGGGTTGATAATGCATAATGACATGGATCAAGGATTTTAATCAAAGGTCCAAATTGCTTGATACAATAACAAATCCCTTGATTTTAGGAAGCATGTGGGATATATTTCAATGTGGAGGGAGAAATTTGAATTTGAAAAGGGAATATTCCATGAGAATGTTATTTGAATTATTGGAGGAAATTAACAAGATCAAATGCAATTGAATTAATCAAGAAAACAAAAAAATGATCACATTAAACCATATTCCAATGAGATTCTTTACAATTACTAAATAAAGATCATTAAAAGCATGAAATATCATTGTAATTCAAATCAAAGACCTAATTAGTATTACAAACCTTAATCCCATTGGGAAATTAGTGTTGAATTTGATGTGGAGTGCTTAGCTTCCAGCCTAATCCATGGTGAATTGTACAAAAGCTTTGATAAAGGTTGATAATGGTGAGGTTGATTCACAAATTGATCTCAAAGGTGAATGAAAATTTTGGTTTAGCTTGGTTACTTGAATGCTTGTGAATTGAATTCTCATGTAAAATGAGGAGTATTTATATATTTTTGGAATGAATCAATGGTTAAGATTGAATTTGCTAATCAATGGATGAAAATGGATGAGAGATGAGGAAATAGTTCAAAGATCAACTCAAGGGTTGATAATGCATAATGTCATAGATCAAGGATTTTAATCAAAGGTCCAAATTTCTTGAGACAATAACAAATCCCTTGATTTTAGGAAGCATGTGGGAGATATTTCCATATGGAGGGAGAAATTTGAATTTGAAAAGGGAATATTCCATAAGAATATTATTTGAACGATTGGAGAAAATTAACCAATTAAACAATTTAGAAATTATTTATTTTTGCAAGTGGAGGGAATTTGAGACTTTAATTAAACAATTAGGATTTTTTAATAGATAACAATTAGGATATATTTAATCAATGAGGATTTATGACATTTAATTAAATAATTTACATTATTTAATCAAAAGAGAATAAAATTGGTGTGAAGGTGGAAAATTAATCAAATAAAATTAATTATTCGATTACTAGGAGAAAATGGTGAATTTAATTAAACAATTGACATTATTTAATTAAATAGATGAAATAGGTGAGTTAGGAGAGAAATGGTGCTAATGTGTGAAATCTCATTGTGTGATATGCTTAGGACATTTTTAGGTGTCTATAATTCCATAACCATATCTAGAATCAATGAATCTTGAAGATTGCAAAATCAATCCAAAAGATTGTGAAGTAGATTTTGAAGGAGAACTCTAGTATACTCTTGAAGATCTGGATGAAGCAAGGTTGAAAAAATTTAAACATGAGTGCATGCTAGAAAAATAAAAAGAGATAATCGATAAGTTGAAGGAAAAATTTAAAGAATCAAAAGAAGAAATTAGCAAATTGAAAGCTCAAATAGGAGGAAATGGATGTGAAATGAAAGCCAAAGAAGTTGAAGATATGATCTCAAATTTAAAAATTCAAAGTTGAAGAAGGAAAAAGGATTGAGGATTTCCTAAATATCAAGCTCAATGAAAAAAGTGTTGAATGCTTAAAGCTTGTGGAAGAGATTGTATTCTTGAGAAAAGAACTTGAAAAAGCTAAAGAATAAATTAACAAAGGTCTAAAACTAAGAGGCTCTACAATTCTTGAAGAGTTAATTAATTCTCAAAAACCCTCAAAAAGAGAAATTTGGACTTGGTTTTGAAAAAGGGGAAAGTCCCATGATCAATGAATCAACAAATCTATATGATAACTATTGTCAATTCAGATTGTGCCCGAATGCTAAAATAGTTAAATTCAGCAATTTTTTGAAACATGGAATGATTCTCAGGCCTATGGGTTGCCTAAAACTGAGAATCAATCTCCAGAGAGGGCTGGTTCCCTGATGAAAACCTCCTAAAAACTAACTAACTTGGTTGGGAAAGAGATAGAAAGCTTGCTTGAATTGAAATTCTAAAGCTACGAGAGGTGATTGCACCTAAATGATAATGACTTGCAATTATGACTCACAATAAACTTCTTAAAACTCTAATCTGCACAACCAGATTCAATAATTTAATCACTTGAATGATTTAAACAGAGGCTTTGATCTAATGCAATATTGAGGGAAAACGAGGTTTTCACGACAAAATTTATTAACCAATTAATAAGCACAGTGCATAACCAGTGAACTTAAACTAAATTGCATACAGATATGTGAAAAAGACAGAAAAAATCAGAGGTTTCAGAACTGAAACACAGTAATTCTTTGATCAAATTCTTCACAAAAACGATGCTCAAAATCTAGAAGGCAAACTCTAAAGTACTGAAACTCAAAGGAATCTTCTGCAATTACACACTTTGAACCTGTAAAAAACACTGCTATATTAATCTGAAAGCTGAGTTACAAGATGATCTTCTTTGCTGAAGGCAAAGGTAGAAAACAAGAACTAGATGAAAAACAGTTAAGTTTTTCAATATATACAAAAAACCTTTCCAAAAGGCATGCAAAAAGAACTGAAAGTCCAACTCCAAGAAAGGGTGATAATTCCAAAGCCAAATCCGAGCAGAAGAAAATATCTCTGAAAAGGAGGCCCAAAACCATGCAAAAATAAGTCCAATCAAGCTCAAACTCACTGCCAAGTCATAACTGATACATGCACTATTCCAACTGAACTGCAACTCCCTGAAAAAGTGGCTTAAAGCATGCAAAACTGCCTCATTTTTACCAATCCTCCCATGCAACTCTAAAGTCCACATCTACACAATCAATCTTCAGTTTAAGCAATAGTTATAACTCAGCTTTATATAACATTTATTTATTTGCATTTTAAAATACTAAATTAATTAAATGATTTATAAAATATCATTTAATTAATTAGCTACAAGATTTAATGCAAATAAACAAATGAAAATAATTTCTTTTGCAAAAATTGAACTTTCTCTTAAAGCTTCATACACTTCACTCAACATATATTAAAGATATGCATTATTTTATAAACATTATTGAAGATCACCATATTTTTGGTAATGATTAAATGTTTTACCAAAATATTCAGCAAAAAAATTCCATCATTGATAAGGCCGACCACTTGTTAGGCGAGTTGACTTCAAAAACGTGACCATGGAGACAGTTAAAAACAAAATGATTTATTGAAAATCATTTGCAAAAATATCAAAAAGAATTTAGGGCGAATGAATAAGGTAAAACATGAACCCTAAAATAATTATGTCTCTTGACTTTTGAGAAGCTTCTGGAGGAAGTCGGCTGCCACTGCTCAAACCCTACCCACGAACTTGCTTTTATGGTATTTCTGCCATTCATGAACTTCGAATCTGGTCATTTTTGGGCCAAACCTGCAATATATAACATTTTTTCTCCAAAACATGGAGAGAATGGGGTGCGATTTACTGTTCTAAATTATGTTCTTTCATTTTTCTGAGCTCTTCCTGCAAATCTGGGCACGAATCTTCATTTTTTTGGCCGTTTTTGGAGAATGACATTTTTAGAAAAATGTTGGAAGGCACATGAGGCACGATTTTTCCTGATCTGAGTGATGCATTTTTGTTTTTCTGTGTCTTTTTGTGAATTTTGGATGAATTTGCTTCTTTTCCTGGCCGCCATGATCATTTTTTAGCTTCAAACTTGTTGGAGACTCTTCTAAATTCAAAAAAATGAAGATCTTAACATGTATTGATACTTTTATGTGAATTTCTGAAAGTCTAGTTATATCTTGAAGCCACCATTGAATATCCTTGAAGTATTTTGACAAACAAAGAACAATCTTTGCTTTAAAAATTTGAATCTGTGTCTTTGTTCTTTTGAATCTGCAAAAATCTTCACTCTTAAGCTGGTACATGAAGATTTCCTTTTGATTTCTGCAAAAACATTTCATTTTGAAGCTATAACAGATAAAATACTTCATTTTATCATGAAAATACAACCACGTTTTTCAAATCTGGGCATTTTCCTTTCATAGAAATCTGATTTCTGTTTTAAATCTGCAAACACTTCACTTTCAAGCTGCGCCATGAACATCTTCTTGAGATCTTTGCAAAAATATTTCATTTTGAAGCTACAATAGATAAAATATTTCATTTTTCTGTAGATGTAAATCTGGGTATTTTATAAATTTCATAGAGATATGATTTTTGTTTTAAATCAGCAAGCTTTTATCTGATTTGTTAACCCCTTCAGTTGTTCTACTGAGTGTGATTCTTTCTCACTGTATTTAAATTTCATGGGCTGCATTTTCTGATTTAATGATGGATTCAAAAATCTGAAGCTTTTATCCATGAAAACAAAAATTTGTTTTGTGCCTTTGTGACTTTCATGAATAAGCATACCTTGTGAGCTTAAGATGTCATGCTATCACTCCATTGTCTTAATGAAAGAAGCTTTCAAATGATTAACATTGCTGATGTACCAAACAGAAAAAATAAATGCATTCATCCAGACAGTTATACATAAGAATTAATGTTGATATCCTTTCATTTGCACTTGTCTCATAACTGTCATGTTCATTTATACTAATATGCAATTTATCCTTTTGTTTATTTTCTGGAAAAAGCTCCTTGATGACTGTCAATGTCATGTTCCTTTTAGATATATGCATCTGTTACTTACCGTTGAAGGATTTTGACAGCTCAAAACATTTAACTTTACCAGTTATATCAGCATTCTACTCATAACTATTTTTAACACTTTGACTGCACTATGAGATCACTACCCATTATTAAAATTACAAAACTCTATTTTTTCTTTTTCACACTTTGCACGATCTTCACAAATTCTTGCTCAAAATTAATAAAAAAATTGTATTTGAACTCTTGTCATTGAAGACCTATGTGCATATGCTGAGAATGATTAAATATTCACACTCTCCTTGTTTCCAGTTTAGCTGGGTACTTCTGTAGCATTTTCCTTGCTTGCTATTAGCTACAAATGATTACCATTATCAGAGAATTGTGTCACTTTCTGTCACTGGTCTTCTTTAAAAGTACTATGATGTTATTCCACTATAGCATTTATGCTTTGTTATGCTCAAATCTGTACCTTTCAAAGTAATGACTTTTCCTTCACTTAATTATATTCTGAGTTGATGAACATGAAAGCTTTTGTTTTCTGCCTGTTGTCTCTTGAACTCGAATGCATGACTACTACATACTTTTGAAGCTATGAATACTTTAAATGCATGAATACTCTGTCTCTCTTTAAATGTAAAGAGGTTGTTCATTTCATTAAAATGAATGTAAAAATATGAAGCAGAGCTAAACAAAGCATTATCAAAATTGATGAGTTCTTCACACTATTCTTTTGAATTTCTCTGAAATAAGGCTGCTTATATGATTATCCTTTAACTTCAGCAACTCTCTTAATGACTATTTTAACAATGTTAACGAACTCTCGTATGTAACTTGAGAGTGTATCATTTTGATATGTCGGGCTCAACCCTTGTGGGAGCCCATTTTACTCCACATATCTAATGAAATGAACTCGAACATGATAAACCTGTTCCTCCACATTGAAACAAACATGTCAGCAAAATATAAGAAGTTGAAAGCTTCCATTGATTTACATTCCCTTTTCTCTGATTTTTTGCAATTATATGATGAATGCTCGGTTTAATGCAAATTACATTCCTGTCTATAGCATAGGCGTAAGGCAGAAAGTAATTCGCAATTGCTTAGAGTATAACTCTAATACCATTTCCTTAACGATTTTGCAGGTACACAGAGTGATGAAGTGAGGCTGCAACTGCTTGGAGGCACGACGGCTAGAAGCACCAACGAAGTGATTCATCATTACAGGCAATGATGAATTGCTTCTCTTTTTTACGCTTATGTTATTTTCAGCAGTGTAGCTTGTGCATTTAAATTTTGTATTCATCTCTTGATTGTCAGAAACAAACTCAGTTACTCTTGCGGCTTGTGCGAGATTCAACATTTTACAAAATGAATAAAAGTATCACTATGCAAATTTTCTCAATTTTCTGTTTTAAATGTTTGCACAATAAACTATGCCTCATATGTAAGATGATCTCAATGATGATCAATGAACACTCAATTAGAAAAATATGAAATTTTTTTATACCTATAAATGATGAACTTCATTCAGCTCTACCTGTTTGAGCTTGGAGTGATAAATAGGTAACAAATTGGCGACCTTTGCAGAGTGTTTTCCTACTAAACACAATAGACCAGTTGCCTAGCATATTCATTGGGCATGGAGTCCTTCTCTACTCTTCAAATTTCTGAAAATTGTAGCTCAGCTCAAACAAAAAAAAAAGTGAAAGAAACTACTGAAATTCTGTTTATGACAGAATTTGAAAACCAGGTGCAGCAACTACACTTATTAAAAACCAGGCAAAGTTGAACTGAAATGTGCCAGTAGGCACTTATTGAAAGCATACTAAAACTTGAAAACTATTCTACTATGTACAGCAATAAGCCTGAAGCTTAATAACACTGCTTCAAATGAATCTCGTTGATAGGGATTGGTAATACCTCACCATCCAGCTTTGAGATTTGGAAAGCATTATGTTCTTTTCTTGTTGTTATAATGTATGGTCCATCCCACATGGCGTCAAACTTAGAATGTTTGCCAGGCCTACTCTTCAACTCATCCCATTTGAAAACTAAGTCACCTTCATTGAAGATTTGTGCAACTGCTTTTCTGTTGAATGTCTTTTTCATCTAAGAGTGATGAATCTGAAGCTTTCTGAAAGCTTCCTTCCTGGTCTCGTCCAACTCTGTTAACTCAGCAAGCCTAACTTGCATTGGCTCCTCTTCAAGCAACTCCAATTCCTTTATGTAGCTCAGAGTTGGGAATTCTATTGATATAAGCAGCTTGGCCTCCTTACCATAAACCAAAACATACGATGAAAAACTTGTTGACCGTTTTGGTGTAATTCTATCAGCCCCCAAAGGGCTAATTTAAGCTTGTCATGCCATGACCTCTGATTATCTTCAATTGTCTTCTTAAGGATCTTTATCATATTCTTGTTTGTTGATTCTGCTTGTCCATTACGTTGAGGGTAATAATTGGACAAAGTGTTAAGATAAACATTATTCTTTACTGACCAATCTAAAACTCTTAAGCCAACAAAAACTAAATTATTATCTAAAATAATGGACTCGGGTGTACCAAACCTGGAAACAATGTCTTGATAAAAATTTAGGACTGAAGTTTCATTTGAATCTTTTAGAGCAACTACTTCAATCCATTTCATGAAGTAATCTGTTGCTGTCAAGATCCACTTGTGACCTGCACTTGATGGTGGGTTAATAGGACCGATAAATTCAAGTCCCCACTTTCCAAATGGCTTCTCAACCTGAATTGGATTCAGGGGCAGGGCTGCTAACTTCTGTTTTCCTGCAAAAAGTGAACATTTAGCACATTTTTTGACATAAATATGTGCATCTTTGAAAAGATCTGGCCAATAATAGCCTGCTCTCATAATCTTCAAAGTTGTAGTACGAGGTGCAAAGTGACCTCTAGCAGGTCCATGATGGAATTCCTCCAGAATTCTTTCAATCTGATCTGGGTAAATACATTTGAGGAATACTCCATTAAAGTCTTTTTTATACAAAACATCATTTATCACTACATAAGGAATTGCTTGCAATCTATAATACCTTCGTTTAGATTTATCCATACCTTCTGGGAAATCTCCAGTATACAAATAATGGACCATTTGATGAATCCAATTAGCTGAAACAGCAGGTTCATCTTCATTTTTTAGAACTGCATCAACTTCTTTACTGCTATTTTCTTCATTTTCTGCAAGCTATTCGCACAGTCCTTTACCTCGAACAAGCTTGGTAACTTTTATGTTGATGTCATACTCCATGACTTTGGTTATCCAACATGCTCGCTTGTCATTTATATCTTTATTCAATAAAAACTCCTTGACTGTTGGGTGAATTACAAGCAGATTTATCTTATTATTAGACAGCATATGTCTAAATTTCTTCAGACTTCTTACTACAACAAGTACATGCCTCTCAATGAATGAATATCTTGTTTCATAGTCATGCAAGACTTGACTGAAAAAAGTTTTGGGCTGTTCCATACCTTCATTATTTTGTTGACAGAGCATTGCAGAGATGGTATCCACTCCTTTGAATGTGTACAATATGAAATCCTTTTCAAAATCAGGATTTATAAGAGTAGGGGCTGCTACAAGTGCCTCCTTAATCTGTTCAAAACTGCTCTTTCCCTCTTTTGACCAGCTAAATTGAATGTTTTTCTTCAACATGGTTGTCAATGGCTATAATAACGCTGCAACATTTGGAATGAACCTCCTCACAAAGTTAATTCTACCCAGGAAGCTCTGCAAACCCTTTTTGTGAGCGGGCAGCGGTAAGGCCAGTATGGTTGCAATACGTTCTGGGTCAATAGAAATGCCATTTTTTGAAACGATATAACCCAGAAGCTTACCTTCGTGTACAGCAAAAATACTCTTCTTCGGATTCAAGGAGATTCCATATTCTCTACACCTCTCAAAAATCTGTCTAAGATGACTGAAATGATCATCAACATTACGTGAAAAAATAGTAATGTCATCCAGATAAACAAGAACAAATTTGTTAATCAAACCTTGGAGAGCCATGTCCATCACTCTCTGAAAGGTGGCTCCTGTGTTTGATAGTCCAAACGACATCTTTCTGTAAGCCATAGTACCCCACTTGGTGGTAAAAGTTGTTTTATACTGATCTTCTTCCTTAACCAAAATTTGATTGTAACCTGAATACCCATCTGACAATGAAAACCTTTCTGATCCTGAAACAACTTGCAATATTTTTTCCATTGAAGGCAGCAGGTAGTGATCTTTGAGTGAAGCTCTGTTTAGATCACGGAAATCAATGCACAACCTTATCTCTCCACTCTTCTTCCTGACAGGCACCAAATTTGACACCCAAAAAGTGTGCTTGATTGGAAATATTATGTTACCTTCAATCAACTTGTTTAATTATGTTTTCATTAGTTGTTCTAACTTCAAATTTAGAGGCCTCTGCTTCTGTCTTACCAATTTTTCATTTGGTTTGAGCTCAATTGTATGTTGAGATAATTCAAGATTAAAACCCTTCAAATCCCCATACTACCAAGCGAATATGTCGCTGAATTCTTGACAAAGTAAGATAAATGCTTGTTGCTCCTCCTTTGTGCAGATCTTCCCAAGCTTAAGGAGCTTGTCTTTGAATATTTCTATATGTTCATAATATTCTTGCTTCACTGTGATACCAGATTTGTTTTTCCTAACCTGGTCATCAGTGTTGAAAATTGACTGAAGAGTCACCAAACCTTTTGGCAGTTTATTAGATTTTAACTGCATGATTTGATCACCATATTGCTGATCAAACTTGTGCTAGTTTCCAGCAGAAAACTCTGCCTCCTCCATCAAAAAATGGCATATTTGTTCATCACTATCAAAAATCTGCCAACTTATGTTATTATCAGGTACTGAAGGTCTAACAACTACCTTCACATACTGTTGTACCTCCACATTGTGAATTTTAGTTGGGATATCATACTGTGACACTAGAGTAGCAAGTTTATCAACTTGCTTATTCTGAAGTATGGGCACTGATTGCAGATTAAATGCATCAAACTCCTCAATTAGGTCCCAAACACGATGTTTGTACAATTTCAGCAAGTCATTCTTTGTTAAATTCATATTTTTGACTTGATTTTCTATTAATTTTGAATCGCCAAACACCTGCAAGCACTTAATCTTCCTTTTTCTGGCACATTCTAAGCCATGTATTAATGCTTCATATTCAGCAACATTGTTAGAATAGCTGAAAGAAAATCTAAACACTGAATAATACCTGTCTCCTTCAGGTGAAATCAGAACAGCTCCTCCACCAGCACCAATTTTACTCTTAGAACCATCAAAATAAAGCTTCCAAAGCTGTTCAAACTGTTGTACTTGCTTTTTTTCTTCCTTGACCAGATTTGGAATAACTGCATCAGGTTCTCGAATCATATAAACACCCAAACCTACTTCATCTATGAGATTGAATGGATCAACCTCCTGATTCTCGGCTGCCCACTCATCTAGATTTATGTCTGGTATGCCTTCTATAGGTACAGTGGGGTCGAGAGTCATGGATTGATCCTCCTAATCATGGAAAGCTAGGTTTGCATTTATGGGGTTCAGAACATAAGGTTCAATATGGTTTTTAGCTAATGGTTCTAATTTAATGGTAACTTTGGCACCATATCTGATTCTGAAAAACATGTGAGACCAGTCTGATGACAAATAACCACCTAACTTTGTAGTGAAATCTCTAAATAAGCAAATGGAAAAGTAAGGTGGGAGATCAATAACATAAATGTCCTGTGGTATTTGAAAATTTGGACACACATGCAATGTAAGGGGAAAATTTTTGATAACTCCTACAGACTTAATAGCTGTACTGTCTAATTGAACTACCCCTTTTGAAAAAAGTTATGAATACTCGAGACCTAACTTGTCTACCAGTTGCTTGGGCATGATTGAGCTGCTTGCTCCACTCTCAATCATGTAGTTATGTACTATATTCTCACCAATTATCAAACTGACATAAAAAGGGAGTGGTTTACCTCTTTAGCTGGTTGTCCCTGCTTTTGATTTGAACCATTTGCAAGAACTCTTGATTGTTTTGTATTCACTTCATCAGAAATTGATATGTTAGTCAATGCCTCCTGCAAGCTTTCTTTTTGTCCAGGCAAGCGTAATGCATCTATCATGGTGATGCCAACAGTTGTTTTTTTCATATGCTCAACAATATTGAAAGAAGAAGCACCAACCTTTGACTGTACCTTTTGAACAACAACATCTACTTGAGCTACTTGAGGCTGAAACTGAACTTTGGGCTACTCCTTTGATGGTCCAGCTTGCTGTCTCATTAAAACATGAACATTCTGAGCTGTTGAAGGCTGAACCTGCCCCTGTTGGGCTGTAAAATCTTGATTTTTCTAGTGAACAACAAGCTGTTTGTCTCTTTTTGCTTGTTGTTTATCAGGGACAACTTGTTGTCTAAGGTCAAATGCTCTCTTTTTGGCCCTCGTATTGGCTGCAATAGAAGTGGCTGACTGATTTTGACCTTGCATGTGATTAACTCCACAAAACTCACTTCCTTGCCAGTTCATCATGGCAATGTCAAGGTCAGTTTGTTGCATTTGTTCACCCTGCTGATTACTATCCTCTTTATTTGTTTTCTCAAGAGTAGCATAACTATTTTGCACCATGAGTGCTTGATTAATCACCCCATTCATGCAAGTAGCCTGATTATGAGGCTAATTGCAGGGATAACACCAAACATAATCCTGCGCTAAGTTGTTCTGTATTGGCATCAACTCTTTTGAGGAGCTAGTAGCAGCTGGGTTAATTGGTTGATTAGGCCTAAAGTTAAAATTCCTCTTTTGTCCCTGGTACTCAGCTTGATAAGCAGGCCTATTTTCTTGAAAGAATGACTGATTAGGCCTAAAATTTTGACCTTGCTAGTTTTTAAGACTTACCAAATTGTTACTCACAGTTTGAAGTAACTTGGCCATTTGTTGTTGGTCATTCATTAGCTGTTGTTGGGTATCTTTTAGACCTTGCAAATCAGAATTTGTTGGAACAACATTATTTTGTACTGCTTCTTGGAAACCTAAGGCTGGAACAGCAGGTATAACAGCTATTGGAGGTACATGAATGGGCATATACAGCTATACCTCAGGGAAAATTGGCATAGGGGATCTTGGGGAAAGTTTACCAGCTTGTATGAGGCAATTTTCAGCTCTAATGGCAATGTCATATGCTGCTGGTAAGGTTAACCCACCCATTGACTGTATCATTAAGGCAATATCACTATGCAATGATCTAAGAAAATACAGAAAAGTGTGGTCAGGAGTGGGCCTTACCATTGCTAGAATTCAATCCCATGTCCTTTGGAATCTGAAATTAAAGTCCATCATTTGTTCTTATGGCGCTCTCTTTATAGTCATCATTTGCTCAACTAGAGATAAATGATCGGACTTATCTGAAAATTGTTTCGTCAGCTTGTCTCCTAAGTCATCCCATGTCGAGACGCTATGAACTGGTAAGCCACGAAACCACTGAGATGCTTTACCCTTAAATGATGCTGCTAAAAATCTTAAGGCCACGCTCTCTTGAGTCACATGGTGAACTCCACATAATGAGGCTACGTCTCTAATATGTTCGATTGGCGTAGTCTGATCTTCACCAGTGAAGAAAGGTAGACTTTTGAGTGCTGCTACTGGTATATCATCATGCAGAGCCAGATCTAATGGGCTGCCCCCATCAAATGGAACAAAAGCATGTGCTCTAGCTGCCATTGGAACTACTACTATTTTGAAATTTGCTACTTGTATAATCGGTACAGGCTGAACCGGTACTCTGTAACTTGGTGAAGCTAAGAAAGAACTTGGCTGCCTTGTTAATGATCTGCCTCTTCTTTTCGATGTATAAACTATCGGTTCTTCCCTTTGAATCAGAGAAACTGATCATTTTCTTGTAGATTTACTAGATGTTCGCTTGGCTATCCTCCCTATTCTCTTTGGCGAAGACAGCTGCAAGTACTCAAATGAAGAAGAACTTCGTGTATGAATTTTTCTCATAAGTTGTGTGCACTTGATCTGCTAAAAATTGAGAAACAGAGTCGCCAGGTATATGAAAATAATCCTATGAAAGGCTGGAATAAACTACTGTATATACCAAACAGCAGCTTGAACTATAAAAAATTGCTCTGAAAAGTGATTCAGAGTCCCACTGGGCGTGCCAAAAACTGTTGTCAATTCAGATTGTGCCCAAACGCTAAAATAGTTAAATTCAGTAATCTGTTGAAACATGGAATGATTCTCAGGCCTGTGGGTTGCCTAAAATTGAGAATCAATCTCCAGAGAGGGCTGGTTCCCTGATGAAAACCTCCTAAAAACTAACTGACTTGGCTGGGAAAGAGATAGAAAGCTTGCTTGAATTGAAATTCTAAAGCTACAAGAGGTGATTGCACCTAAATGATAATGACTTGCAATTATGACTCACAAAAAACTTCTTAAAACTCTAATCTGCATAATCAGATTCAATAATTTAATCACTTGAATGATTTAAACAGAGGCTTTGATCTAATGCAATATTGAGGGAAAACAAAGTTTTCACGATAAAATTTATTAACCAATTAATAAGCACAGTGCATAACCAGTGAACTTAAACTAAATTGCATACAGATATGTGAAAAAGACAAAAAAAATCAAAAGTTTTAGAACTGAAACACAGTAATTCTTCGATCAAATTCTTCACAAAAACGATGCTCGAAATCTAGAAGGAAAAATCTAAAGTACTGAAACTCAAAGGAATCTTCTGCAATTACACACTTTGAACCTGTAAAAAAACACTGCTATATTAATCTAAAAGTTGAGTTACAAGATGATCTTCTTTGCTGAAGGAAAAGGTAGAAAACAAGAACTAGCATGAAAAATAGTTAAGTTTTTCAATATATACAAAAAAACCTTTCCAAAAGGCATGCAAAAAGAACTGAAAGTCCAACTCCAAGAAAGGGTGATAATTCCAAAGCCAAATCTAAGCAGAAGAAAATATCTCTGAAAAGGAGACCCAAAACCATGCAAAAAATAAGTCCAATCAAGCTCAAACTCACTACCAAGTCATAACTGATACATGCACTATTCCAACTGAACTGCAACTCCCTGAAAAAGTGGCTTAAAGCATGCAAAACTGCCTCATTTTTACCAATCCGCCCATGCAACTCTAAAGTCCACCTCTGCACAATCAATCTTCAGTTTAAGCAATAGTTATAACTCAGCTTTATATAACATTTATTTATTTGCATTTTAAAATACTAAATTAATTAAATGATTTATAAAATATCATTTAATTAATTAGCTACAAGATTTAATGCAAATAAACAAATGAAAATAATTTCTTTTGTAAAAATTGAACTTTCTCTTAAAGCTTCATACACTTCACTCAGCATATATTAAAGATATGCATTGTTTTATAAACATTATTGAAGATCACCATATTTTTGGTAATGATTAAATGTTTTACCAAAATATTCAGCACAAAAATTCCATCATTGATAAGGCCGACCACTTGTTAGGCGAGTTGACTTCAAAAACGTGACCATGGAGACAATTAAAAACAAAATGATTTATTGAAAATCATTTGCAAAAATATCAAAAAGAATTTAGGGAGAATGAATAAGGTAAAACATGAACCCTAAAATCATTATGTCTTGACTTTTGAGAAGCTTCTGGAGGAAGTCGGTCGCCACTGCTCAAACCCTACCCACGAACTTGCTTTTCTGGTATTTCTGCCATTCATGAACTTCGAATCTGGTCATTTTTGTGCCGAACCTGCATTATATAACGTTTTTTTCTCAAAAACATGGAGAGAATGGGGCGTGATTTACTGTTCTAAATGATGTTCTTTCATTTTTCTGAGCTCTTCCTGCAAATCTAGGCACGAATCTTCATTTTTTTGGCCGTTTTTGGAGAATGACGTTTTTAGAAAAATGTTGGAAGGCACATGAGGCACGATTTTTCCTGATCTGAGTGATGCATTTTTGTTTTTCTATGTCTTGCTACGAATTTTGGACAAATTTGCTTCTTTTCTTGGCCGCCATGATCATTTTTTAGCTTCAAACTTGTTGGAGACTCTTCTAAATTCGAAAAAGTGAAGATCTTAATAGGTATTGATACTTTTATGCGAATTTCTGAAAGTTTGGTTATCGCTTGAAGCCGCCATTGAATATCCTTGAAGTATTTTGACAAACAAAGAACAATCTTTGCTTTAAAAATTTGAATATGTGTCTTTATTCTTTTGAATCTGCAAAAATCTTCACTCTTAAGCTGGTACATGAAGATTTCCTTTTGATTTCTGCAAAAACATTTCATTTTGAAGCTATAATAGATAAAATACTTCATTTTATCATGAAAATACAACCACATTTTTCAAATCTGGGTGTTTTCCTTTCATAGAAATCTGATTTTTGTTTCAAATCTGCAAACACTTCACTTTCAAGTTGCGCCATGAACATCTTCTTGAGATCTTTGCAAAACTATTTCATTTTGAAGCTACAATAGATAAAATATTTCATTTTTCTGTAGATGTAAATCTGGGTATTTTATAAATTTCATAGAGATATGATTTTTGTTTTAAATCAGCAAGCTTTTATCTAATTTGTTAACCCCTTCAGTTGTTCTACTGAGTGTGATTCTTTCTCACTGTATTTAAATTTCATGGGCTGCATTTTCTGATTTAATGGCATGATGGATTCAAAAATCTGAAGCTTTTATCCATGAAAACCAAAATATGTTTTGTGCCTTTGTGACTTTCATGAATAAGCATACCTTGTGAGCTTAAGATGTCATGCTATCACTCTGTTGTCTTGATGAAAGAAGCTTTCAAATGATTAACATTGCTGATGTGCCAAACAGAAAAAATAAATGCATTCATCCATACAGTTATACATAAGAATTAATTTTGATATCCTTTCATTTGCACTTGTCTCATAACTGTCATGTTCATTTATACTAATCTGCAAACTATCCTTTTGTTTATTTTCCAGAAAAAGCTCCTTGATGACTGTCAATGTCATGTTCCTTTTAGATATATGCATCTGTTACTTACCGTTGAAGGATTTTGACAGCTCAAAACATTTAACTTTACCAGTTATACCAGCATTCTACTCATAACTGTTTTTAACACTTTGACTACACTATGAGATCACTGCCCATTATTAAAATTACAAAACTCTATTTTTTCTTTTTCACACTTTGCACGATCTTCACAAATTCTTGCTCAAAATTTTAAAAAAATTGTATTTGAACTCTTTTCATTGAAGACCTATGTGCATATGCTGAGAATGATTAAATATTCACACTCTCCTTGTTTCCAGTTTAGCTGGGTACTTCTGTAGCATTTTCCTTGCTTGCTATTAGCTACAAATGATTACCATTATCAGAGAATTGTGTCACTTTCTGTCACTGGTCTTCTTTAAAAGTACTATGATGTTATTCCACTATAACATTTATGCTTTGTTATGCTCAAATTTGTACCTTTCAAAGTAATGACTTTGCCTTCACTTAATTATATTCTGAGTTGATGAACATGAAAGCTTTTGTTTTCTGCCTGTTGTCTCTTGAACTCGAATGCATGACTACTACATACTTTTGAAGCTATGAATACTTCAAATGCATGAATACTTTGTCTCTCTTCAAATGTAAAGAGGCTCTTTATTTCATTAAAATGAATGTAAAAATATGAAGCAGAGCTGAACAAAGCATTATCAAAATTGATGAGTTCTTCACACTATTCTTTTGAATTTCTCTGAAGTAAGGCTGCTTATATGATTATCCTTTAACTTCAACAACTCTCTTAATGACTGTTTTAACAATGTTAACAAACTCTCGTATGTAACTTGAGAGTGTATCCTTTTGATATGCTGGGCTCAACCCTTGTGGGAGCCCGTTTTACTCCAAATATCTAATGAAATGAACTCGAACATGATAAACCTGTTCCTGCACATTGAAACAAACATGTCAGCAAAATATAAGAAGCTGGAAGATTCTATTGATTTACATTCCCTTTTCTCTGATTTTTTGCAATTATCTGATGAATGCTCAGTTTAATGCAAATTACATTCTTGTCTGTAGCATAGGCGTAAAGCAGAAAGTAATTCACCATTGCTTAGAGTATAACTCTAATACCATTTCCTTAACAATTTTGCAAGTACACAGAGCGATGAAGCGAGGCTGCAACTGCTTGGAGGCACGACGGCTAGAAGCACCAACAAAGTGATTCATCATTACTGGCAATAATGAATTGCTTCTCTTTTTTACGCTTATGTTATTTTCAGCAGTGTAGCTTGTGCATTTAAATTTTGTATTCATCTCTTGATTTTCAGAAACAAGCTCAGTTACTCTCGCAGCTTGTGTGAGATTCAACATTTTACAAAATGAATAAAAGTATCACTATGCAAATTTTCTCAATTTTCTGTTTTTAATGTTTGCACAATAAACTATGCCTCATATGTAAGATTATCTCAATGATGATCAATGAACACTCAATCAGCAAAATATGAAAAAAATTTGTACCTATAAATGATGAACTTCATTCAGCTCTACCTGTTTGAGCTTGGAGTGAAAAATAGGTAACAATAACTTCAAAGCAGGACATTCTAAAATGAGGGAGGAGAATGCCTCGACTGAAAATCCTAAGGAAACATCCTCTGGAGATACAAAGACAATTCATAACAGCGGAAAAGGAGGATTCATCCCTGTCCAGAGAAAAAAGAACTTCAAGAAGCTCACTCTTAAACAATCTACTCCTATGAGGTTCAATGGTAATTGTTATGCATGTAATAAGTTTGGTCATAAGGCAGTTGAATGCAAAATCAAGATGGTTCATAACTCTTTTAGACCTTCAAGGTATAATGTTGTGAACACTCAATCATTTCATGGTCAGTGCTATGCTTGTTGTATGGACCTAAAAACGGTCATCACCTTTAATTAATTAAATACTAGCTATTTGATTAATATTCCAACTACATATAAATAAATTCTCAATTTATTTATATTGTTCACCCTTCTCTAATTCTCGAAATCTAAAACATATTCCTCTAAATTAATTAAATAAAAAAGGTTCCCTAAACTTGTTTTATTTAATTAATCTTCACTAAATCCAATTAGGAATTAAAGTACATTTCTACAACTTTTTGTGCCACCTCACCAAGGTCACATGAAAATAAATAACTCTAATTTTTAATTAGAATTATCTTCAACTCATTTTAAAAAGTACATGGCTTATTCCTCCCACACTTCCACCAATTTTGGAAGCACATGGTCTTCTCTTCTCACACTTGAATCTTCCATCCAAATAGCATGTTGTCTTTGGTCAAGGGGACAACATCTTGATTCTCTTCTTCACCATCCATTTTTCTTATTCAAATTTGGACCGTTGATTATTGCCACCTCACTATATGCTTGGAAAATGCTATAAATACAACCCTTGGGCCTTGTATTTTTCATCCACATTTGAAGTAAATTTATGATGTAAGTCTATCATTGGAGCTTGGGAGTATTTTGGAGTCTTATAGCTAGTCTTTACATCATGTTTTGCTTTGCATTTACCTCTTAGCTTTAAATCTTGCATCATAGTTGCATTTTATGTCCCATATTGCATCATAGTTGCATTTTAGATTAGTTCATTTTAAGTTTGCATTTGACCATATGTAGAATCATGCATAGATCATTCTAGTTCAATACCATAGCATCCACCTCCACTTGTTTATTAATCATAATCACCATCATCTCTCCATCATAGCATTCATCATCACTATTTGCATATAGTTTCATGTAGGCATTTAGTTGGCTTGCATGTTGAATACTAATCTCATTTCTTAAGTGTCATTCTAATAGCCTTTGTGCACATAGAAATCTAAGGGCCAAAAGGTTAAAAGAATCATTAAGAATAGAGGACAATGAGACGTTCTTGAAAGATTTAGTTTGTTGCAAATTAGAATAACTTTTTTGCTTTGAATCTTTAATATAAATTGTTTCATTAAGGTTTGTGTTGATACTAACTTTACACATTTCACACACACACAAAATGGCACCCACTATGGGGCCTTGCCCTGTTTATTATTAACATGCTTGAAAATTTATGTTCACAAGTTCGGGCATGAGACTTCTGGTGCTTCTTGCACCCTTTTTGGCACCTCTTTCACCCCTTTTGGCACCTCTTGCACTTGTTTTGGTGCCTTTTGCACTTGTTTTGGCACCTCTTTCACCCCTTTTGGCACCTCTTGTGCCTTGGCAACTTTTGACCCTGTTTTGGCGCCTTCTTCTCATTTTGTGGCACTATTTGCTCATTATGTCGCACCTTTTGCTCATTCTATGGCACCTTTTTCACCTTTTGGCACCTCTTGTCTTTGTTTTGGCACCTTTTTCCCATTCTGTGGTGCCTTTTGTCTCTGTTATGGCACATTTTATCTAATCTTAAAATGGTTGTATCTTGGTCATACATAGGTCTTTTTGGAAGCTTTTTTTTTAAAATGAGGTAGAAATTCATAAGATGTGCAATGGTGTAGGTGTTCCTCAATTTTTGTGGAGTTAAATTTTTTTATTTTACACCTAAATTCAAATCACATTGTAACTTGGTCTAAGTTTTAGGGTTTTTATGCTTAATCATTCATCTAGCCATCGTGTCTTCTTATTTCTTGATCTCATCTAACATTTTATGAATTTATTGCAGGTTTTAAGAGGAACATGGAGCATTGAAGTGAAAGAAAAATCATTTTATATCCATTGTACTAAAAACACTTGTCAGAGACATTCTTATTGAGCTATTGATGATTTATGCAGGGGCTGGAAGGTGATTTAATTGTTTCCTTTTGGTTAAGTTAGGAACATAGCTTAATTAAAATTTTAATGAACACCATGTTTTTCATGCTTGATGGATGGTAGGCATATGCTCTCCCCTTAACTGGGTGACCAAAATGCTAGACCCATTCACTTTTTGTGTGCAAGTGTGAGTTGAGTATATCGCATGTGTTCTCTCTTTATTCATGTGGAATAAAGATTGATCAAACTATGGGTATACTTGCTTGCTTTTGTTTATCTTAAAGGGCCTACCTTGTGGGAAAAGGTAATCACCCAAGGGAACGACCCAACCAGTAACACGCTAAAGCCAAGCAACTTCCAACCGGTATATAAATGTGGATACTAGAACAAAGGCCAGTATTAGAGGATAGTTATGATGAGAAGGGCAGCAATGGTCTCTCACTGTATGGATTATCCCCCACAAATAGAATGCCCACATTAAAACCCTTGTTATATTTTTTTCAAAAATCTTTATTTATTCTTTGGTGTAGCAACAGTTGTTGCGAAGGCATCCACATTCTCACAATTTTTAGTAGAGATGAGAAATATGCCATGGGAGTTTCATGGGTATTGGTGCTTGGCTACCCCGAGAAGTCAGTGTCATGGAGGGGAGCTAGTGGGGTCAAGTATCTATTCATCTGCTAAGAATAAGTGTGGTTGGGGTAAAACCCGCGTGGAATCCAAAAGAATATAGTCTTTCACAACCTTAAGAGTGTACATTGCTTGATGTGTCTTTATCAAAGTGTTTTCAAAACAATTTTCAAATAAAACATCACATGCTGAAAGTGAAAACCATGATTCAGAATTACATTCATTGAAACAACAAAGTCTCCAACTAGAAAATCCAAAAAACTAAACAAACTTTCAAGAAATGGTGTTATTCTCTCTATGTGTAGACCTTCTAGCACATATTGGCTGCCTTCTGGTGCTTTTTGCACCTATTCTAGCACGTTCTATATTTTTTGTGACACCTTTTGTCTTTGTTTTGGTGCCTTTTGCTCATTTTGTGGTGCCTTTTGTCTCTATTTTGGCACCTTTTGCAAAACACAAAACAGTGACCTAGGTTCATCTCCTACCTGACAGTCAATCTCATCTTGAGAATCCTCAACAGTATACAACCAGTCCTTAGGAAAAAAAAGTCTAAACATGTATGTTACCAAATGATTTCACAAAAGATTAAAATTCAAAAACCAAATTCCAAACCTCTTAGTCCAAAAGAACATCAAAAACGTCTCACAACACTCTACGAATTTAGAAAGAGGTTGACCTTCAATTTCTACAAAAGAGCTTGCAAGAACAATCTAAAATTATACATCTTTTACTATTGTCAAAATCCATGACTTTTCCAAAGATTTGAGTACCTCGTTTAGGAAGAAAAATTACCTCCAGTTTCATAGTTTGAACCAAAATTTTGGAACTTTCTCAAAGTCCAAGATCATTTCTTAGATATCCTAGAATTCAAACTTATTAAAATTAACCTCTACAAGTGGAATTTTCCAACCTAAACCAAGATCTAACATCACAAAGTACCAACATCATCAAATTTATCACACCTTTGATTATTGAGCCTAGTTTCATCATCAGGATTTATCATCCTTTCATCATGAAATGAAGCTATATAATCAAATCAAACTTAGTCTCATTAGAATTTTTCATTCTGTTTGACTTAGATGTAATCCTTCATACTTTTCCAAAACCTAGACCAAAGTTTAGTATAAACTATAACACTTGTATGCCCATTCAAACAAGGTTACAAAAACAAAAACTAAAGGAAAAAGGACTCAAAAATCAAAACATTAAAGAGTCAAACATTGAAACTCCAACCATTGAAACTCCAAACATTGAAATTCCAATCATTGAAACTCCAATCATTGAAACTCAAACCACCATGGCTGAAATAGATGAGGATCAATTGAATGCTTTAGCTCATCAAATGAAGAACCTTCAACAACAAACCTAGGATATGCAAAGGGAAAGAACCACAGAAAGATATTTGTTGTAAAACATCTATTCCTATCCATCTAACATAAATACAGACATGACACCTTCTTCACCAACAACTACATCATCCAAGTTCAATTTCTTTAAACTCTTGAAAAAGTTAAGTGAGAAGCCCAAATCTCATTCCTCAAACACAAAGGATATTGAACAATCTTACCATGTCATGCATCTATCTTCATATCCCATAAGCCAAAATAAATCTCATGATTCTTTCACCCAAGTTAATGATTTCATCCAACCAACTTCTTCTATCATATCTTATATATCCAATGATTCATGTCAATCTCTCAATCTAAACCATGACAATATAGCCTCTTCTACACCTCAAGATCAAAAAATTATTTCCACTTCATCCAATGATACCCAAATTCCACAAGTTCTTCCAATCTTTGACCAAGACCCCATCTCTCAAGAATTCTATGATGATCCCCTCCTTTCACTTTTCATCCACAATGATTCATTTCCATCTCAAGAGAGAAGTATTCTTCCAAGTCCTCCTTCCACTCCATCTAATGAATCCATACCATCTCAAGATTCCACTGCATCCCAGCAGCATGATAATTATTCCATCTTATCTAATGATGTCCTACCACCCGATGATTAGGATATTCTTTCTACAAAATCCCATGATTCTCTTCCTCACCAAGATCAAGATATGCTTTCATCTGAGGATATCCCTTCATTTCATGAGGATGTTCATCCTTCTCAAGATCAAGATATGTCTTTCATACCACTTCACAATGATTCCATACCTAGTAAAGCGCAAGCTGATCCATCTCCTACACCTCATGATCCTTTTCCAATTCAAGATAAAAACACCCCATCATCCCCATGTCAAGATCCTATCACACCTATACAAGCTATCCATGAACCCCCCACCTACAAATTGGGATCCTCCACCTTTATCCACTCTGATTTACTTCCAACACCTATCCTTTCATCCATATCATATCCTCCCCAAAATGGACTTGCATCTTGTTTCACAAACAACACATATCCCATTGGTAAATGAATGTTTCAAAGTATGAACTACAAAGGCAAAGGATTAGGCCTTCATGAACAAGGTATCTTGGAACCCCTTTCTATCCAACAAAATCCATATTATCATGGCCTTGGTTATACACCTAAGTGTCCTAGTCCTTCAAACCTTCCATCTATCCTAGGTCCATATCATATTCCTCAAGAACAGAAAAGGTACACATCCTTGATTCCCTTTCAAATTTCTACATACACTCACTCATCCATAATACCTCCATACCATTCATCTCCATCCACCCCTCCCATTTCTCTTTGAAGCAATTTGGGTTCCAAATGTCAAAATTTTCCATATCAAAATCCACATGTGTCAAAGGATCAACATGTCTCCTCGAAGAGGCATGCAAAAAAAAAAAATTGATCCAAAATCAAAGGAAAAATAAAAAATGCCACAAAGGCCCATCAAAGCAAAAAGGAAATTTTCAAAGACCACAAAGGTCCATAAATCAAAAGAAAAATTCAAAAGGCCACAAAGGCCCATCAAAGAAAAAGGAAAAATTCCTAAGACCATAAAGGTCCATAAAGCAAAAAGAAAAACCTCATAGGCCACAAAGGCCCACAAAGAAAATATCAAAGTCAAAAATCATGTGGATTCCTATAAGTCTCATAGAAGCAATAAAATCTAAATTGACATCAAAATATGCTAATCCAAAAGCTTCCTCCAATCCTCCATCTAAAAACCTCTCACCTTCCAAATCCATTTTTCCTCAATCACTCCACCATCCTTCAAGGTGTGTGCCAATTTTGACCTTTCAATCCTTTCCATCTATCCATCAACAAGCCTTCCCACCTCCTATCCATTACACAAAATTCATCCCCCATTATTATCCTTTAATCCAAACCTTTGGATAATTCCTTGGTTCTTCCATCATACCTTTAATGGGCCAACATTTATTAGTTTAATCCCCATTTCCATGGTTTATTAAAGGGGATATTTGGTCATGAAACTTGATGCTTAAGTCCTTCTTCCATCTTCCTATCATGCATATATTATCCTCCACATTTCCCACCTTTGATCTTGACAAGGTTAAGGATCTTCTTGAACATCATATATCTTATCCTATATGCTCCATCCTTCATCCTATCCATATCCCATCATTCTTTCTAAATACATCCTTTCTTCTCATCCTTGGCCTTGACGAGGAATAGGGGAAAAGTACTTGGGTTTTGTGTCTGTATCTTATCTAGTTGATCTTGATCATCTTATTCATTTTTTTTATCCTTGCTTTCTTCCATTCCATATCTCCTAGCTTATCAAAATCCATGTCATCATGTCCCTTTGCAACCTTGAATTTTATCATGCAAATCATATTTGAGCCTAGCTGTAAAACATTATCCAATCCTAATATCTTTTGTCAATCAATCATAAAAAATTATCAATCTTATCATCATCATGCCTTATGGAATCAATCATTTCTGGCATCTTAATCAATCAACCATTATCATATTTTGACAAGAGATATGTTGATTGTGTGATATGTTTTGCATTGAATCTTTCATTTTGATCTATCATTTATCTATGGTTTCATTACCTCTTTTGTGGGGCATCTTGTTTCTTCAATCGGTCATATCATATCATATCATCCATCACACTTCCATATTTGTGTCTATCATGCATCCCTATCTACATCATAGCTTGATCTAGTGTTTGTATCATGATCTCCCCTAGTACTACTCAGCCCATTCTAAAAATCCGTTTTTCCTATTGCATCACATTGGGGGCATGTCCTGCATTGGATCAGATTCATGTACATTCTTGAGGTCATAGAATTGAAAATCCAAAAACATTAAAAGCATATCATATCAAAATCCAAAAATAGGTCAAAAAGCCAAAAAAGAAAAAAACATAGTCATCTTGTTGAACTACGTCATGTCTAAGCTTTGAACATAGGAAAGGTTGATCTTTGATCATCCCCTGAGACATTTAGGTCAATCTTCTAGGAGTCTGTCATAATAAACTGGCATTTTCATGTTCATCTCTTCATCTTGTAAAAACTTGGTCTGGTCATCAGTCAAACTACGTGGTCTCTGTGTGTACAATGTAGGCAAGGCTAATCTGTTGATCAACCCTGGAGGCCTCTAGGATAGGTCTTTAGGTTGGGTTTTTTTCATCACATTCGTGGCTCACCCTAGACTGGGGGAAAAATCCTGAACTCACTAGGGGAAAATAAACTTTGAGCTTGAACCAACAGACAAACAATAGTGGGGAAAACACAACCCAAAACAATGATCATAGTGCAACTCGACATTGAACATCAATCACATGAAAAGAAATGCATCGAACACCCAAATCAAAATAGCCAAATCAAATCAAATGTGAACTTCAAATGGATGATGTTCTTTCTAAATCATGGGTTTATCATGTTAAACAAAAATGTTCAATTGTTGCACTTGGATTTTTTGTTATCATATCTCTGTAGCCCCTCGATGATGTATCAAACTAGAGGAGCCAGGAATGAGTATGATTTTTATTTGTCTGTTATCTATAAGTTGATCATTATTATTGTGCAAATTATCATGGAACATTCTCTACAAAGTATCACTAATGACATTCTGAATTTGCATAGGAAAATGGTTAACTCTTGTTTGTTTACACAAGCAATGCTCATGTCATCTCGGTTTAATTATACTTAGATGTTTGTGTTAATTTGCACTATCAAACATCATGGAAGTAGTACTCAGGTCATCATAGTCTAAATATACCATTGATGCTTGTACTCACTTTCAACATTTTAAAGGCCCAATGATAATAAAAAGCATGACAAATCGGTTGTTATGAATGATAACTTTTGCATACGATATCTACATGGTTAGATTAGATTGCATCCATGGTAGTTTGCATCTGTATTTATGGGATTTCCAAAACTACAACAATGATGTTATCTCTTGCATTAATGGATTGAGTACACTTGAAATTTCCAAAAACACATCATTTTCATATAGTTACACATCACTTGCATTATCATCAATTAGAAAACATTCTCATTTAGTTGCATATCACTTGCATCATAAAACATTACAAACATCATTCATCCATCCATGCTTCACATCATAATATTTGCATTAGAAAACACAAAAAGATGTGTATCACATCTCATTTACATAATCAAAATCATTTCATATAGTGGCATTAGGGAAGTGGTTCACTAAGCTTAAATGAGTGAATCTCTTCAGATTTCCAAAAGAATTGGGAAATATGTTAGGTTTTGTGAAGCTTAATTTAACAAAGAATCAATTGAAAACAACCTTCCCACAACTCTTGGAAGGTGGATAGATTCACTCATTTAATCTTAAGACCAGAGAACATAATCATCTTCATAATCATTTGCATCACATAATAATCATTCATCATTACAAAAAATCACACATCATTTGCATAATCATTATATTTCATTATCATTACATCCATACATAATTGATATGAACATCACATTTCATTACATATGATTATTACATAATCAAATCCATTTCACATAGCATAAAAAATCATTTGCATGAATCCATAAAACATATAGAATCATCCAACATGCATTATCATATCATATCATATCATCCTTACATATATCACATAATCATCACATGGAACATCATACATCATTTGCATAAATCCATAAACCATATAGAATCATCCATCATTGCATTATCATAGATCATCATTGCATACATTCTCATAGAAATAAGTACCATCACACAATCATTTCATGTACACATTCATTCATTCACTCATTATTTATTTGCATCAGAAAAATACGAAAACATCAAAATTCATCAGATATCATTGGCATAATAAAATCCATCATATGCATCATATAGGAATCATTCATAAATTATCATAGACTCATAACACATTAGTTTCATCATCATTTTCATCCATAGCATATCATAACATTAGGATCATCATCATGAACATGGAGATTAAATGCATCATAGACATCTATCATCATATCAACACATAGATCAATCATCATCATTGTTGCATATCATATAACCTCAAAAATCATAATGTCAAGTGTACAATGATATCCGAAGGTATAAAAAGATACATCAACATCAAAAGTGGCCCTGTATCATAATGTCTCAAATCAAGAGGTACATCATCAATGTCTCAACTGAATCAATGAATACATCAAGTCTTAGTACATCATCAAGTCTCAGTACATTAATCAATCCTATACTGGGGCATATCAATCAATCAGAGAAGTCAAACTACATCGTCCAATCAAATCTAAATCCACCCGTACCAGATGCAAAAATCCTCCTATGATCATAACATATCGCAAATTAGAAATATTATCAATCAATCAAATCAACCTCGCCTATCATGAGGTTCGTCAATCAAATCAACCTCACCTATCATGAGGTTCATTAATCAATCAAATCAACTTCGCCTATCATGAGGTTCATCAATCAATCGATTCAACCTCACCTATCATGAAGTTCATCAATCATTGATCCTTGCCTATCATGAGGTCAATCATCCATCTATCATTGATCCTCGCCTATCATGAGGTCAATCATCAATCAATCAATGTACCTCGCCTATCATGAGGTCAATCATCAATCTATCATTGATTCTCGCCTATCATGAGTTCAATCATCAATCTATCATTGATCCTCACCTATCGTGAGGTCAATCATCATCATCCCATCATTGATCCTCACCTATCATGAGGTCAATCATCAACTATCACATCAACATCATCGAATCAATTGGTTGAATGCAATCATCAAACATCAAACACAAGGAGGCAACATAAGGCATCAATTAATCAATCTGGAAAGCTCAATCTTCTTTTTTGGGAGATAAATTGTTTATGCAACATCATCACACAATCATCAAATCATTGAAAAAAAACCAAAATTTTAAACTTCACCGATTTATCTCTCAAGGGGGCATACATATGGCAGTACCTGAACAATCAACGTCTTAGGTATTGAAAACTTTTCTAAGCATCGGTATCAAATTTTTCTTTGAAGCAACGTGTAAACACATTACTTCAAAGAGGGGAAAAATGTATACACCTAAAAAAGGTCATCACCTTTAATTAATTAAATACTAGCTATTTGATTAATATTCCAACTATGTATAAATAAATTCTCAATTTATTTATATTGCTCACCCTTCTCTAACTCTCCAAATCTAAAACATATTCTTCTAAATTAATTAAATAAACAAGGCTCCCTAAACTTTTTTTTTAATTAATCTTCACTAAATCCAATTAGGAATTAAAGTACATTTCTACAACTTTTTGTGCCACCTCGCCAAGGTCACATGAAAATAAATAACTCTAATTTTTAATTAGAATTATCTTCAACTCATTTTAAAAAACACATGGCTTATTCCTCCCATACTTCCACCAATTTTGAAAGCACATGGTCTTCTCTTCTCACACTTGAATCTTCCATCCAAATGGCATGTTACCCATTGGTCAAGAGATTATTCCATCCAAATGGCATGTTGTCTTTGGTCAAGGGGACAACATCTTGATTCTCTTCATCTTCACCATCCATTTTTCTTATTTGAATATGGACCGTTGATTATTGCCACCTCACTATATGTTTGGAAAAGGCTATAAATACAACCCTTGGGCCTTGTATTTTGCATCCACATTTGAAGTAAAGTTATGATGCGGTTTTATCATTGGAGCTTGGAAGCATTTTGGTGTCTTATAGCTAGTCTTTATATCATGTTTTCCTTTGCATTTACCTCTTACCTTTAAATCTTGCATCATAGTTGCATTTTATGTCCCATCTTGCATCATAGTTGTATTTTAGATTAGTTTATTTTAAGTTTGTATTTGAGCATATGTGGAATCATGCATAGATCATTCTAGTTCAATACCATAGCATCCACCTCCACTTGTTTATTAATCATAATCACCATCATCCCTCCATCATAGCATTCATCATCACTGTTTGCATATAGTTTCATGTAGGCATTTAGTTGGCTTGCATGTTGAACACTAATCTTGTTTCTTACATGTCATTCTAATAGCCTTTGTGCACATAGAAATCTAAGGGCCAAAAGGTTAAAAGAATCATTAAGAATAGAGGCCAATGAGACGTTCTTGAAAGATTTAGTTTGTTGCAAATTAGAATAACTTGTTTGCTTTGAATCTTTAATATAAATCGTTTCATTAAGGTTTGTGTCGATACTAATTTTACACATTTCACACACACACACACCTACAATAAATTGGGTCACAAGGCTAATGAATGCAAAATTAAAATGATAAGGAATAGTTATGTTATGACCTACCAATCTTTCTATGGTTACTGCTACAAATGCAACAAGTTTGTTCATAGGGTTGTTGATTGTAGATCTATTGTGAGAAGAAGAATTTTTTCTTCGTGAGCTAGTATTACCTGCTATAATTGTAATAAACCTAGACACATTGCTAGACTTGCAAGGGAAAGAGTGTAAGATCTTCTACTCCTCAAAAGAAGCTTGTCATTAATTAGAAAAATAAGGAGATGAACAAATTTTGGTAGAGGAAGGAATAAATTGAAATGAAGAGTGAATATGTACCTCAACAAGGTGTAGATGAGTCCTCTGATAACTAAATAAAGAGTATTGACTTAGGGGGAGTTGCAATTGCAGAACTTGTCAAACCCCTTAAATATATGAGATGCTGAGAATTTTAGCATAATGGTAAATAGTGATATGGATTTGGTTGGTCATGATTCTAAAGAAATTACTCCTTCTGTTGAAGCTTCTTGAAGGATTATAGAGCTTTATGATACTACACACAAGTAAAAATCTACTAATGTCAAGATAAAAGAAATGCATTTAATGTAGAATGTTTAGGGTCGGTATGAAGCGTATTTAATATCAATTTGATAAAAAATGATCTCATTCGAAGATATCAAGTATATACAAGTGCTAAGGTGGAAGAGAAGAAGACTCTTTGTGCGTTGTGAGAAAACCCTAATGGTAAAATTCTCAATATTTCTCAATTTTCTCGCATAACCCTAGTTTCAAAAGGAATTATCATGGATATTCCTAGGGTTATTGATGTTTTGGAGAATCCAAGACCCAAATTTAAGAATCACTCATACAAATCTATGAAGAATGATAAGGATGGAGCATTTTCCCATGCTCCAATCAATGTGTTGCATTCAAAGGATGTTCGCATTTACATTCACTCACCTCTAACTGAGTATAGTCATTTGAAGATAGAGGAGTTCAGGAGTAATTATTTGTTGGGTGATAGCTTCTTGCTAAAACCATAATATAAGAATGTGCAAGAAAAAAAATAGATACATGGAAGAGTTTTCTAAATTTTAGTCTTAAAGATGAATGGATAAGAATTGTGTTGAGTCAGATTCATGAAGAATTCATCTACCTAGATAAGCCCTATATGATCACAAAGGACATTATCATAATTGTAACTGGTTTTTGCTCCTCTAGACCTATGACTATACTGAAATCTATCAAGAATGAAGAAGTTGTGAGGCTCTCTGGAGCTAAATTTGATAAAAAGGTCACTTATTGTGAATGACATATCAGACCTAGTGGTCAGCTATGAAATAATGGGCATTGTGTACAAGATATACTACTCAAATTGAAAAGGCTCTAATATTACCACTGTAATTCATACCATACATCTGATGATTAAAGAAGGAAAAGACTTTGATCTTTGTGAGCTTATGCCACAACAACTGTTAGAAAATCTACACAAAACAAAGGAAACATGATACAACTTTCGGCATGGTTCCTTAATCATTTGTCTTATGTTTAATTTATTGAAGGAATTTCTTGGTTTGAGGAATGTGTTCTAGCAAGGACATATTCCTATTACACATCAAATTAGGGATCATATTTTCAGGTTTATGTATGTGAAACAACGAGATATTATGTATAATGGGTTCTTCAAGACATTTTTGAGTGAAATGCAAATGAGGGACAAGATACCCTCTCAATTTGTAGAAAGGTACAAGGATGTTATCACTTTCATGGCTGATAAAGACAATTATTATATGGAGGCAATTGAACCTAGAGCTTCATGAATACCTAAACTGCCATGTGAGATCTTTGGATTAGATTGGATAGTGTATGCATAAATATTGCTCAACAAACCCATGGATGCCACCATTGAGAGGTTTGGAACTTATGGTGAAATAACTAACAAGAAAATAAAGAGAAATGTAGAGGAAAAGGTGAAGAAGAAAATAGAAAATATGATGTTAGATGTGAAAAAAGTGATTGGAATTTCTAAGGATTCTATGGATGTGTCATAGGCTCCTACCCCCACTCCAAAAACTCCAAAAGATCCAAGGAGAACAAGTAGATATCCCTCTGCCACTTCTATACTTTCCAAATCTTTCAGACCTACTAAAACTCCAAGCAGAAAAAGGGTTGTTGTTGAAACACTAGTGGAAATCAAGACTATAGAGAAGAAGAAACCAAGACCTAAACAAAAGGCAAGCAAGGAAAATATTAATCCTATAAATATGGAAGATGATGAAGAGGATGAAAAAGGACAAGTGGAGTCCTTTATATTTTAAAGAAGAGGAAAGAAGGAAAAACAAGGTGATGAAGAAGAAACATCTAAGGTAAAGAAAAGAAAAAGTAAATAAGACAAAGAAGGCTTCTCTAGAAGCACCTGGGCATGAGCCTCTAAAGCTTGAGGTAGATATTAATACTATTGAAGAGTATGGAGCATTGAAAGAGACTTTTTTGTATGATGAAATTCCTTCTACTAATAAGGATACAATTGTAAAGGCCATAGTCATGTATATGATGAGCTTTAATGTAGCTCTTAATGAGATTATTGATCAACTTCTAGCAAGTCATACAGACATTTTTAGCAACAAAAGAAATGAAGCCATTGTAGAAGAATCTAAAATGAGACAACAAGCCTTAAAGAAGGATGGTCTATCCATATCACATGAAGAAAGAGTGAAACTTTCTCCAAGGTAAGAAGAAGAGTTATGGACCAAGCAAAGAGTAAACACTCTAATGGGAAGTGACAAAGATGAGATAAAAAGAATGGACAAAGGGACTGAGGAAAAGATAGCTAGGGTCATTAAGGAGATGAAGAAGGCTAAGATAACAAGAGAGGAACATGTTCTAGATGACACCATTCTACAAGATATACTTGATGTGTCTACACAAGACATAAATTTCTTTGATTTTGAGAGCAATATAACTAGTGATGATGGGATAGAAAATGGCGATAAGTTGAATAAGGAGACTGCTCCTTAGGTGAACACAAGTGCACAAGATAAAGAAGATCAAGGTAAAATGGGTGGATCCCTTCTAGGGAAAACTATTCATAATTTGTCTTCTTTAGAAGATACAAATGAACAAAACATATCAGGTCAGCATAAAGTACAAGGACCCTCCAAACAACAAGAAGGAGAAGATTTTTCTTATATGCACAAACTGGAAGATGTATCTGGTATGAAGACAAAAAAAAGAAAAGAATAAGGAAAGAGACAATCTTGAGTAAGATTAGGATGCGAAAAAGGTTACAACAAAGAAGCAAGATGCTTATGTGAACAAAGGTTAGGGTTCTTCTATAGATTATTTCAAGGACCTTCTAGGAATATAGATGTATTTTCAACCTATGGTGACTCCTCAACTTTTGTAAATTCCAACACATGAGGCACAATTTGACTTGGAAAACATATCTCCCCTCCATAAGCTAAAACTTGGTAATATTTTGCATGCTTCTACAAGAAAAGAAATACTACAAAAATATGCAAATAAAAGTGAATTAGTTGATGAGGTAGCCAAGATTATTCAAGAAGATCTACCATAAGTAAAAATTGATTTCTCCTTACCTCCAAAACAAAATATAAAGCTCTTAATGGATTATTTCAAGGATTACTCCTCTCACTTAGAGAAAAAGGTAGAACAAGAGACCTTGAGAAAGATAAAAGATAAGACAATGGGTGAATCTTCTAACTAGTGTGCTAATGCACGCAATAAATTGTAGGAAACCGTACAAATTTTTAAGGACTGTGTGAATAAAGTAACAACTCTTTACCATTTTTTATTGAAATGGCCAAGCTCCACCAAAGATATCAAAATTCAAATTAACTCTATTGAGTGATAGATTACACAACTAGCCAAAACTTATGATTTATCAAGAGATATGGATGGATCCACTAGAGCACAAGTTGACAATCTTCATGTATAGTTTACATTACTTTTGGACCAAAGAGACCGGTTAAAGAAACAATTCATTTTGTTAAGAGAAGCAAACAATGTGTGGCTAGAATCATTATCCAGAGTGTTGGTCAAAGTAGTGCAGGTGGGTCAGAAAATGAAAGCTCCTAGCAAAATAAATGAGGCTAGGGAATTATGCATGGAATTTGAATGCCAAATTCATATTCTCACCTCAACAAAAATGGTTTGTACTACAACTCTAGAGCAACTAAAGAAAACTCACAAGAATATTCTACCTTAAAAAGAAGTTGCAAAAGGGTAAATAAGATAATTTTGACTTTGTATAGTTTTGTGGATACTTGCTTTATTTTTTTATATACCATCAATTTTGGGGCATCTCCATCTTAGGGGGAGTATCTAGTAAGGGGGAGCTCATACATTTTTTGAGATGTTATAAATAAAAGATATCATGCCCTTTTCCCTTGATGTCAAAGGGGGGGAGGAACATATGGGTGTTACCATCAATGATAAAGGGGGATATTTTTGGACATAGGTATTATCATTGATGTCAACCTATTATGGGCTTTCATTGATATCATATGGGTATTATGATGAAGTCTGTATATATTCTGGATACGGTGCAAGTGCAAAGATATAGTCAACAATATAGTTAGATGTATGAATGGTGATCTAACAAGTTTCTATGAGTGATGCGGTGGTTGCTACACTTGTTCCAATATGCTCCCTAGATTTCTATGATAATATCATTCTTGATTGGTGTACCACACATTAAGATAAGTTGTAGAAGATTGGAAAAGGTATTAACAATGTATTCACTATAATAGAGTCGTGACTTTTTGGTTTGCATCCTTCTACAAAGTAAGTTCTTGTCTTGTGGTTCAAGATATAATTTGGTTGTGCTATGAAGGTATTATATCCAAGAAATCAAGTCTTTACACCTTCCACAAAAAGAGTTAGAGCTAATAGTGTTTTAGTCTATGCAATATAATTTTAAAGGCTTGTTGAAATGATTCACATTCCTCTATACATGTGACCATGTGGACTTGGTAATATGTTCACAAAGGGGTATGAGTTATTCCAAGCAAGTATTAGGTATTTATGTGGTTCGCAAGATCAGTTTTCAAATAACAATTTGCTACAACTTGTTTGAAATGCTCTATTCCTATACTTTCAGTGGGTTTCTCATCTTGTGCCAACATTTTATGATCAAATACTTAAGTAAAAGCTTCAGTGAATATTGTGCATGATCTATAGTGCCTACATCTTGGTCTGCATGATGATTTTGGTACCTCACCAGTTGTGTCAAGTCAAATAGTGAGAGTGTTGATGGTATTGATACTATTTGGGCTAACATGACTTGTTTCATTATCCGCAGTTGATCTTGATCAATTAATCTTGTCTTGAAGAATTTTTTGTGATGCATTTTGGCCTTGACATAACACATGATGATTCACAACTAAGTCTCTTTGATTTTGGACGTGTTTGGAGCTAGCATATACAATATCAATCATTTTATCCAACGGTCATCTTGGAGTTGACTTAATTGGTCTTTTATGATATTACAAAGGATATATATATAGAAGATCAGATTATTTTCTAAATTTGATGAATTGATAGCGATTTTTTTGGTGGAGTAGAATGAAAACTTAGATGAAGTGTTTTAAATCAATGTGAAGGGAAAATTGTGTGAAATAGTGACTACAACTTCAACATGTGCTAGATACTTCTTCAAAGTAATTCACAATCAATTTTCTCATTCTATTTTTTTATGTATCCTTCTCTAATACAATGAGTCTCATCAAGTCCTTTGTATCTTTCTCTAAGGTTTTATACGTTATTCTGCAAGTCCATAGGCAGTGAGCCTTAAAACATTGTAATCCTTGTTAGGAGTGAGCTACATTTATTGTGAGTTAATCCTCACCATGTTTTTTCCATCAATGGGTTTTCCACATAAAAATCTTGGTGTCTCTATGTGATGCATGCATTCTCTTCTATTATTTTCAACTATTGTGATATTTTGTTAATTTGTTAATGTAATGGTTAATTTTTAATATATGTTGATTCACCCCCCTCTCAACACATCATTTTTTTTAACAAGAAGGTGATGGGAGAATAAATGGCATTGTTACTAGGGATGGTGGAGTTTTTATGGGTGAGAAATTCTCAATAGGTTACTAGATTACATTTGAAACCATTGATAAGAAAGAGCAAGTCTACAAAGCTTATTTTGCATCATGTGAGATGCAAACATCTCTTCCAATCGCCCCACCTACTAGTAGTGATGGAATATTCATCCAACCACAAAAATTAAGTGCAAGTGTCATCTTTCATTCTATAACATCCATTTTGGTAGGATTGAACCTATGTCATCTATTCGAAACAGTGAACAATGCATCAATTAGGGTTATACCCTCATGCTATTATATGATAATTCTAGTCATTTTTAGAGAAGGTTGGATATTGTATGGTTTCTATATGGTAATGAATTTGTAGGGAATCCATTAATGCTAAGTATAGTTTGCTAAGAGGTTATAAAACTATGAAATAAAAAAAGAGTAGTATTGTAATGAGATTTTATTGCATAATGTCTCCATGGCGTTGTGTATATATTCATATTAAATATAATTCATTAGTCTCAATTAGGGGTTTTACTTTTCCACACTTGTTGGAATAAATGTAATACTGAGTTAGATGAATGTAACATTAATTTGAAAACATTACAAGGTTTGTAATGATCTTTCTCACTTAATGTATAAATATATAAAGTTGTATTCTAGATTACTAAGTATTTTCTATTGCAAGATTTCATGTTCATTGTTGGACGTAAATACATAACTGCATATTCTTCTTTTCCTATTTTTTCTCTTCTTAATGCTTTGTGAGTTTATTTCCCAATAGAAAAGAATTGATTTGAAACCATTAAAAAATATCACACCATTAAAATAAAACATAAACCAATAGTATACAAGTAGGATTAGTTAATGTATGTATCTACAACCTTGCGATATAACCAAAGATCTATCTTCAGTGAGCCTCAAATAGATCTATCTCATGTAGGTTATTCTTTCACAATTGAATCAACTATATATGGGTTTTGAGATATCCAATTGTTCTTGGTTTAGTGATAGTCCTTGGGGCCATGACAACAAGTTGAGTTTGGCTATCCATATTTTATTATTGTTAATTTGATATGATTTCAATAATTCTTAAGATACACCCTTGGGAATACCATCCTGAGTCTAAGTTGAGCTTGAAGTGTAAGAGATACAACCCACTCTCATAGAGTTAACTCAAATTCATCCATTGTTCTATTGATGAACCATTTTTATTCAGTTATTTTTTATTATAGGTAAATAACGGGTTTTGAAGGGGCCCAAAACCCTTTATAAAAGAAATCAACTGAAACTAAAGAAAACTACATTAAGTATTGATCAGCCCAAAAATAGTGAACCATCAGCAAAACATCAACCAAAAAGGAGGACCCCAACCAACAACACTACATGTTTTTCAGATTATCAGTCGCTTGTGGCAACCTTTTAAGCATCATCCAACACATCAGGCAATTCTTTACCAAAAGCCCCAACCTAAGCCTTAGTCTTGTTTTTGGTTCTAGCCACAAGCCCATCTGCATTCACCTCAGTAATCAAAACATTATTCTTTTCCCTGCCCTTCTCAACAGTAACCTCCTCCTCCATCAACTTTCCACCAACACCAAAAACTTCAGCATGAACAGTTTCCTTACAATTCTTGGCACTAACATAAGGAGAAGTAACACCAACAGATTCAAAATTAACAATAGACTTAGTCACCTCTCCACCCTTGACCACAATAGCACAAATTTTCTCCAATTGGTCCTCGAGGGTGAGGATTCTACCTTCCATATTTTGTTTCATCTTAAGAGTTTCCTCTGCCACAATGTTCAAGGAATTAAAAAATTCATCAATATGGTTTTGAATAGAGGAATCTTCAGCCTTACTCATAGCACCCCTAACTTTGACATTAGTCATATGAAGTTCATGAAAAAACCATTTAACCAATTTGAACAAAACAATGGAACCCTCTCTAGCAGTTCCCAGCACATCAGCGATATCTTCCCTATCAAAGTTAAAAACTGCCTTCCCAGCAATATCTTCCTCCTCAAAGGAGCTAACCTTATCTTGACTGGAAAAGACTTCCTTACCTTTCCTAGCAACAACCGAAATTTTGATTTTGTGGATGGAATTCACAATCTCCTTTGCCACAACCTTTCTTTTATGTATTTACTCCAAGTCCATAGTTTGGGTCTCCACAACATCCTAACAACCAGCAACCCCAACCTTACCTTTCTACTGTAATTTCGAGTTCACACTTAGGGAATCATCAGCATCCAAACCACCCATGATTGTGAAAGGAGAGACTCTCTCTAGTAATTGACTCGTAGTCCTTAGAACCTATTTCTTCTTACTTCCCTCCTCCAGCTCCTTCTTCTGCTTGGTCATAAGGGGTGGCGAAGATGCTTCACCATACAGATCATTTTTCTTCTTCACACCACTACACAGAAAATCAACAGCCACCTCATCACTGCAAGTCTCATAGCCCTTATTAGGGCCCAACTCCCCTTTTTTAGACTTTCTCACAGTAGGGGATTGAGGACCCACCTCCAAAGATGCAAGGGAGTTCAAGACAAAGTCCACATCCTCCTCAGAATCTGACTCCTTTTCCAAAATAAGTTTCCTTTTCTTCCCTTTTTTACTAGCTAGCTCCTCTTCTAAGATAGTCTCATACTCCTCCACCAGCTTAGACTGCTTACCCTTTGGGGTAACAATTGGCTTAACCACCTCAAAATAATTAGCATATTCAAAAATTAAAAGGATCAATCCCACATGTAAAACAAGATTTTTGTGGTTTTTCGTATGGCTCTTGAGACCCGAATCGAGCAACTCCAAGAGATAATAGGGAAAAGAGATCCTTTTCTTGTGGTGGAAATGATTAAGCAAAAGGAAGTGGTAAGAATCTACCACAGAGAAGTGACCTTCCAGGGTGATATAACACATGAGCTCCTCGGCCACATCTCCCCACAATGCCTTAAGAGAGCTCCTCTAGTAGCCCCCATTCCTTGCAGTCCTCAAGTCATTAGCTTCATCCCCCTTGAAGAAGATTTGCATAGCAGTTTACAACTCCTTTTTTTCTCTAAAAACTTCCATACCATCCATGGCCAAACCAGTGATATTTGCTATAAATTCTTCATTCACATCAAACTCAATTTTTCCTAGTTCAACACCCTATTATTCCATGCCTTTGCAAACAATGTCGTAGTATGTGGATTGTTGTCATGCAATCTCTTCGTGTATGGAGTCAACCCTCCTTTCTCCAACACCTGCCAAACTTCTAGCTTCTTGAAAACTTTGCAAGAGAAGGGCTCTGCTCGATTCCTATCTCCACCCATGTCTACAAAATTTGCAAAGTGTAAAAGCTTGAGAGCTTTGAACACAATGAGAAGGAACAGTAGGAAGACGATGCAAGGAATGCCCAAAATCCATGTGAAAATGGAATTAATGCAAAGAGGAATTAAAATCATAGAGTTTTGTTCCCTACAGGTTTTAGCCACCATACCATTAGCTCATTTCAAATCCAGCTTACCATACTTCCACATAATCATCGGCCATGTGAAGATTGACATGCACGCCACAAGCCATAATAAATCCTTATGCAATTGAAATTTTGCAATTATTGTTAATACTTGTTATTTCCTCTATAGGGAGGGGGTCATTCAAACCCCATTCCCTAACACCTCTAACTCCAATATTTTAAAAGACATCCGCTAGCCCGTTACCCTTTCTCAAAATATTAGAGATGTAATATTCATCAAAAGAATTAAGAATATCCATAGAGTCCCTAATCAAGGACTCAATAGTCCAAGAAGGGGAGGCACAATTTTTCAAATTATTGATGATATTTAGAGAATCATCCTCCAGCCAAACTTTCTTATAGCCTTTGACTTGTGCCAGCTTAAGACCATGATAGGCTACAACTTTTTATTCACTTGTTGACAACCTTTTCCTTGTGAATTGTTTTTAGTTCTAGAAAGTGGAGTTGTGATTTTGAGACCTAACAAGTTGTCCTAATCATCAATGATGACATGACCTGGGGTTTACATCCTTTCATACATTTCCTAGATGTATAATTTAATTTTTTGGCATGGGAGAGAGAAAATAATGAATAGTTAGAAATGGATTGGACTCAATAATTTTTTAGTTATAAAAATTAGTCCAATAAAACACATCTAGCCCTAAATTAGGTCAATTTTAGATCCACAATCTATAAATATAGGTGGATAAAATATTTTTGTGAGTTGGAAAAGTTCTAAGTAGTTTGATTCATGTCTAGTAATTAGAAGTGGCATATTAATCAAAATCATGTGCTAGGGAAATGTACTAAAGACCCCCAAATAAAATGTTTTAAAATAAAGGGGAAAATGCCAAAGTCCATATACCTTTCATCCTTAGGTTTTTGACCACTTTGGTGTGCATGTGAATCTATATGAGAAAAAATACAAAAGTAAAAAGAAAAAAGGTAAGCACAACTAAAAGAAAAAATAGTCAAAGCAATAATCTAGAGTCAACATGTGATCTACATGTAAACATGAAAGTTAAGAGTGATTATATGTGCCTTGATTTTGTGTGTTTCAAAAAGGGGTACACATAAATTAAAGAGAGATAAAAAAAAAATGGATAAAAAATAATCATCAAAAAGTGATAATTTATGCATAGAAATATATCATAAGCATGATAAACTAAGAATAAATGTGATAAGTAATTCAATAAGATTAAACATAATAAAATAAATATGAATATGATAATATGAAAAATGAGTATAAATATATGATAAGAGATGCATACTTGAGATACTTGTGCATGCTTGATCATTATAGATGAAGATAAAATATACCCCCCTTTTTCCCTTGAATGAGAAATCATGAAGTCCAATATATGAATACATAAATAAATAAAAAATTGTCCCCCAAGTGACAAGATCAAGTGAAAAGAATAAAAATGGACATAGCATAAAAACACAATATATAATATGTAAAAGATATGTGGAGTGATTAACTAGTGAAGTCTTCACCACCAAGCATGTTTATAAGTACTCAAATTTGAATGAGACTATAGGGAAATCCCAATGATGACCAAAAATATAAATAAACATCTCCACAGTAGGATGTCGTGTCCTAGCTTATAAGGACTCCTCGTGTTTTATTCATGTTAGCCATGTTGGATCTTGAAATCACCACTCACACTTCTAGAGTGGTAAATCCACTTCAAGGACAAAGATATGTCACTCTTGAAGGTGGATAGACTAAATCATCAACATAGAGTGAGTAATGACAGGTTAGTTTCTAAGAGTGCGTAATATCTCCTTCACTTTGGGTTCAAATAGACCTAAGAAGGTGTTCTTGAAGGTAATCATTGGTAACATTTAATTAAAAATAAATATATACAAGATAAATAAATTACAATAATATCCAAATGTATAATTTGATCCCAAATTCTATCACTAGGTCAAAGGCTGACCTACTTCTATAACCTTTATTACATTGATACAAATATGCAAGACATGATCCTCTAAGGATAAAATTGATTTGGATTGCTTCAAATATTTTCCTTGGGTATAATATTGGATAAATTAGTGCATATAACTAACTTCTTAATCCTACAATACTAGTGAATACTTTTTTTCATTTTAACGATGCATGGAGGGTCAATACTTCTAAGACTAGTGCCTTATATTGGGTTACAAAGTCACAACCGACCTAAATGCACAACACATCTAGACATGATGTAAGAATATTAAAATACTTAATGATCCCTCTCCAAAATTCTAGAAATCCACATTCAATGAGGACAAGATCATTACAAATTACAATATATAATGCATTAAAGTGTTGCAAAACTTATCAAATTCTTATTACATTTAAACTACCAAATGTGGAAAGATAAAACCCTAAGCTAAGAATAAGTTGTCACACTTCATCACTTGAAATTATTCTTGAAGATCCATAACTAGACAAGTAGACATTTATTTATAAATATTTGATCTACAAGATGCCTACCTCTTTGTGCTTTGTAAAATGAGCTACCTTAATGGTGATTAGATGTGTAGCGATTGAAACCATATATATTTCTCAATATTATAGTTGCATGGAAATGAAAAAATGGTTGAGCTTTATTCTTAAAAATAAACTAGTATATATAACGCATTATTTAGTTGTTGAATCCTTGTGGAAATTGACTCAATATTGGATATCATTAATGTTGAATATGGAATAATCTAATATCTTGAAAAATACACTAAAATGGTGGCTTGGAGCATGCATGAAAATCATTCACATAAAAAATATAATTGCCATATTGATTTGGAATGGTGTTCCTATCATCCAACACTAAAAGTACATTTGAATCTACCACCTTGAGATAGATAATTATGTTTAGGTCAGAAAATACCTCTAGAGTAGTTGTAGCATAAAATATGGCCATTCATGGTGAGTTGCGACATGTACGGAGTAGGTGGGAGTGAATAATACAAAGTGTGGGAGTTTTAGAGTTTTGGGGGTCAGTAATACCTCATAACACATACCAATTTTTGGAGACTAGGGATTATAAGTACATCATACATCATGCCCAAAGAAAGAAAATAAAGGTATCTTTGCATCACTAAATCTAAAAGGATACATGAAGGAAATCATCAGGAGAGTCAAGGATTAGAGATACTAAGGAATTAATCTCATTAGTCACTTTTGTAGTTATTCAACACTTGTCACCAAGGCTGATGACTTGGTCAAATAGGTTGTTAGTTTGCACATTCTAAGTGATCCAAAGGTTGACACCTATAGGACACTTGTCTATTTATTTGTGCCACATCATGGGACACTTGTCAATCCACATGGTAGGTGGATTGCCTCTTCCTTACCTATATATGCAGGCTTCCTCATCATTGTATTTTAGATCGACTAAATACATGATTTACATTGTTCATTGTTCTCCATTAGTTTCCAGGTTCTTATATGGTATCAGAGTAGGAGATATTTCTAGGTCATAAGGTGAACCAAATTCATTGTATTTTGTTAAATTTGCCACTATCTGTCACTGCTAATAATTTGCAGGGCACCGGTGTTTCTCTCTTTGGCGTCGATCTACACATTCATAGGTAGCAAAAGCAGATCTCTGGTAGTTTTATCCGAGCAACAACAAAGCCCAATTGTAAATCTAAAAGCACTGTTTGCATTTTCCACGCAACAGGAGGTTTTTGAAAGCCCATATCCGAGCAGATAGCTGGCGTCGACCCCCACATTGCTACGTGTGTATAACAAGCTGCTCACATAGAAGGCTTGACCTACCAACTGAAGCGACCTGTCAAGCATGTGGAAGATGTGCCTCTATTCACATATGATATGTGGTGTTCCATCAAAATTTTCCACCATTTGAAAAAATTCTACAGTTGATTCACATGCCTAGGCGTGCAGGCCTCCATTCATAGCCATCTTGCTATTCCATTGAACCAATGACTGTAGTGATAGTAGTTGCTGGTCATCACACACCTTGGCACATACATAACTACATCCTCTTTGATTTGAGAATTTCAAGCTAGGCATGAAAGATTACACCACTTGCAGCCTCTTTAGGTTTGCAACCTACAGTAGCAACAATCACATCTCTTAGATACATCACAAATAAATATTTATTTAATTACAACATTATAATATAACATTGTTGTGATCCCCTTATATCTAAAGTTTGGAGTCCTTCCCATGCAGCATGGCCCTCAAAGTATCCTACACAATAACTTATCTTTTTTACTTGGTTGATGACTTCTTCCTACAACTCTATAAGCTTTAATCATTATTTTTGACTTTGTCAAAACTCTTGGCTTTTTGGCATAGGTCTCTAGCTTGGCATGAGTCAATACCCTCCACGCCCCATTCATGACTTGGTCAAACTCATTTGACAGTTTGAATGCACATTCGTTTACTAATTAGCATTTTATGCTAATTTTTCAATATTTGTAAATGTTAAAGTGCTTAGTCAAACTATCAAATTATAACCAAGTTTGTAAACAGGGATTTTTTCCATTTTGCTACAACTTGCAAATGGGAGGGGGTTATTTTAATGGGGATTTTCATTTTAATTTTTTATCATTTTATTGAGGTTTTAAAGGCATTCTTAATCGATGTCTTCATTGTCACCTTAGGACATAAACTTGTAAGAACTCATAATGACAAATAAGTTTGTGAATGCACTCACATAAAGTATCATAAAAACTAAATGTGTGTTCCTTAGGGAGGGAATTTTGTACTTACACTAAATTATAAAGTGTAATGAGGTTGTGTAGAGCATTGATTAGTCATCACATTAATGGATCATCGTGATTCTCACAAAATGTGTGTGTTGCCTTGATTTTCCATCACAACAATAGATCCTCATGATTCTCACATCATACTTGTGTACCTTGATGCACACTCTTTTTTGTTGTACATCTTTCAGACCTTAATCTGGGTCTAAATCCCTCTGCACACTGTGTCTGATTTCAATTGGTTTGCTTATATCTCTTAGCATTAAGGGGGGATTATGACAATGTATGCTAATGCTTCTTTCAATGAATCAACTTCTTTCAATGGAGTAGTTGGGGAACCTTCTACTTTTTGGCCAGTCTCATAAACCTTCTATCTTTTTTTCTCATATGGGAGATTATTTCAATGGATCATATTTTGTGAGATTCTAGTACTTATGTAAAGCACCTTGATGCACATTTTAGTAATGTACACATGTCACTCGTGCATTTATTGATCGTACTCTAGAATCGTAGTACTGTCTATATTTTAACTTCACAAGCATTTTTCCATTCATGGTTGAGTAGTTTTCCATATATTCACTCATGTAGTGTTTTGTATCTCTTATCTTGATCTACATTTCTTGGAGATTCATTGATTCCCAAAAACACCAATTCATCTTCAATAGAGTTTACAACTTCGACATGCTTCAAGAATTCATCATCATAGGACATATTTTCAAGAGGTCTTATCCTTCTCTTTCTCTTTTTTAGATAGGAGTTTTGTTCTCTTTGAGTTTTTTCCTTTTTCTCAATTTATGAGAGATTGCATTGTACATGGGTGTTGGAACTATTAAAATTTGATGATTTTTGCCTATCTTTCATACCCCCTGAGTCTCCATGTGAATTTTACCTTTGGACATTTCCCTCATTTTCATGATGCTTTACCCACATTTTTCCCATATTTCCCCATAGAATTCATCCATGTCTGCATTTTCCACATTTTGGTCCCTATCGGCATGAATCTGTTTGGGTCTTCCCAACCCATTATGTTTTTCTACTAATATTTTTTGTTTTAGGTGTATCGACGAGACTTTTGTATTGTTACAGTGACTGGAATTTGTTTGTGGTTGGTTATCTGAGTAACATTTTTGTTGTTTTGGCGACCATGGAGACACCTTTCGGCATGAGTTTTTGGCTATCAGGGTAGTGTCTTACCGATTTCAATATGTCTCCCCGACTAAGTATATGGAGGTTCATTAGTGTGAGTTATTCATTTTCGGTGTGATGTCATGGCAATTTCATTTTGTCACGCCGACCGGCAAGTAAGAGATGCATATCGGGGGGAGTCATAGCTATCGTTGTAAGGTCTTGGCGAGTGACCTTTGGTCTCGCCGACCTTACACATGGATTTTCTTTGAATAAACTTTCGGTGAGACTATGGTGGATTCAGAGTAAGTCTCGATGAATGTAGAGGAGTCTCACCGATGAGACATATGTGGACTCTGTTGGCATAAGGTTTGTGATGTCTCGCTGAATGACATATGGGTTTCGTTTTGGCCAAACATGGGGAGCTTCGGCGAAGAGTCATGGTGAAGTAAGGTGTGTCTCACTGATGGAACATAAAGGTTTATTCAAGTGGCTTTCGGTGTAAGTTTTGTTTTCTCTTGGCAATCAAAAGTTATCTTGGGGTGACTTTCGGTAAAGCAAAGAGCATTCTATAAGAGGTCTCCCCGACATTGATTTATCTTGCTGATAATACACATGGGAACTCTTTCGATGAGAAAATCTAAGGGTCTTGGCGAAAGATGAATATAATAAAAGGATGCTTCAGTATGACAAGATGTTGTCTCCTTGTGGTCTCCCCAATATTATTAAGTCACAGTGACACATAGATGAGCAAAGGGCTTTCGGTATGACTAAGTGAACTCTTTAGGACCTCTCCCTGATGTTGGTTTGTCTTGGCGAAAGCAATTGAAGGATACATTTCGACGTGAGTGTGCTTATGTCATGGCGATATACACGATAGATGATGAGTTTCGATGAAACTTAAAGCAATCTACATAGGGTCTCCCCGATATCTATGAGCTATAGCAAAGCGGGTGAAATGAAAAGTGCAGTTCGGTGAAAGACGTCTTATGTCTCGGCGACTTGGAAATGATAAAGGACTTTCAGCCTGACATAGTGAGTTTGATATGTTGTCTCCCCGATATCACAGTGTTACAGTGAAACACAAGGGGAACAAAAGAATACTATATGGCTTCGGTGTGATCAACAGAGTGCTATAGCGACATATAAGAGGCGAAGACATATATCGGTAAGACATAAAATGATCTAACTGACATCTCAGTGACTCAGATGAAGTCACAGCGAAAGCGAATAACACCACAGAGCGATTGACAATATAGTTGCCTTCGGCATACCTACTTGGTTGTCTCGCCAACTGTTTCATTGTGAATTACAGAAATACAAATATTGTGGCCAACATGCAAAATGCTTGAGAACCGTTGCAGGCCGACATGATTAGAGCCCGAATTCGGTGGTAGGCCAACATGCGATTTCAATGTGATATGTTCTTCTCATGCTGGTGTATAAATTAGCATATTGTAATTGTAAAACGACACCAGTTATTAGATATTCGATACACTGCAAGTAGATACAGTAGAATAAAATTACCAGATCAGAGACTATTGTTGCATGATTTCATAATGGAGGTATTTATGAAAATCAGTTGATGTTGCTGCATTTCCCTGGTGTCAATTATCTATTGAATTGAATGAAAATAGTGCTAAGTTTTCTCGAAGATTGATGCTTTCTGGTTGTTTAAATTGACATAATAAATTTATGTTCAGTTTATCGATACACATTTGTTGTATTTGTGTGATTAATCAATTGGTTCTTTCAAGCAAAGATTAAATCCTTTTTGTTAATCACAGTAATCAGAGAGATTCATTTGGATTGTTCAAGTAGAGCTTAGTAGTTACAGTATTGCATGTTTATACAAGTTGTAAACAGAATGTATGCCAGATAATTTGTGTCTTCTCCAAAGAGTGTTGCTCATCTTGATCTCATTTGACTCCGCACACCCAACAAGGCACTAGTCTCTGCACTTCATCATTTGGATTCATTCAGTTCCTTTACATCTGCTAGTTAAACATTCATTTTAGGATTTAGATCAAAATACCATTACTATTTTCAAGTTGGATTTCATTTGTTCACCACCAATTGCCATTGCGAACAAATTTCTTTAAGAAGATAATCACAAGTTAAATTTGCACCATTTAGAAAGGTACACCCACCCAGGTTTAGCAGCATCTAAAGAGTAGAAGGTTGAATTCTTTAACCTTGTCTGTTACCCTGAAGCGTATCAAGAGATTGGCAACCTCTTGAAGCATCTTGCCTGCATTTTTGAGAGCTAACACATGGGTACCCCACCAAGACTCATAGTCAAGACCCATTTATTTGTATCTATTTCACTTTTGTGATCTCCCCAAGTATCACTTAAAGGAGGGTGTTAGAGTGAATAATTGATCTATTCACTATAGCTTAAGTGTACTTAAGTTGATGAGGTTAGATAACATCTTGTCTAACTGAATGTGCAACCTTTTAGACCTCTAGAGGTTACCTAGTTGTTTGGTAAACCTCATGTGCATACCTTTTGAGGTTAGAAGACTTTCCATCTCACCTCAAAAGTCACTTTCGTAGTCATTCAACACTTGTCACCAAGGTTGATGGCTTGGTCAAATAGGTGGTTGGTTTGCACAGTCCAAGTGATCCAAAGGTCAAGACACCTATAGGACACTTGTCTACAAGTATTTGTGCCACATCATGGGGCACTTGTCAATCCACATGATAAGTGGATTTCCTCTTCCTTACCCATATATGCAAAGCTTCCTCATCATTGTATTCGGGTCAACTAAATGCATGATTTGCATTATTCACATGTGCTTGTTATTTGATCTCCATTAATTTCCACATTCTTATAAATCTTACCATGCATTGAATGATTTTTCTTAGCCTATTTAATGAACGTTGACAATTTTATCATTCAAATTTAAATATTTTAAAAATTAAAATTTGTAAATATTTTATGAATTCCAAATAAAGAGATTTGAATACATTTTATTATAAAATTTATTGTGAATATGTAAATTCCATTGTAATATTTATTATAGATAAGTAAACTTCATTGTAATATTTATTGCACATTTAAGATTTCAATGGAAAAATTTGCTTTTATATTAATAAGAATCAATATTCAAATCAAACCAATAAAAAACAATAAAATAATAATTTTAAAATTAATAAATAAAATAAATAAATTTCAATTATAGAATTGTAATGGAATGATATTAAATTCTGTAAAAGGATTGGTTTGACGGTCATTGTCAGTCAATTCTATAATGGAATGATATTATATTCTGGTTTGACAGTCATTATCAGTCCAAAAAAATCGAAGCAAGGGATGCATGAGTGATTACTCTGGCCTCCGGCCGAACTAAAAATACGGAATTCAGAAATATACGTTGGCCGATAATTTCGTCCAATTCCTCACGTCTTGATAATAATAATTAGTCAAGCTAAAATCTTCCACAAGCGAAAACTTAGGCCCTTCTCGACAAACCAGATCTCGGATTAAGGAAGACCTGGGCTCAGGTCCAATGCAACGCCACCGTTTATGAAATTTGGTTGCTTTAATGAAGCCCACCTTAAGCAAATCTCATCTCCTTTCACTCGATAAAGCTTAATAAAAAAAGCTCATCAAGGCTATAAATACCCCACATAATCCCCTGGACTTCCATCCATTGCAATTGAACAGCACAACATCTGTACATTCGAGATGGAGGTCTACAAACATGAAAATGTTGGTCTACGCTGCATTGGCCATGGTGTCAGTTTATTTGATTTACAAAAGATTTCGGCCATCAATGAAGTTACCGCCGGGTCCTCGCTCATGGCCTGTAATCGGGCACCTGCATCTTCTGGGCAGTCTGCCGCACAAGTCGCTGGATCGACTCTCAAAGTCGTATGGGCCGCTCATGTCAATAAAGCTGGGCTCCGTCCCCTGCATCGTGGCATCCTCTATTGAAATGGCCCGAGAGATTTTGAAGACGAACGACCTTACTTTCGCCTCGCGCCCCCAGATCGCGGCGGAGAAATACACAGTGTACAACTACTCCGACATAACGTGGTCGCCGTACGGAGAGCATTGGCGGCTGGCGAGAAAGATCTGCCTGATGGAGCTCTTCAGCACCAAGCGCCTGGAGTCGTATGAGTATATCCGAGTAGAGGAGGTGGCGCGCATGGTGGCCTCTGTTTTCAGAACCTCCGCCGCCGCTTTGCCTGTCCATCTGCGCGAAGAGACTTCCTCCGTGAGCAACAACATTATTTCGAGGATGGTTTTGGGGTGGCGCTACTTGGATGAGAATGGCGGTAACAAGATCAAACCCCACAAGTTTAAGGAGATGCTGGAGGAGCTTTTTGTGCTTAATGGTGTCTTCAACATTGGAGACTATATTCCTGCCCTAAGCTTCCTTGATCTGCAGGGCTATGTCAGACGGATGAAGAAGCTCAGCCGACGATTTGATATCTTTCTCGAGGAGGTTCTCGAGGAGCATGACCAGCGGCGGAAAAGCGTGCCTGACTATGCGCCCGCCGATATGGTAGACGTCCTGCTGCAACAAAGTGATGATCCTGCCAACAATCTTACCAGGAACAAAGTCAAGGCCTTCACTCAGGTAAATAAATAATACAGCTTTCCTCTTTTATTACTGAGAAATCCAAAAAGAAAACTGCAGGACATGAAAGATGTGTTACTGGACTTGCAGGACATGATAGCTGGAGGAACAGAGAGCTCTGCTACGCTTGTGGAATGGGCGTTGGCAGAACTTCTTAGAAAGCCCGAGAACCTGGCAAAAGCGAACGAAGAAATGGACAGAATAGTGGGGAAAGACAGATGGGTGCAAGAGAAAGACATTGGTGAGCTGGAATACGTGCAAGGGATAGTGAAAGAAACGATGAGGCTGCATCCGGTGGCACCCATGCTGGTTCCTCATCTTTCCACCCAGCACTGTAAAATTGGAGGGTACGACATCCCCGCCAACACCAGAGCATTCGTGAACGTGTGGACGATCGGCAGAGATGAAAGACTGTGGGAAAAGCCCGAGGAATTCAGACGAGAGAGGTTTCGTGGCAGCAGCTTGGATGTGCAGGGCAGAGATTACGAGCTGCTGCCTTTTGGGTCGGGCAGAAGGATGTGTCCGGGAGCCAGTCTTGGTCTCAAAGTGGTTCAGCTGGGCCTCGCCAATCTCCTCCACGGCTTCCACTGGCGCCTTCCCGCTAATCAGAGCCCCCAGGACTTTGATATGACTGAGACCTATGGTCTCTCCACGCCCAAAGCAGAACCTCTTGTAGCCATCGCAGATTCTCGCCTGCCCACTCATCTCTATCGTTTGGCTTAACTCCAATAGGCCATACTTCCATTCATACAGTTTAAACTTTCTATCTATAATCTTTAGTCTTCATACATAATGCAACTGGTTTGTAGCTTCTCAGAAATTTCGTCGCTTCCATCTCTTTTATCCTTCTCGTCTTTTCGTGTCTGATCTTTTGTCTTTCTGCTGAATAAAAGTGAATGAATAATATATTTTAATACAGTCTTCAATGCCACCCACTGGTGGAGGTGATCAACTTTTTCTTTTGCGGGCCTCTGAAAAACAAACTAACATGCCAAATAGTAATGGGGGAATATGATAGATGGCCAAATATTTTTTAAATAATGAAGGGGAAAAATTAGTTGGTTATAGGGTAGGTTTGTTTGTTTTAAAAAGGTTCATGGTGCATTAATTTAAAAGAATCAAAAACATTTCGGTGGATTTAAAATAGACAATCAATTACTTTTTCTAAAGATTAAATATTTTTTTGAACATTAAAATAAATTTTGGTTTGTATGTTAAAAAATCTGAATTAACAAGAAAATCATTTGAGAATAGTAATATTAAAGTAATTATGGTGGAATAAATGGGAAGAACCCTAGAAAACTCTACACACCAAGAAGAAATACAACATTAGGAATCACAGATCATGAGAGACATTATAATCATCATTCACAAATTATTGAAGTGTCTACTCATATTTTAGATAGAACAATTCTACCATTTCTAATATCAACCTTAATGTCATTTCAATTAGAAGTTGATTTAGCCAAGAAATCAATAGCATGGTTTCCTTCTCTTCTAGTACAATTATACTTAACAATATTTTTACAATGCACTTTTTATTAAAGTATTTTTTCTATTAATTTTTTAAGTTTAAGTTTTTTATATTTATAAAACAAAGTTTTATCATAAAATATTTTTTGAGTTTGTGAATCATTGATGTATACTATTTTTAATATATTATTAGTATGATTCCACATCTTTATAAGATATTATTATATATAATATTCTTAAACAAATTTAAAAAATATACTTATTCTATTTATATTTAACATTTAATGTCTAATTTTATGATAATTCTCATGGAAGGAATAAAAAGGGACTTTCAAATGAAGGTTCCTTCCTTCAAAGAAATACCTTCGAAGGAAGGTGTTTTTAAGTTTTCACTTCCATTCAAGTTCAAAAAAGTGATGTTCCACAAGTGAGACTCAGTATTGTGGGTTCACCTTGGTAATATAAGCACTATTCACAATAAAAATATTAGATTACAAGATTAATATTTAATATAATCTTTCACAACTAATTATTTATAAAACTACACTTAGTATAACTAATATATATCTTAAATAATCTATCTAAAAATTGTCAAGAAATATCAAATTTGAATTATTATTTTTATTTACTTAAGATTTATTTTGGTAATAAGAGAGTTTATAGCTTGGTGCAAGCTAAATGAGGCAAAAAATGAGGGACCTCATCCCAACATTAATGTGAATATTCCAAACCCATGAGTTTAATAACCCAATAGAGACAAAAAGTTAGTAAGCACACCAACCTAACAAGGATTTGGAACATGAAGTCGAGTTGAGCAGCCCAATAGAAGCACAAAGCCTATGAGCACACTAGGTCAATGAGAATTTGTAGCACATAGCTTTAACACAAAGGTTTGAACCCATGAACACAATGGATCAACATGAGTACAATGTATGTGATCACAATGACTTAATGAGAGTTTAAACCTTGATGAATACAACAACAATACCATTATTTAACTATTGCACTATGTTATAAATCACAAAAAAAAATTATTTTATTTTAAAAAAAATCAAAACATTTGAAAAACTAATTTTTTATTTAAAAAGTGAAAACAAAGAATTTATTTAATTTTATTTATTTAAAAATTATTTTATAAATATTTTTAACTTAAAAATTATTTTCTTATTTTAATTTTTAAATTAAAAAATAGAAATATTTTAATACCAGTCTAGAATGCCAATACACATTAACAATGACTATCAAACATACCAATGCACATTATTTTCAATCTATAATATTTAGCCTTCTAACTTCTAAAATACATAATACAATTAGTTTGTAGTTTGGCATATATTACGTCATTTCCATCTCTTATTATCCTTCTTGTCTTCTCATGGCTGGTCTTTTTTCTGTATGTCTCATATATTTTAGTGCAGGTAGTGTGGAACTCATAGTTTCATTCTTTCTTCCTTTTTAATATATTTTAACAATGTAATTTTATATTAAATTATTTTTAAATTAATTTTTGAAGTTCATAAAACAAAGTATTATTATTAAAAAAAAATAGAATTTGTGAAACATTGATATTTTATTAAATGTAATTTCACATTTTTATAAGATATTAATTATATATAATATTTTTCAAAAGTTGTGACAATTTTCTACTCTTTATATTTTTAACATTTAATGTCTAATTTTATTGTTTAGAATAAATGGAACATTTTGTTTATCTTGATTTTGATTTAAGAAATATTATTTTCCTCTAAATTAATAACAATAATAATAAAATCAATATTCATATATCATACTGAAAGTTTCATAATTAACTCATCTAGTAAATTATTCATCTTATTTTTCTATTTAGTAAGCATGTTCAGAGCGGCTTCCAAATTAACAAAATAACTACTAGGAGAATTGAATGTGTTTACTACCCCTCCATTCTCAAAACTCTTATTATTGATTACCTCAGGTCTTCATCTAGTCCTTATCATCTCAACCCAATAAGAACATAATGTCAATACACACAACCCTAGAATTCTAAAAATCAACTAATTTTCTCAAAAGATACCATACACAAAACTTTTCACAATTAATAAATGCACTAGATCAAGTTACATGGTAGTGCTAGTCGTAGTAGGCACATAAAGGCCTAGCTTCCAAACCCAAATTTGATACCACATGTAATGAGCTATTTACTTAGCCATTAACTTTATCATTAAATATCTTAAAATATGTTCTAATTTTTTTATAACCATAATTTAACTAATTTATATTCACTCAACATGTAACTTAAGTGCATTTATGGACATATGCAATACATCATATATGCCCAATCAACAAATAATTCACATAAAAAAAATACATACAATATGTCATAAAGGTGAATGCAAGATCATGATAGACCAAACAATACTTTGTTAAATGATAGTGAAAATGTTAAAAATAGACTTAACCAAATGCACATGAAAAATTGAATGAGTTATCTACAAAATTAAAAAAATATGTAATAAGAAATGTTGTAAGAAAGTATATGTAATTTATGGACTATTATTTTATTTGAATAAAATTAAGTTAATTTGAAGAAAAATAAATTAATTTGATGAAAATTATTGAATGCAACATAAGTGAGAAGTTTTATGAATTTAATAAAATATTATGAAATATATACAAATACAAGTACATATACAAATAAATAAATAAAATTCAAACGCAAATATAAATAAATAAAATTAATATAGATAAAAATACAAATATAAATAAATAAAATAAATACAAATACAAATAAATAAAATATATATAGATACAAATTCAAATATAAATAAAATTTACAAATATAAATACAAATATAAATACAAATACAAATAAATATAATATAAATAAAGTGTATATTTTTAGAAGATAATTCATTGTTTGAGACATATCATATAGTAGAAGGAATTGTAATAAATCTTAATTAAATTAAAGTTATAATGGAGTGGCTAATTTCTATGAATGTAGTAGAAGAGTTTTATGGGTTTAGTAGGGTATTATAAGAGGTTTGTATAAGGATTTTATTGAATTTTAAATCTAATTAATTGGAAAAGAAGAATAAAAGATTCATATGGACAAAATAGTGTAATAAAGAATTTCAAATTTTAAAGGAGAAGTTGATTAGAACCCCTATTTTAAGAGTTATTGATCCTAATAGACACTTTATGGTTCTCATTGATGTTTCTAAAGATGGTTTAGGGGGTGTTCTTATACAAGATGAAGGTGTAGTTATCTATGAATCTAAAAAACTAAACACATTAACTAAACTATGCACCTCGTGATTTACAAATAAAAAGAAATAAAATAAAAATAAAAATAAAAATACAAACATAAATACAAATACAAATACAAATACAAATAAAAATACAAACATAAATACAAACACAAATACAAATACAAATACAAATACAAATACAAATACAAATACAAATACAAATGCAAATGCAAATGCAAATGCAAATGCAAATGCAAATGCAAATGCAAATGCAAATGAAATAAATAAAATATATACAAATAAAAATAAATATGTAAATAAACAAGTGAAAAAAATTTCTTATTAAAGTCTAAAAGTGTAAAATAATACATATTTGGCAACTTATAATTTCATCCAAATTTGATATATTTTGGTGTACATAACATAAAATTTACCTACAATATATTTTTATAAATTTTTAAGCCAAAAATAGATCATCACTCTATTTAATTGAGATTTGAAACAATTACTCAAAAATGATAGGGCTAGTTTTTAATCTAGGGTCAATCACCTATCATTTGAAATTTAATTTTTCAAAATTATGGTTCAAATGCTTACCATTTTACATTAACCATTTCCCCATTTCAATGGTATTATCCCTACAACAATTGGTAATTTAGGGAAAAGGGTAGTGTGATCACTAATTCAATTATATATAATTTAGGAAAAATGTATAAAATCACAATGCAATTATAGCAAATTTAGAGAAAAATATGTGTACTCACCACAAAATACAATTAATTTACCTGGTTAATGTATTTAATTACCCATGCAAAGTGTAATATTTAGTATAGAATAATCTACACCATGCAAAATTTGGCTGAAGATTATAACCACCCAAGATCTAGGAACTTCTATGAAAGCACAAGAGAGATCGGCTATGAGAGAATAATTATATTTCATCAAAGGATACAAATGATAGATTGTAACAATGATACAAAATTTGATTGAATTAATGAATGAGGTTACAAAGGGAATCCCTTGGTTACATAGGCCAAGGTGAACATAGAATTGTATAATTTATGACATGTGTCTTAATCATATGACTTGAGACATAAAGTGATAACTAACCTATCTGTACCGTAAGCAAACTTAAGTAACAAGTGTGAATAGGACCTAGGTGATGAACTAGATAGGTGAAACATCCCTTTCACACCAACACAAAACATATTTCATTTTCATGGGCTACATGGCCAAAAAAATAGTGTGGATTCATATTTAAGAAAAATAATTCTGCATTCGCTCATTACATATTCACTTCATCTATTTATCACATTACAAATTCATGATTTTTAGATTTGTATTTGATATAATATATATTTAAGTATGAGATAAAATGGTTCTTGCTAAAAATTTAGTGAATACATCATTGACAAAGGTTGCAACTCAACTTCAAAATCCCATTTCTATTGAGTTTCACAATAATATTATATATGTAATTATCAATTTACATTTTATATTGTGTATTATTTGATTAATCTCTATAACCATACTTTACACATATATTTGCATATTTTTCATGTGTTAGTATTGAAATAATTTTTGTCATTACATAGACCTACATCATTTTTTATTACGTATTTCTCATGTTTTAATATTGATATAAACATCATCATTGTGTATACCTACATAGTTTTTTATTGTTCTATATTTTTACATACATTGTATCAATGGTCTTGGACTATTGGCTGAGTAAATTCTCTATTATATTTACTCTTAAGGTGAAAGTTCAAATTTGTGTCACACTTTCATAAAGGAAATGACCAACATTGATCTAAATTTTTAACTTGAATCACTATAAAGTGGAATATACGTTTTGACTTTAAAACTATGTAAACTAATAAAATATATATTTTTAGTGTATATTATGTTTATATTTTTTACAAATAAAATAAAATTATTTGAATGGATTTAAATTTTATAAAATTGATATTATAATTTAGTTGTTGATAAACTACTAAAAATGAGGCTAAGTGGTTTATAATTTTTAACTTGAAAGTTCAAAGTTGTGTCACACTTTTATAAAAGAAATGATGACAATCTAAATTTTTAACTTGAATCACTATAACGTGAAATATATGTTTCAAATTTAAAAATGATGTAAACTAATGAAATATGTATTTTTTTGTGTATTTTATGTTTATATTTTTTACAAAAAAATAAAAAAAATTAGATAAAAGGAAAAAAGCCTATAATATTATTAATAGTATAAAAGTTCAAAAATTACATATATATAGCATAAAAGATTATAGAGAAAATATGGTCATGGGACCAAAAAAAATGTCCCATATACCAATTGCTTTATGCATGGAGACCAATTTAAAACAAAAGCCTCATACCCGAAAGTGAGAGAAAAACACAAAGAAGGCAGATTTTATGCAAGAGATTAAGTGGACTCCTCACACCACTTCAAGGGTGGCATCGAAATCGACTATCCATTGGAGATCGAACATAGGCTCCAGATTATTTACCTTCTTTAAGAAACAACTACTCATGCACGTCAGAACTTTGTGTTGTGCTACTGACACACCATGTGAAAATTCCCAAGGAATGGAAGCCATTCCACCTTAGCGCCCTCCTCAAGCACGCTCTAGATATCCTATGGCCTCAGGACACCAACCCTATGCCTTGTTACATCCAGGGTTACCTCAAGCCCACCTAGGTTGTGCTTCTTAAACAATTTTTCCATTAGTTCCCCCACTAGCCCCTTTTGCTCTCTTAAATCCAGGAGGGAAGCCACAAAATGTGATGTGATATATATGTTTACCCTGTAACATTCAACATCACTTAGGAAATTGGCACCAAGTATCATCTTGACCGCTTTTAAGTCCCTGCTAGTGGGATGTTTCATTAGCACCTTCAACTGCTGGTCTATGATAGCACCTGTGAAGGCCATATGATGAAGTGAGCATGTGAGGCATATAGGAGTGTCCATTCTCAACATGAACTCTAGGAAACTATGAGAAGAATAGAATAGCAAGGATATCACCCTTCCACTTTAAATAGAGAAAGTCGCTTCATTCTTCCATGCTTCAAGCGGGAGGAAATTTTTCTAGATTTACTTCCCATTAGAAGATGTACTGAAGCAACTTCAAAGCACTTTATTACCATTTTTTATTCATGCCAACTCGTCACTGAAGTACTACTAGCCACCTTGTCATTAATGACAAATCCATTAAGCAAGAGGCAATCAAATGGGGATTGTGTCAAAATGCATCCAAAGGATCAACCATTTAAAAATTATTTGAATGGGATTTTTTATAAAATTGATATTATAATTTAGTTGTTGATAAACTACTGAAAATGTGGCTAAGTGGTTTATAATTTTTAACTTGAAAGTTCAAAGTTGTGTCACACTTTTATAAAAGAAATTACTAATGTTCATCTAAATTTTTAACTTGAGTCAGTATAAAGTGAAATATATGAACTTTTGAATTTGAAAATGATGTAAACTAATGAAATATATATTTTTTAGTATATTTTAAATGTTTATATTTTTTACATAAATTTTAAAAATTATTTGAATGGATTTTTTTATAAAATTAATATTATAATTTAGTTGTTGATAAACTACTGAAAATGAGGCTAAGTGGTTTATAATTTTTAACTTGGAATTTCAAAGTTGTGTCACACTTTTATAAAGGAAATGACCAACATTGATCTAAAATTTTAACTTGAATCATTATAAGGTGAATTATATGTTTTGAATTTAAAAATGATGTAAACTAATAAAATATATATATATATATATTAGTTTATTTTATGTTTATATTTTTAAAAAAAAATTAAAAAATATTTGAATGGATTTTTTTTATAAAATTGATATTATAATTTAGTTGTTGATAAACTATTAAAAATGAGGCTAAGTGGGGCATTGTTCTTTATATAGAAATTTTTTGTACTTCATTTTTTTCTTGTATTTATAACTTAAAACTTTAGTGCATGGATTATTATTTTTCCTACTTTAATAAAAAAAATGAATAAATCTTTAAAAAATTGTCTACTAAAAATATAATTTTTTTGATGTGATGTACATTTCATCTGATTATTTATTTAAAATAAAATATATATATCATCTTGCCATAGATTTTTTTCTATAGTGAATCATCATAAACATAGGATTCATATTTAATTTAAAGTTTCATTTGCATCGACAATGTTATTTGTGTGAATCTTGCATTTTTGTAGGCTACTGTCCCAAAAATTGGTGTGGACTCATATTTAATAAAAATAGTTTTTCATTCACTCATTACATATTCACTTCATCTATTTATCACATTACAAATTTATGATTTTTGGATTTTTATTTGATAAAATATATTTTTAATTATGAGACAAAAGGGTTCTTTCTAAATATTTGGTGAATAGATCATAGATGAAGGTTGCAACTCAACTTCAAAATCACATTCCTATTGAGTTTCACAAAAATATTATATATGTAATTATAAATTTGCATTACACTTTATATTGTGTATTAATTGATTAATATCTATAACCATTTTTAACACTTATACTTGCATTTTAAATTTTTTAGATTGCAGGAATTAGGTAGCCCCCCTATAAACTGCCTATAAATTGCAATGCATCTAGTAAAAAAATCACGTGACTGGTGGTGTCGGCATGACATGCTCTCTAGTACCACAGGGATAAGGGAGACTAGACCTCATGACCTCTTACCTACAACAAGATGCTATAGCCAATCAAGCTAGGTCCCCCCATGCATATTTCTCATGAGTTAGTATTGAAATATTTTTTATAATTACATAGACCTACATGATTTTTTATTATGTATTTCTCATGTGTTAATATTGATATAAACATCATCATTACATATACCTACATAGTTTCTTCATTGTTCAAAACTTTTGCATACATTATAACAATGGTCTTGGACTATTGGTTGATTGAATTCCCTATTATATTTACTCTTAGGGTGAAAGTTCAAAGTTGTGTCACACTTTTATAAAGGAAATGACCAACGTTGATCTAGCTTTTAAACTTGAATCACTATGAAGTGAAATATATGTTTTAAATTTAAAAATGATGTAAACTAATGAAATATAGATTATTTAGTGTATTATATGTTTGCATTTAAAAAAATAATAATAATAATTATTTGAATGGTGTTTTTTATAAAACTAATATTATAATTTAGTTGTTGATAACCTATTGAAAATGAGGCTAAGTGCCAAGGCATTATTTTTTATATAGTATTTTTTTTTTTTACTTCATTTTTTTCTTGTATTTATAACTTGAAACTTTAGTGCATGGATTATTTTTTTTCCCCTTATAATAAAAAATGGACAAATCTTTTAAAAATTGTGTACTAAAAATGCAATTGTTTTGATGTGATGTCACATTTTTTCTTTAGTTATTTATTTAAAATAAAATATATATCATCTTGACATAGAATCTTTTCTCTAGTGCATCATATTTTTTATATTTTTTAATGCACTTTAAGGATATGTGCACCAAGTTGTGACACAAAATAGCTCTTAAGATGCCACTTTTCTTTTTAAATCAGCAAAGTCTAATGTTCACGAGAAAATGAAGATAGTCACGCTCAAAATTTGAAGATGCAACAAGAACAAGAGTTGTAGTGCTCTGAATCTACTTTCTAAGCTATTAATTTTTTTTAAAAAAATGAAGATTAAGGGTTTGAAAGAGGGGGTCCACCAAAAGTGGTCTTGTTTCTATAAAAAAAATAGCATAGCGTCTTTTGTGGCCTCCCTTAAAAGTTAATTTTTTTTAGAATTTCAAAAATCACAACAGTGAGAAATTAGCTAGCGCCATGTAGATTATGTCAATTTTTTGGGCAAACTTTTTAATGAATATATAATATTTTACTAATTTTTGAAGTGGAAACATCTTGAAAAGCTTAAATTTGAGCATGCTTTCCCCTAATTTTTTTCAAAACTAATCAAAAATATTTTTTTCATTACATGTAGAATGGAGTCTAGTTTCTAAAAATGTAATTTGTTTCAAAATTAAATGAATGAGTAAAAATCTATACCCAAACTAGCACATGTTGGTTTTTGACCAAAAATGGAGGCACTAACAAGAGAATTTATAGATGAAAACCTTAACATAATCAAAACGTATAAAAAATTATATATTTAGATAGCTAAGAGAGGCTAACATCATCACGATATTTTTATAAATTTTTATTGAAACACATGCAAATCTGATGGAGAGCACGACCAAAAATGTGTAAAATTTTGTCAACCTTTCATAAAATCACATCCTTAGCATGAAATGGCCGTCTAACCCATTGGGTTGGATACCCAAGGAAAATCCAACTGAAAAGGTTGTTATTTCCCAATTTGCAATCCATTTGGTATTCCCCCTCTCTCTCTCTCCTTCACTCTCTAATTCTCTCTATCTCACCTCTCTCTTGTTGGAATTGTGTGCCTCAATCCCACTGGCCTAAACCTCTAAGAGAGCAATGTCGATGTGACTGCTGAGAAGTTTGGTCAAATTGTATAAGTGTTACATGCTTGTACCGCTCTACCGCTAGGTGATGGTGAGAGAGGTGCGGTAGTGCGATTATCGCCATACTGTGAGAGCCTTCTAGTAGAGGTGTGGGAGTGTGGTAGTGTGGTGTATACCGCCATCCCGCGGAAGCCTTCGAGTTGTAGTACAGTGTTACCGCTAACTCGTGGTTGTGTTGGAGACTGTTGGTGGTAGTGTGGGGTTACCGCCACCCCGCGGTTGTGTTCTAATCTTATGTTACATCTTTCATGTTTATTGGTTATGTTTGTTGAATCTATTTATGCAAGTTGTTGAAATTGATTTTACATGTGCTTCTCTTAGAAGGATTAATGTGGGAAATGAACTATGTTTGATTCCTCTTTGTGACATAGTTGTACATGTTTTTGAGGCAATCTAATTGAAATTAAAGTTACCGAAGGTACTACAGATCTTGGATGCTTTTCTAAGATGATCAAAATTTCCCAACCAGTGGTATCAGATTCTTCTTTTGGTTGTTGGTTTTGGGTATTTCTCCTGTGAAGATTTCTTAGTCTATCAAGCTTGAGGAAATCTAGAGGAATCGGCTGATGTATTGATCCTTTGGTGAGTGGAAGTCTTGTGGTATTCAAAGGCGGCATGCAATTTGAAGGATGGGGAAGATGGAGACAATGGAGTTGGTCATGTTGAATTGTTGTGATTTGTGTCTCCTAGTTGGCAGTGGTAGAACCTTGATGTATGAGGTGGATTTCTTTGCTCTGTGGTTGTGTAGTAGTAAAGCTTTCATATTGGGTGTTTGTGTGAGAGGCTCCTTGGTAATATGCATAGGTGTGGGTTGTTTCTCAGCCATGGAAGAGAGTGCTTATTCTAGGTGGCGTTTCCTGGTGTTGGAAGGAATTTTTTCCTATTAACCTCAAATACATAAAGGTTATGGAGTTAATCATTAGATGATTTGAAAGCTTCTAAAATAGCCTATCTCTTTCTCAGTTGCATGTGCATATTGGTGGTTTTGGAGTTAGCTTGAAATAGGCTTGGGGTTCCCGAACTGTTGTTTCCTTTTTAAGGATGTATTGTACTTGCATGTTTTTTATGGTTTTGCAGGTTTTACATGGTCAAGAAAACTTGTTTTGTGAATCTGCTGAAGAGCTATTTTCTAGACCCCTGCTTCCTTGGGGTGCTACTAGATGAGATAGTTGCAACTCTACTTGCATTCTTTATGCATGGTGAGAGAAGGTGTGATTATTTCTCTACATAGAAATTTTTGGTATGTGATTAGTCATTCTTTGTTTCTAAGGTAATGCTTGATGGGTTCCTAGACTATGGTGCTTGGTGCGGGCATGTTTGGAAAATTGGATTTGTACTTGATTTGGTGTTTGAATTAGGGTGTACATGTTTATTCTCTTGTGAGACCTCATATTTTGCAATACATTGATGTGGTTGTGAGTCTTCATGTTTTATTAATTGGATCTACGAATTGTGCAAAGTTGTGGGTTGTCTTTAACCATATGTTTGTAGTGGGACAACCTGGAAGTGGACTGTCTATATCCACATGATTTGATTCATTATTTATGCATACTTGTGATTTGGCCTTGTATGTGGTCACTTGTGCATTGGTGTGGTTGTTATTGAGGTGAGAGGATGGATGATAAGTGAATTCCTGGATAGTCGATTATGGAGTCTTGTAGCATGGTGAATCTCTTTACTTTTGATATCTTGGTTTAATTAGCAGTATTGTTATATGTTTGTGGGCCTAGAAGATCTTCTTTTTAGTTTTGGAGATGGTTGGTCATGATGCTTGGAAAGCTCAGATGTCACGGTTCAGTGGGATCTTTAGCAGTGACTGTGGGTTCATTACTTGGTGGTGAATGATCTTCTTTAGTGTTGTTGGTGTTACTAGGAGGGACTCTTAGATCCTGTTGTTGTAGAAGGGTTCTTTTGCATTTGCATGGATACTATTTGAAATTGTGCAACATCTTGGAACCATGGAGGACGTTTGGAGTCTTTGGTTGAGGTTGGTGGTGCTTGACAGGTGATGTTGGTTTGGAGTTTTTTTGCTTGATGTCATGTTATACTCTTGATTGTGCATTAGAGTTTTTGGCATGAGGCATTGCTCTTGAGACCATGGTAAAGTCACTTGAAGTGTGGTATCTCCTAAAGGGGATGTGTAGATCATGGTGTCATGATAATTTCTTGTTTCATATGTTTGGAGATTTGATAGTGGTCTAGAGTTTCTTTGGGTTTTGAGTACATTGGTCATATGCTTGAGAACTTCATGTTAGTGCAGTAATGCAGTTTGGAGTTCAGCATGGGATGATCATTTGCAGGTGCTCATGGATACATGGAGAATAAGGTGAGGCTCTAATTCTCTTGAGATGAGAAAGGTGTTGATTTCAGCAGAAAGTTCGAGTAGCCTACACCTTGGTTGAATGCGAGTTCAACAAAGATCAATGAGGAGATTGCTCTTGGATGAGTCATGGTGTCTTGTATATCTTGGAGGAGCATTTTCTTTTCCCACTCTTGGTCTACTCAACAGTTTATTACTTGAGAGGTATTACCCATTGTTTATATCAGGTACTTTATGCTTTCTTTCACGATATGGGTTTTGAACTGTTGTTTAATGGTTTTGGAGGATTCGTAGTGGAAGATGGACAGCATGGTTATTTCCTTGTTTATGATATCTTCTATTGATAAAAATGGTTAGGAGATGCTTTATAGGTTTTTTTTCCTAAGATGGGAAATGAAGTGGTTTGATCTTCTTTGAGAGGATTAAATCCATATGTTGTGTTTGATCTTGGAGATTGAACGGTTGGGTGTTGCTATGCTATTCTCTTTGGGAAGTTTTGAAGAAGATCATACTTGTCACAACTGGATTTTAGAGGTGTATGTAGGAGTATGTTCTACAAGTACATGATGTGTAGTGTTTCTCTCTTTGGTCTTGGTTATCTTCCTAAAGGTTTGTTTTCATATCACATAGGTTTGAGATTTAGTCGGAGCTAGTGTTTTTCACTCAAGTTCTTGGGTGATAACTTGAAGGTTCTTTATCTCTTTTCTATGTTGGGTGTGAAGAACTTGAGAGAGCTGTGAAGACTAGTGGTGAGAATTTTTTTTGCAAGTTATTAATTTGCAAGTTGTACATATCATTGTGGATGTTTCCTTGGTACTACATGGTTACACTTTCTATCTGCTATTATTGGTAGACTTTTTATGCTTTCAATCTTTCAGATTTGGTGTTTCTCATGCAGTGTGAGTTCCTGAAAGTGTTTGTTCTTCATTGACTTGTATACATGTGGAGCTTAGAGTTGTAGGTACATGGGTTGGTTATGCTCGTGGCATAAGTTTACTAATGTTTGATACCTTTAAGGTATGGATGACTGGATGATCTAGCACTTGCTATGGGTGTTATTTTCAGTCATGTGGGTTTATCAGTTGGATGGGAGCAGTCAAAGTTTTGGTGGTAGTTCTAACTGGTGTTTTATCTTTTTTTTGGAGTGATGGCAGTTTCTTGTTGTTGATATCACTGGGATCCTTTTGCTTGTGTTCGTTGGATTGGTGCATTTTCACCTTGGCTTGTACCTTTCTTCCATAGGTGGCATGTTGGAGGATGACAAGGATTATTTCCTGAATGGTGGACATCTTAGATGTTGTTGTAGAGTTCTTGATGGAGCATGAGAGCATGTTTGAGATCTATGTGGTTTCATGAAATATTGTGATTGGTTGCAATGTTGGATAGTTAGTTGCAGTTGGATACTTGATTTTGTTGCAAATTGTTTGGTAGACTGTTATCTGTGGAAACTTGTTGATTGGGTGTCCTGAGTGTTGTTAAACAAAGACTTGGATAGAGCAGGGTCTGAACTATGTTGTCAGTGTAATCTCAATAGTTCCTAAGTGTTCTAAAGGTTTCAATGTGATCTTCATCAAGTGGGAGATTGTTGGATTGTGTTCCTCAATCCCACTAACCTAAACCTCTGAGAGAGCAATATCGGTGTGACCGCTGAGAAGTCTAGCCAAATTGTATAAATGTTGCATGCTTGTACTGCTATACTGCCAAGTGATGGTGAGAGAGGTGTGGTAGCGCGGTTACTACCATACTGCAAAAGCCTTTTAGTAGAGGTGTGGTAGTGCGGTGTATACCGCCATCCCGTGAAAACCTTTGAGTTGTAATACGGTGTTACTGCTGACCCGTGGTTGTGTTGGAGACTATTGGCAATAGTACGGGGTTACCACCACCCCATAGCTATGTTGAAGACCTCCTGCGGTGGTGTAGTGTAGTCACTGCCACACCGCGATAAGACTTAGAGGACCCTGTGGTGGTGCGGTGTAGTCATCGCCACATCATGAGGGTGTTATGTCCTTGTTGTGGCAGAGTGGTGGGCGTTTGAATCTATTTGGTTGGACAGAGGATGCTGACTTGGCTGATTACGGATGTGTTGGATGTTCATTGGAGGATCACGAATGAGTTGGATAATTTTGTTCAATGTCCAAGATCGGTTGATGGTTGGTCCAACAGAAGGAAAATGAACTGATCTACAGAGGAAGTTGAACTGTTTCTTGTTAGTAGAGAGTGAATGGTATAAACATTGAACGTTCTACAATGAGAAATAGAGAGAGGAAGATCTAAGCAAGGTTATGCTGCCAAAATCTCTCCTGATAAAATGTCTTGATCGATCTTTTGTTGTTAATCTACATTGTATAGTGTGTGAGAAGTATTGTAACAGTGCGAAGGTTGTAATGGATTGAGAGGTTGATCAGGGAAATGAAAAAAAGGGAGAGAGGGAAACAGAACAGGGTTGCTGCCAGTTTGTCTCTAGAATGAAACATGATGTAATCTTTGTAAAGGCTTAGTGCTTGAGTTGTATTTGTAACTATTTTGTTAAATGAATAATACAATGTTGATTTGGGCTTTTGGAGTGGGGTTTTTTACCCGAAAGGGTTTTCCCCACGTAAATCTATGTGTTCTAATCTTTTGTTCCATCTTTCATGTTTATTGGTTATGTTTGTTGAATCTTTTTATGCAAGTTGTTGAAACTGATTTTACATGTGCTTCTCTCTGAAGGATTAATGTGGGAAATGAATTGTGTCTAATTCTGCTTTGTGACATAGTTGTACATGTTTTTGAGGCAATCTAATTGAAATTACCTAAGTTTTCTACCACCTACATCCCTCCATACCTATTTCTCTCTCCTTCCCTCTCTCAATTTTTCCACCTTCCTCCTTCCCTCTCTACTTCTCTCTCTCTCTAGATCTCAACTCTCTCCCTACCTCTCCCTACCTCCCTCCTCTCTCTCTATCTATCTATCTCTCTCTCCCTCCCTTCCCCCTCTTTCTATATCTCCTCTCCCTCTCTCTACCTACCCCCTTTCTCTCTCCCCCTACCTCTCCATCCATCCCTATCTCTCCCTCCATCTCTCCTCTCTCTACTTCTCTCTATCTCCCCATCCATCTCTACCTACCTCTTTCTCACATGTCTCTCCATCCCTACCTCTCCCTCCATCTCTTTCTCCCTCTCTACTTCTCTCCACCTACCTATCCCTCTATACCTCTTTCTCTCTCCCTCCTTCCCTCCTCTCTCTCAATCTCTCTACTTCTATCTATCTCACCATCCCTCTCTACCTACCTCTCTCTCTCTCACATATGTCTCTCCATCCCTACATCTCCCTCTCTCTCTTGTGAGAGTAAATGGTGACTCCCCAACACCCCCAAGAACAGTTGCGACCAAAACCACTTCCACAAGAGATAGAATGGAAAGAAAGCTTGTTTCACAATGTAAGATTGATTAATGCTTGAATATTGATGAATTGCAAATGTACATGAGATGCCTTGCTTATAAAGGCAAGGTTGAGAGATAGGATTAGATGAGATCATGACAAGTGTCTTAATCCTATGACATGAGACAACTAACTACCTAGGAATCAAGCAATCCTAACTAGATAAGATAAGTTCTAGAAAAGCCAACTAAGACTTCTAGAAAGAATCTTATATCCTAAGTAAACTTAATCATGTGAATATGTCCCCTAATTACCTAGTGAATGAATTACCTAGGTACAAGACAATTATTCACACCAACACCCCCCCTTAAGTGCAACTTATGGAGAAGATTATTATACAAAATATGCAAAGATGACTATGAAGATGGGTCCCGGCTACTAGGCCATGCTAGGTACCCATTTACAATGAAAATGGAAATGCAATCAATCTCTCACAAGCGGGGAAAAGGAGAAAACCCAGTGGGACAAAACTTCTCTCCAAAAGAGAGAAAATAAAATAAAACTTACAACATGATCTATGGAGGACTCAATGATACCCCCCAAGGACTACATCCATCATGTATGTACAATCAATGACCCCCCAATAAGAGGGAAAAAGAGAGATAAGATGTCCCACCCATGATGAAGAAGCTCCAATGCTGATGAAGAATGCCTAAAAACAAAAGATGACCCAATGTCTGCAAGCAACACATCTTCCCTTACGAAGAAATAAATCCATAAGCTAATGATGAAGCCACTCCATGTCCAACTGAAAGGAGGAAGAATGAATGCTCAACATGTATGCCTCTGAAAAACCAAGTTGGAATCTCCAAGCTTGAATGAGTCACAACATGATCATGGTCAAAATAAACAAAGAAACATGACAAATCAAGAGAATGAGGAGACTCATGAATGTCAATCTCCAAAGACAAAGTAGATGGTATAACAGTTGTGTTGAAACTGTCATAAAAAAGGAGAGAAATCCCCTCATGTGTGTCCTCCAAATCTGCAATATGAGACTCCATGAACAAGTTAGAGATACATGTCAAATACTCATCCCACAAATCAAGATCTAAAAAACTATGATCATCCTGCTGAATAGAAGCATCAATGACTGAAGAAGCAGGAGGTGGAGGAGTAGGAAGCTCAGCACTGGTCTCTAGAATACCAAGGTGTAGATGACCAAATTTCTCCTCACTGTCATGGTTCACACTCAATGGAGTGTGTGATGCAGTCAAAGGAACATTATCTTCTTCTGAAGCAAAATTTGAAAAGGAATATACACAAGTTGAATGATCAACCATCCTGATAGCAACAATATCCCTAGTCTCCAAGTCCATTATGTACACCCTATCTAGAGTGAACTCAATTGTTTTACCTTAACCCCCATGAGTAATTTGATAAATAGAAAGGAGATTTGTGGACAAGGAAGGAACAAAAAGTACATCATTGAAGGTTCCTTCCCCCATATCAATAGAACCCTTCCCACTTACCTTCATATATGTATTGTTACCCATCAATATATGAGGAGAATTACAAGGCTCAAAAGAAGAGAACATACCCATAGAAGATGCCATATGATGAGATGCCCCTGAATCAAGAAGCCATCTGTGAGATTCAGGACTTGCAGAGGCCAAGAGTGCTTGTCTTTTCATTTTGTGTAGCCTAGATGTGGATCCTGTATCCTATGACTGAGATGATGATGAGGGGGCTACCAATTGAGATGTTGAAGAAGAAGTAGAAGACACTGATGAGGGCAACTAAATGTTATTCTTTTGAAGAAGGTGTGTAAGTTCATCAATCTTCTTATTATAACATTTATGCTCACCATGTCCTAATCTTTTACAACATGCACATTTGAACTTCTTTTTAGATGATTCCTCTTTAGAAGACGGTGTGGACTCAGGAGTGCTATGTGAAGGAGAATCTTTACCTTGCTCATTAGACTTGGGAGCCTTGTTCTGCTTCCTACCTTTGCCACTTGAATCCTTTGTATCCTTTGCAACAAGAGCATGAGATGTAGAAGACTTCAATGTTCCCATGTGTACCAACTTTGCTTGTTCCCTTGTGAGCTAAGCTACAAACTCATCAAGAGAATGCATTTTGTATGCATTTCCAAGGGCATCCATTATAGCATAGAATGCACAAACAAAAACTGAATAATCAGGACCAAGCTTAGCAAGAATAGAAAGAAACAATTTTTCATCCTCTTTAGTGACCCCACATTTAGATAATTTCAATCTAAGATAATTGAGCTTAGAGAAGAAGTCTTGGATATTGTCAAAATCTGAAGGATTTAGACCCATTAGTTCATTCTCCAACTTAAATTTCCTCATCTTATCTAGCTTACCAAAGAGATTCTCTAAACTAGTCCAAACTTCATTAGGATGAGTGCAAGATGCAACATGATATCTAAGATCTAGAGAAACGGACAACTGCAGAGGACCAAGAGCTTCATCCCTTCTATCAAGCCATTTTCTTTTCTCTTTTGCTCCTGCGGGTTTTGGATCTTGACCAAATGTTATTCTTTGCAACTTCAATTTTAACAATAATAACTCCATTTGAGATCTCCACTCATGATAGTTATATGGAGTTAGAAGTACAACTTTTGGAAAATCCATGATACAATCAGATATAACAACAAATTCTCCTTCACAATACAAGAGATCATCCCCTTTGTCCCAAACAAAATTCTTTTTTTGCAAATTTACAACAATGTATCCCAAACCATCAAATCAGCTACAAACTGAAAATATGAAAATCTGGAGAAAAATCTATAAAAAGTGCATGAATATAACTGAAGTGATCTTGAATACCTTTCTGATGCTAGAAATTTGGAGAAAATCAGATATTGGAGCACAAAGATATGAGATCGAAGGTGAAAAATGATGATTTGGCTTCAAACTAGAAAAAATGGCATAAAACTACAAAATTTATGCAAAATATATGCACCACGGAAAAAAATTGATCTCCACCTTTCCAACAATATTTTGTTTGAAAATTTTTTCCTCCATTTGCAAAAGTTATGATAAAATTAAAAAAATGCCTATAAAAGGCACTATGGGACAAAACACAACCTATGAAGGTTAAATAGGATCAATTTTTGGGCTCCTAGGGGCTCAGATCAGGTCACTCATGTGATCGTGGCTGTCTGAGGCAGAAAATAACAAACTGCCACCCTTGGTCGACATTACATTGTTGACCTTTTCAAATAATACAAAGCTTTCTGAAGAATAAAAATTTCATGTGATTTACATTGGCAGTTGGCTTTGTATAAACCATCGGCTAAAGTTTTTATCAAAGCAAACTTTATATTAATAAAACTGCCAATTAAAATAGAAGAATTGACCACTGAATAAATGCACAATATTAAAGTCTATGTACCATATGCAGAGAGTCAAACAACGATGGATGAAGATCAAGGACGTTGACCATGAAATAAATACACTAGTCTGATCAATCCTGCTTACCAGCACTGATCGGGTTAGAGAATTGACACCAAAGGGATCGGAAAGTGACCACTTGATGCCACTGAATATTCTCCAGAGGCCTCCTAACCTCCAGTGGACCAGGGCAAGTAGCGGATATGATTTGACAATGGAAGGTACCCACTGATGGAGGAGAAATCAGAGGAATATGCCAATAGATTTGTACTGCTGATGGAAGATTTCTCAAACCTAATCGGTACCATTGATGTGATGGCAAGGCTTGATGTGGCCAATCGATAAGGCACTGTCTGTAGAGGCAACAATTTCTACCCACGGATCCGTAACCGTTAGAATCTTGCTCGTATTTGTCAGAAGCTCTCCGTTAGAATCTTGCCCGTATTTGTCAGAAGCTCTCCCTGTTTTGTCAGGTGTGTTTTCACGTTTATTGCAATTTAAACCTACTTTATTTTAATATTTTCTTTTCAAATGCTAAAAAATCTAAGTTAATTTCTTTCATGGTGTAAATATAAATATAATATAGATTTATATTTTATTATATTTTATATAAATATATATTAAAAAATAATATATATAATTATACTAAAAATTATATCATATTTATATAATATATAATAAAAAAAAATTATATATAATATTTAATATAATATATTTTTTATATAATATTTTTTATATTATTTTTTAATATATAATTTATATTATATATAAAAAAGGGTTTTTATATATAATTTTTCCTGGTAATATAGATTCTTTGTCTAGCCATTCAATATATTTCCATATTCATTCTAATTGTGGGGGTGGTGTAGGGGTTTGTGGTACTGCTACTCCATTATTTATATTTAATTAAAATATTATCTCTTTCATTTTGAGTAGTGTGGTCTATATATGTTCATCCTCATTTTAAAAATAAAAGGTTTGTATAAAATCCATCTTATGTTTTGTCTAACATTTTGTTTCTCCTCATTGTTCTTGGTTTATATACCAAGTTTGAGCAACTGATAGTAGTGTCCAATAAAATAGTTGGATATATTATTTTTCATTGAACTCATTCATTATTTTCCATCTTGTCATACAAGTGGTTAAATGATCCTCTAGTAAGATATCCCATTGTATAAATTGGTATCTTCATATATCCTCCTTCTTTCGATAGGTATCTTGTTTTGATTAGGTTTTTAATATCACAATGTTGCAAGATCATTTCCCACACACAGAAATTTGTGCTTCTAGCAGTCCACAAATGCACCTACACAAGAAAGTACACACAATAATAGTTCTCACAAATATTCCAACCCCATTGCATCAAGAAAGGTTCAACAAGATATTGTAGCAATATGAAGACATCTTTCTATCCCTCTCAATCCTCTCTCTATCTCTTTCTATCCATATATTTCAAACATAGTCCAAATAGATGAAACAAGTGATGCCTTGTAATCTTGAAAACAATGCAGAAACAATCAAAATTAAAACATTACCCTATTTTATTCTCCTCTTAAGGTTTGGGAGGTCAGGTGGGCGCTTCCCCTCTTCTTCAACCTCCTGAAAATCACTACAAAACATATGAACAAAATTTCATGGTTAAGTGGAAGCCTCCCATCAACAACAAGATCCAAATATAAGTGTATCTATCTCAATCGATCCTCTAAACCCTTCAGAGCTATCAATTTTTCCACTAACCTATTATGCACAAAAGTCAAATTTTAGAGTTATGTCACCATTAAAAACAAAAGAAAGAGAGCTTTGAAACCAAATCCACACACAACACAATGTGGTATTCATAGAAAGCTATACAAACAAATATAAATTTAGAACATTGGAATAGAAACAACTTCAAATTATGATATAGCATGGAGAAAGTGTTAGGGAGTTCAACTGGTTGTAAGACTCGTTGGTGCAGAGAGTAGTTTGAATGAGCATAGTGTTAGGGAGTTCAACTGGTTGTAAGACTTGTTGGTGCAGAGAGTAGTTTGAATGAGCATAGTAGCTGGGAGATTGTTGTTGTATACTACTTCTGAACTCTTTGTGACTGTTTGACCTAATAAAGGAGAGGAAGCTCGGGAATTGCCACTTCTAGTTGATTTTCCTCATACTTGATTTTCTCAATTAAAGCTTCTTTCTTATAAAACATAAGCAGGGGTTTTTGAAAGGCCCCCAACACTTTTACCGCCAATTTAGCAAAAAACTATAAATAAGAACCATATAAGATCCAAAACAAAAAACAGAAAGGACACAACATCAAAGCTTGTTCAAGACTATGATATTTGCTTGACCTACACCATAACAGAGCATGATGAATAGAGTCATCAAAGAATGGGCAGATAGTGCCCTATTCTCACGAGTGGGCTGCATTGTCATGAAGGGAGATAGCCGCCATCTTCTAGGGAAAGTAATCATTGAACAACCATCAATCTTGATGACAAATATGTTCAGTCTGCTTTCTGTCTCCTTTTACAAGTTAAAGGAGTAATCCTTCAACCTGATTCTGTATATGCCACTATAGGTGGTAGGTGTTTTTATAGGTTGTTAAATACTGTGTTCCCTCCTTCCAATTTTCCAGCGGGGGTAAGTTATACAGAAGCCAATTCAAATGTGGATGACTATGGTCGCCACATCGATTCAACTGGGTTTGATATAGGTTTTCCTGTTATTGAAAAACTCATTAATCATTCACAACCCAAGTTCCAAGAGCTTCCAACCCCTTCCTCTGGTCTATTTTCTACTAGACCTCGAACACAGAGCCAAAGGCTTGCCAGTATTGATCTCCAAGCTTTACCAGATGAAACCTTGTTCATACAGCCTGAAGCCTCAACTAGTGGACAATCTAGAATGCCTGCTAGATCTTACTCCATGTCCAAAAATTTCCCTAGTACATCCAATAAACCATATATTGACTATAATCCTGAAGAATCCATTGGATCTAGTCAATTCCCCATGTACAAACAACCATCTATTAATCCATATCCTTCCCGTGCCTCACTTGCAACTTTATCTGATCTTAGTAGTAATCCTGAACTTATGGATAGATTAGCTCGCCAAGTTAGTCAAAAGCTTGCCCTAACTCCTAAAACAGAGCAACAACAAGATCAAAAAGGAAAGGGTATTAAGCTTACCAAAATGAATGAAAAAGGTTGCATGTTGAAAGAGAAAATGCCTAAATCTAAACTTCCACGAGCTGGATCAAAGAAAAAGAATAAGTACAAGATGGAATTTAATAGCCAAGAACAGGAGATTATCAGTTATGAACTAGGCCGATGGCCTACTCTTGAAACTTTCACAGTTATAAATTTTGATAAGAAATTATGGGGAAAGTAGGAAGCAAGACTTCATACAGAGTTGGGAAAGAAACAAAAGAACTCTGAAGCCCAACGGAATTGGATGGCGTAGTGGATGATCTCTGCTCAAGAGAATATTGATGACATGGCTGTAGATGTTAGATTTTGTGGTGATCAGACTTTAGAATCTGTAAATAAGATTGATATAGTATCTGAAGATCAACAAAAGCATTTTTCTATTCTTAAGAATGTGGAGCACTATTGTGGCACTCTGTCTAATGATATTGCCAGTGTTCATTATGAAGCTACCCAAGTTCATAACAGTGTCAAAACTGTTATTTCTACTCAGCAACATCAAGACAGTTATCTTAATCATATCTATGCTGATCAACAGACTAATGAAAATTCAAGAAAAGTTGTTGATATTGACAATAAAGCTCTTTTAGACTCTGTTGCTAAAAAACTAGAAAAGGTAAGAATGACTATAAAGAAAATGAGGATAAGCCAAACTGGTAAAGATAGCTCAGAAGAAGAAGACAGAGTTAAAAAAGGAAAAACAATAGAGCCTCCTAAACCCAAGAAGGTCTTGATTCAGAGAAGAAAACCTTTTCATAATGAAGAAGACAAAGCTTCTACTTCCAGACGACCTTCTCACAAGCCAACTCCTCATGTAGCAATGCCCAAAGTTAAAGAACATACTTTGGCCACTAAAGAAGAACAACTCAAAGATTGGCTAGAAGAGTTGGGCATAGAAAAAGAACAAGAAGAACCAGTCTACATGGATGAACCTGGTTATGCTAATAAAGAGTCTAAGAATGAATCTTCAGATAATGATACTTTATCTATTTCTGGTAGTTCTGGTATTTCAAGTTTTTTTGCTTCCTCTGTACATACTTCTTATGAGGAAATTGATTTAGATTTTTCTAATTATAAGCAATTAGAAGATAAAGAACCATGGGAATCTCTGAAAAAGTTAACTATGGACATAGAGATGCAAGAACCAGTGACAGAAAATCTGAAACCTGAACAGATGCGTCCCTATGCATCTAGTGGTTATATCCTCAATATTGATAAACTGGTCAATCCTTATGAAGCCATTTGCACATGGACTGACACATTAGAAAATCTCTTTGAAAGAAGTGGCTCATGGACAGAACCTGCAAAGGTTCTTTATGCAGTCAAACTTATGGCTAGGAAATTAAGAAACTGGTGGAATAATCTCCCAGACCAAGGCCCAATGCCCAAAACTATTCCTGCTCAATCTACAGATCCAATTTTGGTGGATCCAAAAAAATTAGGAAAAGACGATATATTTCAAGCTGGTTTTGATGAATTCAAATGGTTGCTCACAGATCTTTTCTGTGATGATATATCCAATCAAGCTTTAGAAGCCAATAAAATTCTACAGTCTATGAAGCTCAAAACTTTAGCTAAATTTGATGAGTACAATTGCATGTTTGAGTCTTACATGGTGGCTGCCAATAAGATGCATGATTTGACTACAAAGCAATATTATTTGAATTCCATTCCTTGTGGTCTAGGAGCCTGGGCACAAGATTATATTATCAGAAAAGAACACAAGCAGCTTGATGATGTTAGTTTTGCTACTGTTAAAAGATTGATCAGATATAAGTTAGAAAAGCAATGTCTGCTGGGTGCACTTCAGCTCAATAAGGAAGAATATAATTACACATGTAATTTGAAAGAATTTTGTGATCTTCCACCTATTAATCAACTTAAAGATTTCCAGCAGTTAAAACAGTTCAAAAGAGGCGGATGTGGCAAAAGTTGTAAATGTAGAAAATGTTCTCGCCGCAATTATTATGAAGGAGAATATACTTTTCGCCGTAGCAAACATGGAAAGTATAAATCTAAGAAAAGATATAGGGCAGTTCCCTATAAGCAAAGAAGATTCCATAAACCTCCTCCATATTTACTCAGAAAGAGAAAGACTCAAGCCCCAAAAGGCATCAAATGTTTCATTTGTAAAGGGCCACATTATGCTACTAACTGTCCTAAAAAACTAAATCCTGGTACTAAGATTTATGCTATGTTTGAAGAAAATAATCCAGGATGGGACATTGTAGATAGTAGCACTGTTACAGATTTGCAAGATCTGTATGAATTAATTGAAGTTGTTCCTGAATCTAGTTTTATGATGAAATTTAAGGATCATCATAGAAATACAAAAACTTTGTCTGATTCTGCTTCTACATCTGAAAGTTCAGATCCTGATGAGGATTTTCTAACCTCATTATTAAAAACTACACTGCAAGATCTAAAGGTCCAGATTCAAATCGAAAAATCAAAAGATCCTTACAAGATGGCAGGAACAAAAGAAGAAAGAAAGAAAGTTGTGCATTAACACCTGGCTAAACTCAAAACCCTGGAATCTGACAAGGCCGAAGTTGAGAAGCAGCTCAAAGTTCAGAAAAAACCTTCTAAACGGACTGACAAAGATAGTGACCATGGATACAAGATTCCTCCATGGCAATAGAAAGGTAAAGAAAAGATTTCCTCTAAATCTAAAACTTTTGATGCTAACCCTGATATCATTGCTATTTTCAAGAAGTTTGATCTTCTCCTCAATGATGTTACCGAATTAAAATGATTGCTTAAATCTTAGCATAAGGCAATCAAGAATCTCTCTGCAAAGGTGGGAGAAATTAAAGAAAATTTATTTAAAGCAGAACAATCTGATAAGAACTCTACTTCAGAAGCTCATTCAGAAGCTGAATCAGAAGTGAGCAACAGCAGCAATAGTGTAGTTGACAAAACAAATGATAAGTCTTGTTCTTTACTGCTTGCCAATAATGGAAATTATATTCGGATAAATTTTTGTTTCCCTGGATATAAAAATATTCCTTTAGATGCATTCGTGGATACAAGTTCTTCCAGATCATTGGCAAAAACCAACGCTATTCCTCCATAGTTCTAGAAAGACAGACTAGACATTCCACACAATTATGCTATCAATGGTGAAAGGATTCAGATGGGTAGATATGCACAAGATGTCCATATCGAAATCATGGGTAAGATATTTGTCATTGACTTTATTGAATACAATGATCTTGAGGATGATGTATTGTTAGGATTTTTATTCTTAACCAAGTATGAACCACTCTATTTCTGGAAGCATAAGATTGCTTTAAGACATGAAGATGGCCAATTGGAAATCCCAGCACTCAATATTGTTAATCATAAATTTGCACATAAGGAGAAAAAGAAAGAGATAGTTAAAGAAGTAGCAGAAAAAACTCATGACATCTTCAGTGACATAAAACAACATTTTGAGACAGACTGTTGTAGCATGAATCCATTGCAATTCTGGTCTCAGGATCATGAAGAATGTGAAATACATATAAGACCAGAATGTATGTCTGTCATACCCCATGAACCTGCTTATCTTATGAGTCCTACAGAAGTTAAAGAAATGGATGAACAACTGCAAGAGCTACTCAGTGGCAATTTTATTCATCCCAGTAAAAGCCCTTTTGCATGTCCAACCTTTCTTGTAAATAAAAGAGCAGAACAGGTCAGAGGTAAGAAGAGGTTATGCATCAACTATAAACCTCTAAATGAGATCATCCTTCCATTTAACTATCCTATCCCATTTAGCACTAATCTAATTAGAAGAGTTGCTAATAAAAAGATATTTTCAAAGTTTGATTGCAAATCTGGATTTTGGCAAATTAAGGTAAAAGAGTCTGATAGATACAAAACAGCATTTTCAGTTCCTCAAGGACTATATGAATGGAATGTTATGCCTTTTGGTCTATGTACAGCTCCGGATTATTTCTAAAGACGCATGGATCAGGCACTCAGACATTTGAAAGATTTGTGTGTTGTTTATATTGACGACATTCTTATATTTTCTGACTCTGTTACTGATCATTTACAGCATCTAGAAGAATTGTATGCAGCTATAAAAAAGAATGGGATATGTTTAACAGCCAAAAAGATGGTAATTGGTAAAAATCAAATAGATTTTCTTGGCTTACATCTAAATAATGGCCAAGTACAGCTTCAGCCTCATATTTTACAAAGAATTCAAGAATTCCCTGATATCCTACAGGATAAAAAGCAGATCCAAAGATTCTTGGGTTGCTTAAATTATGTCTCCCCTTTTTATAAAGGACTGGCTGAAGATCGCAGACTAATTCAACACCATCTCAAAGAAGGAAATAATGGATGGTCACTTGAAGCTACAGAGGCAGTTCAGAGGATCAAGGCAAAATGTCAATATTTGCCTGCATTACAAAATCTTGCTCCAGACCTACCTTTATTTTTATATACTGATGCTTCTGATAATACTTGGTCTACTGTGTTAATACAGGAAGAAGAAAATGGCAAAAAGAATATATGTGGCTATCGTTCTGGAACATTCACAGATACACAAAGCAGGTATCACATATATGAAAAGGAAATCTTAGCAGTTAAAACTAGACTAGAAAAGTTTAAAATTTTCCTCAAACCAGTCCATTTTACAGTCAGAACAGACAGTCAAGCCATGAGGAGCCTGCTGAAAAAGAAGCCCAATAAAGATATTGCTTAGGGTAGAATTGCAAGATGGTACTTTGAGTTTCTCAGTTTTGATTTTGATATTGAATGGATCAAAGGAGAAAATAATCCTTTAGCAGATACCCTGACTAGAGAGTTTGCAAGTTCTATTTACACTGATCTTGAGTTTAATTCTCCAGATTGGTACAGACCAGATGGTATGGCTATGTATATGGTAAATCATGGTGATGGCAATATAATCTCCCTTCCTACTCTTCCCAAAGAAATAGTTATCACTTTGTTGGAATCTTATTTCTTGAATAAATGGCTTCGTAATATGCAAAACTTGATTCATTATCATTTCCAACAAGCCTTAGTTGATCCAGATGAAGAAGAGGATTTCAAAACAGCTATTGGGTTAGGAAGAGCTCCAATTAAATTCTGGTGTGGTCGCAGTGGTGTCCATATCCATATCAAAGGTCTTTTTGGTATGAACTGGTCAAAACAAAGTAAGATGAATTTATTAAAAAGTATTAAATTTGGTTTTATCACGCGTATCAGTTTTGATCAAGACACCTTTGAATACTATGCAAATTTGGTTGGAGCCAGATTCAACCCTGATATGGAAGAATTTTTGAATTATTTGTATCCACAGTTATGCCACACAACCTGTGATTGTATGACATATTACCTGATGAACTATCCAAGGACAGGATACAGATTTCCCAAAATTGAATTATATCCTCTCAGGGCTCACTAGAAAGCTGCAGTAAAAATTCAAGATATGGAAGTTTGCTTGAGACCAGCACTCTTAGCAAAAAGGGTTGAGTTAGATATCGCTTATTCCCAGGATTATGTTGTTCAAATTGATTATGTCTTTAATGCACAACCTGAGGATTGGATTTGAGTTTACCATGAGTTACCTGATCAATTATTAGAACCCATACCTTTTTGATGGCTAGCACATGGGCTTGTCTATGTCGTGATGTCACCCATGTTAAGATGTGACAACAGGATGCAACCCTGTCTCAAAAAGCAAGATCCCTGTAGCCACTTACGGGTGTTAAGTGGGCCCTTCTCACTTTCGGGTGACCTAAAAGTGATTCTCTTTGTCTTCCACTATGTTAGTGTTTACGGTAGACTGCTTAACAGCTGTCTACTCCATAGTGCGGTAGGTTAGTGGGATGTGTGTCAAATGTGTATGGATGGATTTCAAATTTATTGTAATTTGCCATGAGGTTACAAGTTCAGCCTCTCCTTTAAATTGTTGAGGACACCTCATTTTCGGCATCAGTGGTCTTAGGATTGAAGTCCATCTTAGGAAGAGTCCTATATTTGCATATCAGACTTATGCTCTCTCCTGCGCTTTGTGCGATCTGGATGATCAAAATCTGAATGCTATCTGATGTAATTTTGCGCATGTTTCAATATAAAGTTGCTTTCTTTCCTCATCCTTGAAATTGTATTATATTTATATAATATTTGACACGTATCTTGGCGGAAATGCAGGCATATGTAAGTTCGAGTCAAATGGGTATACATCCAGGTCATATGATATTTCTGATTTCCTGCCTAAAATGTACATGTTTTGGATAGTTTTATCCATATCCCTCATTCTTGCTTTGAGTTCATCTATGGTAGGGTCGTTTATGTTTTCGTGCGTTGGATTCCCTGGTACACCATGTGTTCCTGTTTGTTGTGTGTGAATATTGGTGTATTGTGGCGATATGGATTGTTGTGGTATATATGACGTGTGCAGATTGACATGTTGTTGGTATTGGAAGTTATGATTGGGTGCATTTAAGATATAATATCATATATTATATAAATATAATACAATTTTTAATATAATTATTTATATTATCATTTAATATATATTTTATAGTATATATAAAAAGAGGGTTTTTATATATAATATAAAATATATATTAAATGATAATATAAATAATTATATTAAAAATTGTATTATATTTATATAATATATGATAAAAATGTATATTATTTATATAATATATAATAAAAATGTATGTTTTATTATATATTATATAAATATAATATAATTTTAATATAACATTTATATATTATTTTTTAATACATAATTTATATTATATTTTAAACCCTCTTTTATATATAATATAAAATGGTGTAAATATAAATATAATATAGACTTGTATTTTTATTATATATTATATAAATATAATATAAAATATATATTTAAAAATTAACTTAGATTTTTTTAGCATTTGAAAAGAAAATATTAAAAAAAAGGTTTAAATTGCCAGTACACATGAAAACACTCCTAACAAAACAAGCAAAGCTTCTGACAAATACGGAAGGATTCTGACAGTTAGGATCCATGGGTAGAAATTGTTGCCTCTATAGACAATGTCGATCGATAAGGGCATAAATAATGTGACTGCCTATTTGACCACCGCCTATACAATGTGATTTGATATTTGATGCATGCCCTATAGTAGGTACCTTGACCACAGATAAAATTCACAATATGTTGCACTTAAATTTAATAATCCCCAATAATTTGCAACATATATATGTCCGACAAGGAAAAAACAAATTGCCCGAAAATATAATAAAGCTTGATAGAAATAAATTTTCCCCAAATTTATAGAAATACCGCAGAAAATACTTTTTTATGAAAATGAGAAAATCATACCGCTTGGGACGTTGTCCCAACAAAAATTTTTTTCCTCAAAAACAACTTTACCCAAAATGGACGAATTTACAGTCAAAATTTCTTTGCACGGCCACCTAATCTCAATCGTGAGGTCTTTGAAACCCCAATCTACACCCAACAAATCTTCAAGCCAACAACAAACCCTCAGATCTAGGAAGGAATCTACAACACCTAGAGAGCTCTGATACCATGTGGGAGTAAATGGTGACTCCCCAACACCCACAAGAACAATTGTGACCAAAACCACTTCCACAATAGAGAGAATGGCAAGAAAGCTTGCTTCATAATGCAAGATTGATTAATGGTTGAATATTGATGAATTGAAAATGTACATGAGATGCCTTGTTTATAAAGGAAAGGTTGAGTGATAGGATTAGACAAGATCATAACAAGTGTCTTAATCCTATGACATGAGACAACTAACTACCTAGGAATCAAGCAATCCTAGCTAGATAAGACAAGTTCTAGAAAAGCCAACTAAGACTTCTAGAAAGAATCTTATATCCTAAGTAAACTTAATCGTGTGAATATGTCCCCTAATTACCTAGTGAATGAATTAGCTACGTACAAGACAATTAGTCACACCACCATCTCTCTCTCTCTCCCCTCTCTTTCTCTCTATCTCACCTCTCTCTCTCCCTATCTATCCCTCCTCTCTCACCTCTCTATCCCTCCCTCCCTACCTCTCCTTTCCTCTCTACTTCTCTCTATCTCCCCCTCCTCTCTCTTTATTGCTCTCTCTCACCTCTCTCTCTCCATCGACCCTACCTCTCCCTCCATATTTGCTTCCCTCTCTACCTAAAATATAGATTCTTGAATGTATAAAAATGAAAAACAACAGTTTGCAGGTAGATTTGAGAAGGGTATGATGGCATGTACTTGTCACCAAAAGCTAATTTTAAGAGTTGTTGAGGAGTTTATTCACACCTAAGTGAATGGGTCCTTGTTAGGGCTTCCAAAAAAAATTTGGCAGTCCTCTGATGTTGGATCTTGGCTTTAGTTTGACACAGGTCCCACAACCAAAAAGTCAAAAATAAATTGTGTAGCTTAGTTTCTGTGGCTTGAAAACAATGATGACAACTTGTGCAACAATGCAAAATTTCTCCTTCAAGATCTCTTCAATTCTTTATCAACCTATAATCTGCACATACACAAAGAGGAAAAATTGTTTTGTTTGTATGGGGGTTTGCCTTGGTCAAACCCCAAATTTGGTAATTAAACCTTGATAGAAATATAATGAAAAATGAGAAGGAAATGATGAATGAACAATACTTGCTACAACTCACCACCCTTCAATGGCCTCCATTAGAGGATTGAAGTCAAATACATCACTCTGAGGAACTTGATCTTGCTTTGCTTGATGGATTTTGATACTTGAAATGCTTGGATGCTTTAGGATCAACAATGCATATTAGCCTTCACAAGATGACATGAACACACATAAACTTGAATATGATGTTAGGATCTTGATTGCTGCAACAAATGATTGATAAATCTACTCTTGAATGCTCTTGACAATAATATTTTCTCTTATAATGTCTTGATAATGTTAGATCATGCATGTTAGATTTTAAATGATAAAAAGACTATTTATAGGTGTTTATCTAATTTCTCAAAAATTAGATTCCAAAAGCCGACAATTGCAAGTTGAATTTGAATCACTAAAATGTTACCAAAAACACATTTTAAAATGGGTCTTGACACTTAAAGAAGACCCATTCGCCCATGGGTGAATGGGTCCTAGCATGTAAGTCTAGGACACTCATATTCCATGGTGATTTAATTATTGATTGCATTTATTTAATGTTGGCTCTCCTTTCAAAAAAGGAGAAAAATGAGGCTTTGGAATGCATAATTTGGAAAATTATAAGCTTAATTAAGTCCAATAAATTAAGGGACCCAAACATAGTGTGAAATTGTAAAATTATATAATTTCCTACACTACACTTAGGCCCCACTTTAGTGAGAGTATGAACCTAGACTCAAAATCACACTAAAGTAGAGAAATATATGTCAAGAGCGTCCAAGTGCACAAATGTTAATGAGATAGGATGAGAAAGATCGAGGAGGATGATCAAGCCTCCAAGATTAAAGATCTTATGGAAAACTAACATAAGCACAAAGGACACACATGCATGTAAGATATGTGCAACAAGACAAGATTCATAAGCATACAATGCCAAAGCCAATGTAAAAAGGAAAAAAAGGATGGAATAGCAAGTTGTATTATGCAACATCCATAAAATACGCTCACAAGGGCTAGTGTAGTCTTGTATACACTAGGTGATCCCCAAAGACAAAATGAGAAATACACACTAGGTCTACAAAGTGTGTACCCATAAAAGGGGTGGAAAATGGGAAAAATCATCACAAAATGTGTACCCATAAGTCAACCATACCAAAATTTATACTCCCTGATAACTTTCATAAGGTGTCACAAAATAGTCAATGTGCTATGTGAACACTATGCTAAGTCCAACTCATGTGAACATAAGTGAAGCCAAAATGTCTAACTGAAAATGAAACTCACCTTAGGAGGTGCAAATGCTAAAATGAAATAATGCGAATGCATGCCCCCACTTTAGAGGAATTGCTAGACGCCATGTTGTGAGCGATTAATTTAAAGTAGAAATGATAAATATCAATTGATAAAAGGGAAATGAGAGCTTATTTGGAAAGCTATATTCCAATGAAATGTTTCCAAATAAAATTGATTCATGAAGGGTTTCCCCCACATACAATCTCAAAAGATAACAGATAAAGGATCTATGGATTCAGGGTCAGCTAATGTCTTTGCTATAGTGAAATAATAGAGCTCAAAACCTGTCATCATTCTCGAAATACTTCGTAGAACAATGAACACAAAGGAAGAATGGCACGTAGAGAGTGAGAGAAAAGAAAATATTTTGGGTCAACATGGAAGAGACCTAGATGTCTCAATGCTTTGCATCATCCCCAAAAGGAAAACACAAGACAAAAGAAAAAATAATCTTTACAACAGATAGAAGAATGTAGATACAAATAGAAGAATGTCACAATAGATTCACTTCTTTTGTATCCTTGTACCAATGAAGCAACAAAGGTCATCCAAAGAAATCTCACAAACATAAAGACACACCGACCAGCATGATATGGGGGATCACATTATATGCATGAAATCACAAAGAACATGAAAATAAAAGAAATAATGTCACATGCAAGCCAACCTAAAGCAGGTTGTTTGCATCTCAATCTTGCTCATCATATACAAAAGGAAGATAACTATCCAAAGAGGCAACAAAAATTTCCACACTAGGACAATCACCAAGTTCAACACATGGTGGGTCACTCTTTTTAGGAGGATCATCACGGTTGCACCCATCTAAATTCATATAAGTCAAAAAAAAAAAAATCAACTCACTATGCAGTTCATCAATTTTAGCAATCTCATCGTCATCCAAGTCAATCACAATAGGAGGTCTAATGATAATGTCTATTGTATGTTCTTTTTTTGTTGTGGTGGAGAAGTTGAACATGTTATGGCAACAGTGGAGAATCATCATGCTTTTTTTGAGTTGTTTGTGTATCTTGGATTATTGGTTTATTCTTTTCTTCTGATTGACGAGCAATAGCACGACATCTACACCTACACTCTTTAGCATTTTGGTTTCTTCTTGCACATTTTTTAAGTTGTGACAGTTTAGGAGTGGGTTTATCAACCATCCGTCTCTTTTCTTCCCTTACGAGAGGAACAAAAGGGACCTCCATGGGTTGGGAAACCAATTTCTCTTTAGGTTTATAAACTTATTTGGTTTTAGGAGGCACAAATGTTATTGTATGGTTATCTCTTGGTCTCTTGTAGAACATAGGTGGCAGAATAGCATCATACTTAGTTTGATTATTCGAAAGAGCTTTTGGTTCAAGCATAGATTCATCCACAACAATTGGAGTGGGAGGAACAACTGTGTATCTTTCAGTTTCAAGTGGGATATTAGCAAGGGATAACTCTGATATATGTTTTGCTTTGAACTTTTGATATGATTTAAAGAAGAAATCCTCATGAGGTGTAATAGGTTTCATAGGTCTAGGTCAAAATAAATCCAATGAAAAGTTCCCACGGGAAGACAAAGGATTAAATCCACTATGATGCACTATAAAAATTTGGTTGTCAAATGGAAATTTCAAGCACTTGTGGATGACTAACGGGATGGAATTCATGGAGTGTAGCCATGAATAGCCTAACTTTACATGAAATTGGTCTAACATTAGAATGATGCAGAATTATACATTCAATTGTTCTGGTCCAATTTTTAATGGAAGAGTGATTGAACCTATCATAGGGCAAGCAAAACCATCATGTGTTTTGATCCATGTTGTCGATTGTTCATAAAAATCTTGGTAAATTTCATGCATACATAAGAATTCCTCAGTGATCACATTCTCTACACACATGGGATCAATTAATATCCCAGTTGTAGGTTTCTCATTGATTCTTTTGGCTATGTAAAGAGGACCATCAAGTGCATGTTTAATTGTATCACTATTTGAGAAAGCAATGTCAAGAGACAATTTGGTTTGGCCCTTACAAGGTTGAACGTCAATGAATCCAATCATGACAGCAGGGATATTGTCCAAAATGGGTTGACTAGAGTCAACGCTATGAGTGAAAGATTTGGAAAACTCGATCCACAATGGATGTACTAGCTCAGGATGCCATGAGTCTTAAACTATGTCTCACTGAAAGTATTAGTAGTAGAACACCAAGTTGTGATACTCATACAAGTTTCACCAAACCAAAAGTGTACCCAAAATAGATAAAAAGCATTGAATAAAGATAGTAAACACCCAGAAATACAAAGCACAATGCAAGTATGGAATAAGATATTGCAATATTCAAATCTAAAATATGATAATTGACTAATGTTAAGATGCAAAAACCTAAAAATGATTACTTTTGAATGCCAATTTTGATCTTACACAATGCACTTTCTTTCACCAATTGAACTAAATGCAAACATCTACAGAAATATGCAATTTTTGAAACTGAAATAGAGATCTACAAGTACAGGAAAATGAAGCAGACAATGACAAATAAATGCATAGAGTTTCGCTAAATCACCTGTACAAGGACAAGTTCACCCAAGGATGAATGAGTCTTTTCACAGGGTTTTGAAAAATTTAAATCTAAGTGTTTGATCTGATATTTAAACTTACTATTCCTAATTGCAAATGGATTCTTTAGTGACAATTTTTCTAGATTTTTTGATTAAATGTAAATGCAATTTGTATGACAATGTGTGAACAAAATGACAATTTTTTTAATATATTTTTGACTGAAACACACCTTAATGCAAGCTATATGCAGAATGTATGCAATATTTTTTTATTTTTATGATTTTAAATAATGCAAATATACAATATGTGACCCTAAATGAAATGCAAAACAAGATAATGCAAAACCTAGATCTAATGTTTCAAGGATCTCCAAATCAAAAAAGTATGATGTAAGAATGTCAGGTTCACCAAAATGAAATGGTGAGAAAAGGGATCCCCAAGAGTTTTATGATTGCGGGATGTTCACAAAGTCTTGGGGATCTCTTATAGGTGCCTTCCCCCATAGATTCCATCAGGAAAGAGATTGCAAGGTGTAAATATTAACTTTCAACCTCAACAGTGAGCCAATCAGACTTGGATCACAGTCCATAGGACAATAGGATAGATCTAAAACCAAACTAAAATGATTTAAAATGCTCAAACTAAATGAAAAATAAGACATAATACCTAAAATGTAGATTCCCAAATGTACAAAAACGAAAACGGTAGTTTGCAAGCAGATCTGAGAAGAGTCTAGTGGCATGTACCTGTCATTGAAAGCTAATTTTGAGAGTTCTTGAGGGATTGATTGTCCCCTGAGCGAATGAGTCGTTAGGGCTTCCAAAATAACTTTTGACAATCCTCTGATGTTGTATCTTGGCTTCAGTTTGACACAAGTCCCACTACCAAAAAGTCAGAAATAGATATTGCAACTTAATGCAAAAATCTTGTTGCAATACTATCATGGACTATGAAAACTTCATGCTTTTAACTGCAACTTAACTTTGTGGCTTGAAAACAATGATGACAACTTGTGCAACAATGCAAAAATTGTTCCTTCAATATCTCTTCAATTCTTCATCAACCTATAATCTACACATACCAAAGAGGGAAAAAATTGTTTGTATAGGGGTTTGCCTTGGTCAAACCCCAAGTTTGGTAATTAAACCTTGATGGAAATATAATGATAAAGGAGAAGGAAATGATGAATGAACAATGTGTTAGAACTATAAAAATCTCATGATTTTTACATATCTTTCATCCCCCTGAGTCTCCATATGAGTCTTACCTTTGGCACATTTTCCTCATTCAATGACATTTTGCTTACATTTTGGCCTATATTTATCCCATAAATCAATCGGGTCGTGCATTTTCCATATTATAGTTCCTATCGGCACAAGTTTATCTAGGTCTCCCCGACCCTTGTTGCTTGTGTGTTAACATTCATTTGTTACAGGTGTTTCGGCAAGACCTTTTCTTTGTTACAACGACTGACATTTACTTGTGGGTGGCTATCGGCATGACACTCGTGCTGTTTCGGCGATCGAGGATGAACTTATCTATAGGAGTTTTATTGTTGAGGTAACGTCTCATCGAACTTGAAGTGTCTCCCCAACTTGTGCATATTGAGGTTCATCGGCAGAAGCTAGGCGGTATCGGCATTATCTTGGCAAATATCCTTTGTCTTGCCGACCGGTGGCGGGAGGATGCATATTGGTGTAAGTTGGAGCTATCGATATCAGGTCTCGGCAAGTGACCTTCGATCTCGTCGACACTTCGTATGAGTCTTCTCTTCGGCCAAACATAAAGTCTTCGGTGAAGGATCATAGCGATGTATGCATGTCTCACCGACAGAGCATAAGGGTTCTTTCAAGTGGATTTCGGTGTGAGTATTTCTTTCTCTTGGCGATCAAGGGTTATCTCGAGGTGACTTTCGGTAAAGCAAAGGGTACTCTACATGAGGTCTCCCCAACATTGATGTGTCTCGCCGATACCCAGAATGAATATTATATCTCGGTGAGAGTGTGCTCTTATCTTGGCAACTTGGAATTGATAAAAGACTTTCGGCATGACATAATGGTTTCGCTATGTTGTTTCCCCGATATCACAATGTTACAACGAAGGAACATAAGAATACTCCATGACTTCGATGTAACGAATAGAATGCTATAGCGAGATATAGGTGGTATATGGCATATCGGTAAAACATAAAATGGTCTAAGCAATATCTCTCCGACAGTGGAAAGCCACGACAAAAGCGAATAACACCACGAAGTGACAATTGATTGAATTTCCTTTGGCATAGCTAATAGGATGTCTCAGCGACTGTTTCACTGATGAATAATAGAATTTCAAATACTGTGGCCAACATGTATATGTTTGAAAACCATTGCAGGCCGACATAAGATTTCAGTAGTATGTTTTCTTCTTGTGCTGGTGTATAAATAGGCATTTTGTAATTGTAAATTACCACCAGCTTTTAGATTCTGATACACAGCAAGTAGATACAGTAGAATAAAATTATCAGGTCAGAGACTACTGTTGCATGATTTCAGAATGGAGGTATTTATGAAAATCAGTTGATGTTGTTGCATTTCTCTAGTACCAATTATTTATTGAATCTAATGAAAGTATTGCTAAGTTGTCTCCAAGATGGATTCTTTTTTATTGTTTAAATTGATATAACAAGTTTGTATTCAATTTATCAATGCACATTTGTTGTACTTGTGTGATTGATTGATTGGTTCTTTGAAGTAAAGACTAAATCCTTTTAGTCAATCACAGTAATTAGAGAGATTCATTTGGATTGTTCAAGTAGAGCTTAGTAATCATATTCTTGCATGTTTATACAAGTTGTAAACATAATATATGCCATATAATTTGAGTTTTCTCCAGAGAAGTATTACTCATCTCGATCTCATTCGACTCTGCATACCCAAAAAGGCACTAGTCTCTGCAATTTATCATTTTAATTCATTCAGTTTCTTTACATCTGTTTGTTAAGCATTTCTTTTAGGATTTGGATCAAAATACTGCTACTGCTTTCAAGTTTGATTTGTTCACCTCCAATCGCCATTATGAACAAATTTCCTGTAAGAGGATAATCATAAGTTAAGTCTGCTCCATTCAGAGAGGTACACCCGTCCAAGTTTAGCAGCACCTAAAGAGTAGAAGGTTGAGTTCTCTTAACCTTGTCTGTTACCCTAAAGCATATCAAGAGATTGGCAGCCTCTTGAGGCATCCCGCCTACATTTTTGAGAGCTAACAAATTGGTGACTCTACTGGGGATACATTTAGAATCAAAGCCTTAATCATAGAGTCGGGAACTTTATACAGACTTCGCTAGGAATAAGAAACATTAAGTATTTTCTCATTTTTGACAAAAGTGAGTGGCGACTCTGACAGAATTTTGCAACTGTTCAAACATGAATGGAAGAAGATCTCAGTATAGGGGAGGTCATACTAGATCCCCTGCTGGTAGTAGTAAGTGGACACATAAAGATGACAGGGTTGATAAGGGAAAGAGGATCAATGAGGACATGTGCATAACAGACAAAGGAAAAGCACCAAGAGCACATTGTGAAACATATAATTGCTATGATACATGGAGAGATAGTTCGCCTTGTACCTCAGAAGATCAAAGAAATACTTTTCCTTTTCATGATCCTCAGAAACAGGCTGAGTTTGAAGCTGCACTTGAACCTGAACAAATTAGAATCCAGCATGAATATGATCAAAAGATGGGAGAGTAACCAAAATGTGTTTATTGATCATGAGCTTCCTGAGGAATTAAAAGCACAGTTTGAATTACAGAGGAAGAGGATAGAGGAATTAGAGGCAAAATTGCATAAAAATTAAGTTACTGATCAGATAGCTGATTGCCCCCCAAAGTATGTACCACCTCATAAGCAAGGTAATCATGGTGCAGGGCCTTCAAATCTACCAGTGTCTCCTCACCATCAGACAGGGAATCACTACAAGCAGCCAAATCATCCACCTCATATTCCCACATAGCATACAGGTGTGCATCCACCTCCTGGTCAGCATTACATCCCACAGCATAATGCACAGTACAATAATCCCATGCACCAGCAACAATGCCCACCTATTCCTCCCCCTCACGAGCATACAACCATGATCAAACAGTTTGATTTAGCAGGTTTTTAGTTGTACCCTTACCCTATGGATGGCATTTGGAGGGGCATGGTGCCCAAATTCACAAGTAATGCAATCACGGCTGAAGAGCACTTGAGGAGTTTCAATGTTTCAGCCAAGACATAGATGTGCCATATGAAGATTTACACATGAAGCTATTTATGATGTCACTCATTGAAGATGCTAGGGATTGGTTCAATAGCTTGCCAGCATCTTCAATTAATTCTCTCCAAATATTCCAAGATAGATTCCTAGAGCAACATAGGAATCTAAATGCACCAGATGTAGCTCTTCATGAACTAATGCGAATTTAGAAAAATCAGAATGATTCAATTTATGATTTCAACCGAAGATTCAACAAGTTGCAAACTAAAGTACCTCCTAGATCAAGGTTGCCAGATTCTGTAGCTTTGAGTGTTTATTTAAATGCATTTGATCCTAAAACAGGGTACGAACTGAGAAATAGATTCCCGAGAGATTTGGCTAAAGCACAGAAGACTGCACTTACAATTGAAAACAACAGGAAGGTTGCTGGTATAATCAGTAAAAGAGACAACCCTAGGCCTCCTCAAAAAACAATAATTATTAGTACAGACAGGAGAATACATACAGAAGTGAGAGGCTGAGGTTGCATAATATGCCTTATAATACAGACTGGAAGGATGGAAAACCTATAATAGCTAGGCCTAGAAACAAAGAGACTCCTGATCCATTGAGCAAGAAGGGAAATTATATGGTGAGTAACAATTACTTCTATGAAGCTTGTGATAAGCCACATTCCCCAAACTATTGTGTTGTAGCCCAAAGGATGCAAGAAGAGGGAATGCTGATGGAAAACAATGAAGAAGATCACACAGTGTATTTGACTTCAAATACTTTTCATCATGTTCAGAAGAGGTACTCATCTTCAGAGGATGAAGGATATGAGTATGATGTTTCAAATCAAAAGTATAATGTCCATATGGCTAAACAACAAATCTTTTCTGATTCTGAGGAAAATTACACAGAGCCACATTCAATCGAGGTGCCTGTTCAATGCAGTATTAGGAGACTTACCAAAGAATAAATAGAGAGATTAACTGTTGCTATAGTTAAAGAAGCAAAGAGTAAATATTGGCTGAGAAATAGAACAGTAAATGAGAAAGAAGGTGTCCCCAATGGAATCTTTATGAAAAATCAGAGGGTGACACAAGGAATTGTGAAAAAGCCAGAAAATAAACAGCCTGGTAAGAGTGAATAGAAACCTGTCCAGGAAGAGGAAGTGAAAGAATTACATAAAAAGATACAAACTCCTGACAAGCCTAGTAAAAAAGAAAAGGAAGAAAACAAAGGAGAAATGCCAGAGCAGAAGAAAATTGTTAAGGTGGAGGGCTCTTCTTTTGACTTCACTCAGGCGTTATCCCAGGTAAAAATGTCTATCCCACTACTTAAAATGATGAAAATAAAAGAATATAAGGACATTGTTGTTCAATTGATAACAAATGGAAATGAAAAATATGTGAATTCTGAGAATAGTGTAGCAATTAAAACAGTCAATAGGCAGGAAAAAGTAAATATCTCAGAGGTCTGCTTGAGTGATGTATTAACAACTCCCCCTCAAGTGGATCCTTTTTTCACTACATTGCTTATAAATAACAAACTGTTGAGAAATTGCATGATAGACTTTGGTGATGCTATAAATATCATTCCAGTAGGAGTTATGAAGCATCTTGGCATGTGGGTTGATACATGTGAAGGAAAGTGCTATGCAATGGATAACAGACATGTTCCTATGGTAGGCATTATGAGAGGTGTTGAAGTCAAGCTGGCTACTTATCCACAGGTGGCATATAATATAGATATCACAGTGATTGATACTCCTCCGCAGTTTGGTATGATTCTATCAAGACAATGGACAACAACAGTTGGAGGAAATGTTCAATTTGATTTATCTTATGCTACTATTCCAGTGAATGGTCAGGAAGTGAAGTTGTACAGGGAATCAAGAATGAACCAACTTGTTGACTGTGTACCACAAGATCAAATCAATTGTTTTTGTGATGTTGATCTTGGAAGTTTTAAGATTAAATCATCCTAGCCAGAATTAACCAATAGTGATCCAATTGAAAGGCATGTGGAACAAAATTGTAATGAAGTGTGGAAAATGTATTTTGATGGAGCATGCAGCCAAGAAGGTAATGGAGCTGGGATTGTATTTGTTTCGCCTGAAGGTATTACTTTTAAATATTCATTCTTGTTAGCATTTGAATGTACAAACAATGTAGTGGAATATGAAGCTTTATTGACAGGATTAAACATAGCTGTGAAACATAAAATCAAGTTGCTTACAGTTCTAGGTGACTCTGAGTTGGTTGTTTCACAAATCAAGTCGAAATATGCAGCAAAGCACAAAAGATTGAAGCAATATAGGAATGTTGTATGGGACACAGTTGAGTTGTTTGATGCATTTTCAATTGAGTGGATTGATAGATCAAAGAACATAATGGCTAATTTCTTAGCAAATGTGGCGCTAAAAAGAGATGATATCACATTGGTTGGGGTATCACAGATTGAGTTCAAGGCAAGGCCTATTGTGCCTGATAACATTTACAGTTGGCAAGTCTTCAATGATGATGCTAACCTTTTAAAATTCCTCAATTGTATAGATCAGTATGAAGCCCAGGAAATTGACTTCAATGCTTTTGTTGAGGAAGTGGATGGGAAGCAAATAGTGTTTGGAAAGGAGATCTTGTAGCTCAAAACAAATAGGCTTCCTAAGGGTTTGGTGGCATTGGAGAGGTTGTATGATGGAAATGATCGATCTCTCATGAAGCAAACACCAATTAGAAGAGAAGATATTGAAGAAGTTAACTTAGGGACTGAGATAGTACCAAGAAAGGTGTACATAGGGAGAAAGGTAAGTCCTACAGTTAGAAGAATGTTGATTGAGTTATTGAGAAAATACAAGCATGTTTTTGCTTAGTCTTATGAAGATTTGAAAGCATACAGAGAAGATTTGTTTTAGCATGAAATACCATTGAAGCCGGATGCTAAGCCATTCAGACAGAAGAAAATACCCATAAATCCAACACTGGAGCCTAAAATGCAAGAAGAACTAACAAAGCTTAGAGATGGGGGGATCATCAAGCCAATCAGGCATTCAACGTGGGTCTCAAATTTGGTCCCTATGAGGAAGAAAAATGGAGACATCAGATTATGTGTGGACTTCATAAATTTGAATATGGCATCTCTCAAGGACAATTATCCTCTACCCAATATGGAGGCTATAGTGCATAAGATGACAGGGTGTGAGTTGTTGTCTATGATGGATAGATTTTCAGGGTATAATCAGGTTAAAGTCAAAGAATCTAAGCAATATAAGACAACATTTACAACTCCTTGGGGAACGTATGTATACATAAGAATGCCATTTGGTCTCACTAATGCAGGAGCGACTTTCCAAAGAGCTATGGACATGGCATTTGCAAATTTAATCAATGCTATCATGGTGGTGTACCAAGATGACCTGACTGCTTATTCGAAGAAGGATGAAGATCATGTACAACATCTAGAGAAGGTATTTATTAAAGCCCTGGAATATGGTATTAGCTTAAATCCAAAGAAGTGTCATTTTGCAGTCACAGAAGGTAAGCATTTAGGACATTATTTCAAGAGAAGGGATTAGGATAGATCATGAGATGGTTGAAGCTATGGATAAAATTTCTATTCCTAAAACTATTAAGGCTATACAGTCATTCTTTGGACAAATTAATTTTGTTAGGAGATTTGTTTCTAACTTTGCTGAGATCATTAAACCCATATTAAAAATGTTGAAGAAGGGACAGAAAATGGACTGGACTGCAGAAGCTTTAGATGCTTTTATATCTATCAAAAAGGCCATCAAGGAGGCTCTTGTTCTTAAATCTCTAGATTTTGCAAAGCCTTTTTAGATATTCTCATTTGCTTCAATGCACAATATTGCTGTTGTTATGCTACAAAAGAATGAGGATGATCATGAACAACCTGTGTCTTTCTTTAGTAAGTCATTAAAAGGGTCTGAATTGAGGTATGATATAATGGAAAAACAGGCATTTGTATTAGTGAAGGCTACTAGGGCGTTTAGACCATATCTTGTTGGAGCAAAGGTGATTGCTTATGTCCCCCATACTGTTGTCAAGGATATTTTGACACAATATGAAGTTACAGGAAGAAAGTGTAGATGGATCAACAAGATTCAAGAGTTTGATATAGAGATACAGATTACTAAGCTAGTGAGAGGTCAAGGCTTGGCTAGGCTGATAGCATAATCAAATATTGAAGCAAGTCAAGTCTGTAATATAGAAGAAGGGACTGCAATTGCAAGCATTGAGCATACTCCTTGGTATACTAATATCATGCATTACCTTAAGTACATGAAGTGTCTAGAAGGATTGAGTGACAGTCAGAAGAGAACTTTAAAGTTGCAAGCATCTAAATATGTTTTCATGGATGGCTATTTGTTTTGGAAGAATAGGGATGGTATACTATTGTTATGTCTGGATGAGTCACAGGCTAAGCATGTTTTAAGTGAAATGCATGAAGGAGTTTGTGGAGGACATTACTCAGCAAAAACAACTGCACACAAAATTCTCAAGGCAGGTTATTACTGGCCTAAGGTTTTTAATGATTCTTTTACACATGTGAGAAAGTGTGAAGCTTGCCAGAAGTTCTCTGGAAAATTGAAGTATCAGGGTGCTTTGCCACTTCGACCCTTGCAGGTTGATGCCCCTTTTCATCAATGGGAAATTGATTTCATTGGAGAAATACAAGACAAATCAAGTGGTGGATACAAGTGGATACTGGTTGCTACTGATTATTTTACCAAGTGGGTAGAGGTAATCCCAACTAAACAGGCTACAAGCAAGGTGGTGACAAATTTCTTGATAGACAACATTATCACCAGATTTGGTACACTACTGAGCTTAATCATAGACAATGGGATGTGTTTCAGATCAGATGAGTTCAAAACATATGGCTTTACCATTTCTTATGTAGCCCCTTACCATCCACAAGCTAATGGTCAAGCAAAGTCTAGCAATAAGAGTCTTTTAAAGATTATAAGGGAGATGTTGAGTCAAAACAAGAAGGCTTGGGATTCAAAATTGAAACTGGCTGTGTGGGATGATAGGATTACTATTAAAAGGGCAATTGGAAAATCCCCATTTGAATTGGTATATGGAGCACAGGCCAGGATGCCTTTGCAGAATTTGTTACCAGTCTACAAGTTTGTCCTTCAAGAGGATTTGGATGTTCTTGAACCTATGGAGGAAAGAATGAAGCAATTGGCTGAACTTGATGAAGTAAGGAGAGAGGCCCAAAGTCAAAACATGAAGTTATAGACACAGATGAAGTATCTATTTGACGAGAAGGAGAAGGATAGAAATTTTGAAAAGAATGAATCGGTATTGATGTCGAATACATGACGTCAAGAGAAGGGCAAGCATGGTAAGTTTGAAGCTTTGTGGCTGGGACCTTTTGTTGTTGTTGGAAAGAAGGGTGAAGACTCATATTATCTACAAAATATGGCTGGTGAAGATCAGGAATTGCCTATTCATGGGCAATTCTTCAAGTAATTTTTCTCTTGAGCAACATAGAGGATTAAGGGTTGCTAGTGCACGGACAACTCTTGCTTATCCTCTTTAAAATTATTTTCCATGCACAGTAGTTTAGGATTTTGTCCATCTCCATTTCACTCTCATTTTCTATTCATCTCCATTTTGTATTCATTTTACTTCCATTCCATCATGCTTCATTTTTATTGCCACTCATTTCCATTCTGCTCAATGGTTCATCACTTTGTGTCTAGTCTGCTCACCCAAAGATCTGGATCCTTGCAATGATCTTACTATCATTCATCCCCAGACGGAGCCACTGTTAGAACTATAAAAATCTCATGTGATTATTACATATCTTTCATCCCCCTGAGTCTCCATATGAGTCTTACCTTTGGCACATTTTCCTCATTTCATGACATTTTGCTTACATTTTGGCCTATATTTATCCCATAAATCAATTGGGTCATGCATTTTCCATATTACAGTTCCTATCGGCATAGGTTTATCTAGGTCTCCCTAACCCTTGTTGCTTGTGTGTTAACATTCATTTGTTGTAGGTGTTTCAGCAAGACCTTTTCTTTGTTACAGCGACCGACATTTACTTGTGGGTGGCTATCGGCATGACACTCATGTTGTTTTGGGGACCAAGGATGAACTTATCTACAAGAGTTTTGTCATCGAGGTAACGTCTCATCGAACTTGAAGTGTCTCCCCGACTTGTGCATATTGAGGTTCATCGGCAGGAGCCAGGCAGTATCGGCATTGTGTCTTGGCGAATATCTTTTGTCTTGCCAACCGGCGACGGGAGGATGCATATCGGTGTAAGTTGGAGCTATCGATATGAGGCCTTGGCAAGTGACCTTCGGTCTCGCTGACACTTAGTATGAGTCTGCTCTTCGGCCAAACATAAAGTCTTCGGTGAAGGGTCATAGCAATGTGCGCATGTCTCACCGACGGAGCATAAGGGTTCTTTCAAGTGGCTTTCGGTGTGATTATTTCTTTCTCTTGGTGATCAAGGGTTATCTCAAGGTGACTTTCGGTAAAGAAAAGGGTACTCTACATGAGGTCTCCTTGACATTGATGTGTCTCCCCGATACCCAGAATGAAGATTATATCTCGGTGAGAGTGTGCTCTTATCTTGGCGACTTGGAATTGATAAAAGACTTTCAGCATGACATAGTGGTTTCGATATGTTATTTCCCTAATATCACAGTGTTACAACAAAGGAACATAAGAATACTCCATGACTTTGGTGTAACGACAGAATGCTATAGCGAGATACAGGTGGTATGTGGGAATATCAGTAAAACATAAAATGGTCTAAGCGCTATCTCTCCGACAGTGGAAAGCCACGACAAAAGCGAATAACACCACGGAGTGACAATCGATTGAATTGCCTTCGACATAGCTAACAGGATGTCTCAATGACTATTTCACTGATAAATAACAGAATTTCAAATACTATGGCTGACATGTATATGTTTGAAAACCGTTGCAGGCCGACATAATTTGAGCCTGAATTCTGTGGAAGGCCGACATTAGATTTTAGTAGGATGTATTCTTCTTGTGTTGGTGTATAAATAGGCATTTTGTAATTGTAAATTACCACCAGCTTTTAGATTTTGATACACAGCAAGTAGATACAGTAGAATAAAATTATCAAGTCAAAGACTACTATTGCATGATTTCAGAATGGAGGTATTTATGAAAATCAGTTGATGTTGTTGCATTTCTCTAGTACCAATTATTTGTTGAATCTAATGAAAGTATTGCTAAGTTGTCTCCAAGATGGATTCTTTTTTATTGTTTAAATTGATATAACAAGTTTGTATTCAATTTATCAATGCACATTTGTTGTACTTGTGTGATTGATTGATTTGTTCTTTGAAGTAAAGACTAAATCCTTTTAGTTAATCACAGTAATTAGAGAGATTCATTTGGATTGTTCAAGTAGAGCTTAGTAATTATATTCTTGCATGTTTATACAAGTTGTAAACATAATATATGCCAGATAATTTGAGTTTTCTCCAGAGAAGTATTGCTCATCTTGATCTCATTTAACTCCGCATACCCAACAAGGTAGTAGTCTCTGCAATTTATCATTTGGACTCATTCAGTTTCTTTACATCTGTTTGTTAAGCATTTCTTTTAGGATTTAGATCAAAATATTGCTACTGCTTTCAAGTTTGATTTGTTCACCTCCAATCACCATTATGAACAAATTCTTGTAAGAGGATAATCATAAGTTAAGTCTGCTCCATTCAGAGAGGTACACCCGCCCAGGTTTAGCAGTACCTAAAGAGTAGAAGGTTGAGTTCTCTTGACCTTGTCTGTTACCCTGAAGTGTATCAAGAGATTGGCAGCCTCTTGAGGCATCCCGCCTGCGTTTTTGAGAGCTAACACAATGCTTGCTACAACTCACCACCCTTCAATGGCTTCTCTTAGAGGACTAAAATCAAACATGCATCACTCCAAGGAACTTGATCTTGCTTTCCTTGATGGATTTTGATACTTGAAATGCTTGGATGCTTTAGGATCAATAATGCATATTACCCTTCACAAGATGACATGAACACATATAAACTTGAACATGATGTTATGATCTTGATTGTTGCAACAAATGACTGATAAATCTGCTCTTGAATGCTCTTGACAATAATATTTTCTCTCATGAAGTCTTGATAATGTTACATCATGTGTGTTAGATTTTAAATGATAAAAAGACTATGTATTTATAGGTGTTTATCTAATTTCTCAAAAATTAGATTCCAAAAGCCAAAAATTGCAAGTTGAATTTGAATAATTAAAATGTCACCAAAAACATTTTAAAATGGGTCTTAGCACTTAAAGGGGACCCATTCACTTATGGGCAAATGGATCCTGGCATATAAGTCCAAGACACTCATATTCCATGGTGATTTAATTATTGATTGCATTTATTTAATGTTGGTTCTCCTTTCAGAAAATGATAAAATAAGGCTTTGGAATGCATAATTTGGAAAATTAGAAGCTTAATTAATTCCAATAAATTAAGGGACCCAAACATAGTGTGAAATTGTAAAGGTATACAATTTCCTACACTACAATCAACTCCTTCAATTTGCTTGTAGCCATTAACTTCCAATATTTATTTGTACTTGTTAATTGATCCATCATATTTGAACTTGGTTTTGAAAACCCATTTGCAATCAATGGCTTCTTTATAATAAATACAAGTGACTATTTTTTATGAATAAATCCATCTCTTGATTCACAACACTTTTCTGATTTTCTTCTTTTACCACTTCCTAAAAATTGTTGGTTCATGAGCACTTAGAATAGTTGTCGCAATTGCATAATTTACCTAATAAGCATGTAATCTGATTAATATTAAATTCTCTTTCTAATCTCCTTAGAGGAAAATTTAATTGTGGAGTAGACAATTAGCTTGAATTTGGCTCATCAATACCTTTTATTTTTTCTACTAATACAATAGTGCTTTCTAGTTTTAGTTGAACTTTTTTGGGTGAGTATGATGATGAATCATTGTCATCTTTCTCTTCTAGAAAATAAACATGGTGAACACTTGAAAGGTGACACTTCCTCAAAATTGACATCTCTAAATATGTGAATTTTGTTTATCTTGGGATTATACAATCAATAGACCTTAGTAGATTCATCATATCCAAAAAGGCTATAGTTTTACTATTATCATTAAATTCCCTTTTCTTGTATGTTGGAATGTGTTTATAGGAAATTCTCCCAATGATTCTTAGATGTCTAACTAATTGTCTCTTGCTTGACCATGCTTATTTTAGAGAAATACTTTCCAATATTTTAGTCAAACTTTAATTGATTAAGTTGTTGTATGAACTACTTTTATCCAGTATTTATCTTCAAGATTATAATTCTTGAGAATTGGTTTAACTTTCTCTTTAAGTGTCATGCTCATTCTTTTAGCTACTTGAAGTAGTGGGCACTCAATATAACTAGGATGATTGTAATAATAGTAAACCTTTCCTTTCTTCTACTCGCATTTATTTGTAATAGTACATATTTTCCATTAAGGCTTATTGCCTTTGAACTTAGAGGCAAAGATTCAATTTTATCATCTCTATTAAGAATTTTTCATATTGCAATTGAAGACCCTCCAAAGCATTGAATTGGAAGGTTTCCAAATTTCCCCTCAATATGAGCAATCTTGAAATTCTCAAATTTGGAAAAATATTAAGAGTTATGGAGATGAGATCTTTATCAACAATAGTCTCACCTACATTAATGAGATGATTTAAAATACCCTTAAGCTTTAAGAGATTCTCAAATAATAATCCATTAATTCTTATATTGTGTAATTGATTTTAAATCATGTGTGCTCTCATAGCATTCTAATGCTAAATGATTTTGGTGATCACGTCTGAAACTTCCTTTGGTGTGATTGTGTTCTACACATTTTCTATCAATATACCATTGATAGACAAGGCTATCAAGGCTAATTCTTTGAAAAAAGAATTCTCAAATTATTTTTGTAGATGAGTATCTATGCAATGTCTTTTTTATATTTCCATCAAAATGTAGGTGAGGTCTAAGAAAAAAAACATTTTCATATGATGATGCCATTCTCCAAAGTAGACAACATCAATCAACTTTATGGAGATGGAACCAATCTATTATTTGTCATTCTATAAAATTAAAATAAAAAATCTCTTGTTTTTCCTAAAACCTTGCTTTGCTTATAGAGAATTTGAATTAATTTAAAATAAATAATACTAAATTTTAAGAAATTCAACTTTGCATGTACATCAGGATGAATCTAACACACCATTTTTTAAATCCCTTTCTTCTAGTCAAAATTAAGTGTAAATTTGGACCTTCACAAACATACTTTTTGAAAGGAGACTCTCTTTTACAAAGGAATAGTAAGTCCAAATTTAAAACAAGTAAAAACTTTCACTGATGATACACTTGAGTTTCAATTTTGGAAAGAAAGCGAAAAGATCTTTTTAGGATTTTATTAATTAAATAAAGATTTGATTTATTTAATTAATGTTGGATTTATGATTTCATTAATTAAAAATTAAAAATTATTTAATTAACATTAGAAGAATGAATAGAAATTATTTAATTAACATTAGAGGAATGGATGGATTATGCATAGGAAGGGAATAAATGAAATTAGTCAAATAAATAAAATTTATTTAACTAATTAGATGATGACATAGGTACCTAGGGAAAAACAACTTCCCACTATTACACAATTACACAAATTAATGTATGTTGCTTTAATAAAGAATCATACACAAATTAATGTTGGTTGATTTAATAAAGAATTGTTTATAGCAACGAAATTATTGCATCCTTTTAAATTTAGAAATGATCTCTATGATCAATGCTATATCCTTGCTCTCATACCAATTGTTGAAATTGAAGAGCTTTGAATATATTTTTCTCAAATATTATTTAGGGATCTAAAGATCCTTTAAATAGATAAATATGTCTATGTGAAAAATGCTTAGGGATTTTTATGAATAAACTTTACATTATTCCAACACTACCACCACTAGTCCTTGCAAAGCAAAAATTCTACATAGACCATCTCTTATGCAAATTCCTTTAAATTGGAGAAATTGGCCTTTGTCATTTGTAGTTCCACTTAGGTCTAAAGAAGTAACTCATATGGTTACTTGGGTTCCTAATATGTCTATTGCCTCTTCTATATCTTCTACTTCCATTTGATTTGCAAACATTATTTGGACCTCTTTGTTGCTCATACCAAACTCCTTCATTCAAAAATATTTTTTTGCTTCATAATGTTAGTCTCTTTCCCATTTGCAAATTTGTTTGGACATTCTTAGTGATCAACAATATCATGAATTATGGTAGTAGTATTGTAATAGGGATCATAAAGTTCAAGGAGTAAGCAAAGGGAAGGATTAGTTGTATTTGTACATATGACTTGGTTATAGAAAATTGTTGGTATCTCTATGTATGGATCCAAGATCTTACAAGAATGTTAAGGGCGTCATCTATTTTGATTGGGGGGATATAAGGGGATGTGAATTTTAAGGCCAACAAGCCCAATTTGTTAGGTGTATGGAGGGACCTTGAAATGTGAATTCCAATGTGTTAAGACTTCGAGTATCAAAAACATAAATTGGAGGGATAGAAATGAAATATGAAGTATTTATAAGTACCCTATGAGCATGTGTTATGGCATTAGTTTATTAAGTGAATCCCCTAGGCATGGGTGTTGTCCAAGCTAAGGTAAGATTGAATGTTTGAAACATACTTGCATTGGGATTGTACATGAGTCACAAAATGATGCAAAAAGGTTATGCCTTGGTTCTTGGTGCAATCTAATAAGGAAGCATTTAATATTTTTATATATGAATCTCTTATATGAGATTGGGAGGACTACATAATTAGTGCCATGGAACTATTCAAAGTGGTTATTTAATAAAAAGAGTTATAAGTATATTATGAATGGGCCAAGTTGCCTTGAAGATTGTAATAAGTGTGGGAAATAATAATTTATAAAACATTAAATAATTTGGTTTGCTCAAGGGTGCACACTACCAATATGGACCATTATATCTTAGGGTTACTCCAAAGCCATGAGATATTGTGGCTACAAAAATGCACCTAATAAACTTGCAACTCTCTATGTGATCCCAAAAACTCTTGTCCTCCTTATCGAACTTAGTCTTCAAGCCTCTCCAATGAACTTTTAGACTTTATCCTCCAACAAAGCATTCTACCTAATAGTTCTAGCATGGTTGGCCCAAGTTCCTCATCCTCCTAGCATCATCACCACAAGCTTTGCATACTCTCAACAATTTTCATGCTCTCCAAGCATCCTCACTTTAACACTTTGCATCAAATGCCTTCACTATGCCTCTACTTCAATGAGCCACCAAATGATCCAATGTTGATCCTCCCAAGATCTCTAAGATGATCCTCCTAGGATCTTAAAGATAGTCCTCCTAGGATGATCCATAACCATGAACTTTCACTTCCTTACATAGGTTTGGTAACTCAATCCACAATCATCAACTTGTCCAAATTTAGATGTAAGATCTCATGGCCTTAGATGAACCCCTAGATTCAATGGTCCATCTTGGTAGTGCACCCCCTTGAACAACCCTAATTATTTAATGTTGCACAAGTTATTTAATTCCTACACCTATTATAATCTCTAAGGCAACTCAACTCCATAACATAGGTCTACTTCTATCTTTTTTATTAAATATCCACTTTGAATGGGTTGTAATGTGAGCTTCAAGATCAAATTTCTATCCTTAATTTCATTTATTAAATGCATCCTTATTTTCATCATGTATCTTGTTTACCTATATTGGACCATTGAGGGATAGAAATCAAATTAGGGATGTTTACTACTACCCTACAAATATGTGATATGCCATTGGTTTATTAAGTGTATCCCCCGACTGTGGTTGTTGTCCAATCTAAGTTGGGAGTAGACATTAAAAACATATTTGCATTGGGATTATGCAAAACTTTATTGAATGATGCAAAAATGTTATACCTTACTTTGTGATGCAATTTGATAAGTATTTAATATTTTTGACGTGAGTGCAACACATGTACTAAGGTTGGGTGAGCTAGAAGCTTAGTTACCACCAAACTATGCAAAATGGGCCTATAATAAAAGGGGAGAGTTAAACTTATGAGTCAAGTTGCCTTGAAGATTATAGTAGGTGTAGGCATTAAATAATGTGTGCAACATTAATCATTAGGGCCATTCAAGGGGGCACACTACCAAGATAGACCATTGTATCTAGGGGTTCACCCAATGCCACAAATTTTGCATTGGAACTTAGACAAGCCAAGGAATGTGGATTGAGTTGCCAAACCTATAAAAGGAAGGGAAATTTCATTATTATATATCATCTTCAAGATCCAAAGAGGATTAACTTTGGGATCCTTTAGTGGCTCACTGATGTAAAGCCATGGCAAAGCCATTTGATTCAATGTGTTAAAGCAAGGATGCTCAAGAAGCATGGAGATTGTTGAGGGCATGTAGAGCTTTGGGGTGAGGATACTAAGAGGATGGGGAGCTTGGAGTAACCATGTCAAAACTCTAAGGAAATATGGTTTGTTGGAGGCTATAGTATAAAAGAGGACTATGCTAAAGATGAAGTAAATCTAAGAGGTTTGAAGATTAAGTCCAATGAGAAGGAAAGCCTTTTTGGGAAAGAGCAAAGAACTAGAAGTGCACTAAGTGTAACCTTATAGGTGGAATTAAAGAGAGTGGTTACTTAAATGGAAATAACATACAAAGGTACATGAGATATGTTTTCATATAATAAATGAAAGGATATTTAAATATATAACAAAATTTATATCCCAAATATTTAGAATTTGACTGATAGTTGTATTGTTGTACAATTGGGGAGATTGTCATCGTCCTTCAACATGCTACTACAAAATAAACTTCCAAATAGATGTCTCATTTTTATGGCACAAGAAAGAAAGGCTATTAAAAAAAGCAAAATTTTAAAAATATAGAAAATTTCAAATGTTCAAATGATAACATTGATTAGGCATTCACCATATATCTTATAGAACCTTAATGCATAATATTAGAGTTGAATTGAGATTTCATATGAGAGTTGAAAAATGAATTAACAAAATTCAATTGCTTTCATTGCTAATGTACATATATATTGTATAGAAATTACAACAAAATGCCCAAATGCTACAAGTTTCAACTACAAAATAACAAAAACAAAGAAAATATACCACTGTCCCTAGTCAGCACCTACTTACATAAAAATAAAAATCTACATCTAAGTCATTACCACTATGAGGGATTGTCTCATTGAATGGAACCACATCCAATCTCTCTTGTGTCCTTATCAAACTATGTAGCATCTTCAAGATCGTCATCCCAATGTGGTTGAAGTCTAACGATACTCAAGACTCTATTGATCCCAAAGACGCAAGGCACTACACAAAACCATCAAGGTAAGGCAATTTCTCCATTGTCTTCTTCTTCACAATATAGAAAATGGCAAAAAAAAATTAATTTTTAGTTTTTAGTTGTTAATGTGGTTTTTAAGGTTTAGGGTTAGTATAAAAGGGTGTGGGGGTACTTGTGGGTCCACCATCCCTTTTTTATTTTCAATTTTGTGTTTTTTTTTTAATTGCATTTTATGTTGACTAGTCTTGTCCCCTGCCATTTCTTGGACCTCAAATGGGCCACCCTGAAACATTTATTTCTTTCTTTTTTGAAATCAGGTACAAAGTGGGGACATACCCAAAACATCAGCCATAGAGGACAGGGTCAAGATATATAGGGGATGTGTCCCCAAGGAACATAGCCACAATCATAACACAATGATGATTTCAAATTTAGATAGCACATATAGTCATTAAAAATACCAATTCCCCTCATCTTAATCAATGAATCTGCATATTGCATGAAATGTAGATCATACTTTGGAGTAGCTCACTCCTACCTATTTTATCTCGTGATGTTTATTACTCACTGATTTTAGTGTATAATCAAACAAATAATGTTAAACACCTTGTTCTTTAGCTTGAATCTATGTTAAATACGATACTGAATAAGTGTACAACTTTTGGTATACAAGTCCACAATGAAAGGAAGCCAGGTGAGCAAAAACAGCTTCCTACACTAATCTAAGTAGGGGAGAGTTACAAAATTTTCTTTTAACACCTTAAATAGTTACATTAATGAGAAACACATAGGAATAATGGAATAGAACAGCAAGCACACAAATACGACAAACACCAGATATACGTGGGGAAAACCCTTTCAGGTAAAAAACCCCACCCTCCAAAAGCACAATACTATTGTATTACTTCAACTAAGAGTTACAATACAGTGCCAAGTATGAAGCTTTCTTCAACAAGTGCTTTGAAACAAACACCTATTATGGAGTGATACCGACAACACTTTGTTACCTACAAACAAACTATACATTTTACAATGCAAGGTGCTCAATATATAGAGAGATACAAGCTTCAAGAAGCATCTAGAAGGAGAGGGGCAGCCAAATCCACATGGCACAATATCCCATGCAATAAACATGCATTTGGACACATACAACATTCCCTTACACCCCTTACAAGTGTCATTACATGCAATATTTTTTCTCCAATCTTGGGCACCTAGAATATGCTAAAAATAGACTAACATATGCCTTACACATTTTACAACTATCGTTGAATTTGTCATAACTGACAACACTTATAGCTGTAAGAGAATCTGTCATAATTGACCAAGAATACCCGATTCTCTTTCAACCTATCTAACCCAACTTGGGCGCCAACTTTTTCCATGCAACAAGATGCCTTATGATGCATCATAGAATTTGTCATAGGTCAAAGATTCCAAAGTGGGATGCCTATGTTCACTTGGGATGATTATGTGTCATCCAATCACCTCCAAGGGGGATGCCACCTAATCGGTGGGTCCCAATTTATGACATGACACCATAGGCAATTAAATAATACAAATAAATACAATAATACATTAATTAAATCAATATTAGGACTCTAAGATTGAGACACCTTGATCCCAACATTCTCCCACTTGTCAAAGACCTACCAAGAATAATACGAAATCATCTGCCCAAGGCCCATGGAATCAAAACACCATCTGAACTTCTTTGTGCTCATTGGTTTTGTCAATGCATCTGCAACATTCACCAAAGTGTCAACCTTCTCCAAGTTCATCTCTCCATCTTCTACCATATCACGAACAAAATAATACTCAACATTGATGTGCTTTGTTCTGACATGGAAAGTAGGATTCTTTGCTAGGAAAATCGCACTTTGACTATCACAACAAATGGTAATTTGTCCTACATCTAAACCAATATCATAACACAATCTCATAAGCCAAATAGCTTCCTTACAGGCATGAGTGGTTTCCATATACGCTACCTCTGTTGTGGATAACGCGACTACAGCCTGTCACTTATCCAACTGATAGCACCACCAAACATCATAAACATGCAACCACTGGTGGATCTTCTGTTGTCAATGTCACCTACCCAATCTAAATCCACATATCCACGAATACTCACAGAATGCTAAGGTCTAGTAGGATAACCATGAAAACACAAGGCATACTCATAAGTACCCCATAAACATTTGAACACTCTCTTAACCACATCCCAATGCACCCATCCAGGATTAGCCATAAAATGGCTAAGGAATCCCATTGCTTGGGCAATGTTTGGTCTCATATACACCATTGCATACATCAGACTGCCAACCACACTTGCATATGATTCTTTGGTCATATCCTCCATCTTAGTAGGAGATTTTGGACAATCATTAACAAAAAGCTTCGTCCACTGCATCACAGGAACAACTAACTATCTGCAATCTACCATGTTGAATCTCTCCAACACCGAGTTCACATACTTGCTATAGCTTAACCAAAGCTTTCTATTAGCTTTGTCTCTCATGATCTCCATTCCCAAAATGTACCTAGTTGCACCTAGGTCTTTCATCTCAAACTATGTTGACAACTAAAACTTCAAATCTAAAATCATACTTTTACCATTCCCAATAAACAACATATCATCTATGTATAAGACAATAATGAGAATGTGACCATTATTACATTTAAATTATGCACAATGGTCAAATTTAGATATCTGAAATCCTAATAACAACACATAAGTATCAAACTTCTGGTACCACATTCTAGGAGACTATTTCAAACCATAAAGAGACTTCTTCAATTTGCAAACTAAACTTTCTTTACCTTTTTCAATTAAATGCTCTGGCTATGACATGTAAATCTCTTCCAAATCACCATGAAGGAATGTTGTCTTCACATCTATCTATTCCCTTTCTAAGTTATATGTTGCTACAAGTGACAACAAAATTTGGATAGATGTCAGCTTCACTACAAGAGAGAATATCTCCCCATAATCAATTCCCTCCACTTGAGAAAACCCCTTAGCGACCAACTGTTCCTTATACTTCTCAACACTGCTATTAGGACCACACTTTTGCTTGAAAACCCATTTACAACCGATAGGTTTACGTCCAGCAAGCAAAGGTACCTGATCCCAAGTCTTATTTTTCTTTAATGCAGCCATCTCCTCATCCATGGATTTTATCCAAGAATCTACATTACTCATACCCATAGCCTCTCTAACAGTCCTAACCTCATCAGTATTAGTAATCAAAGCAAAAATGCAACTAGAATCCAATAGTGAATAACCAAACCTTTCTAGTTGTTCCCTAACTCGCGTAGACCTCATCAAAGGTTGAGGTTGAGGTTCTTCTTCAAAACTTTCAGAGCTACTCTCTCCTCATCCTTAGGTCCAACAGGAGTGTGTAGTTCTTTCTTCGGAGTAGGTGGAATTTGAACTACCTCCTTTTTTTTCTCCTCTTTCTCTAGTTGTAGCTCAACTGTGGAAGGTTTCATCTCTCTGAAAATCACTTCTACTATAGAGAACCTTCTAAAGATTTTGGATCCCAAAGCTTGTACCCTTTCACACCGACACCATAGCCGATAAAGATACACTTAATAGCCTTGTTCTCCAACTTTGATCTCTTATCAATCGAAACATGAGCGTAAGCTTCACAACCAAATACTCTGAGATGTCTCATTGAAGGCTTTTTACCAAACCACGCCTCCATGGTTGTCTTACCAACAAGCGTTGATGTAGGAGATCTATTGATCAAATAACATGTAGTGGCTACTGCTTTAGGCCAAAAAAATTCTTCAAGGCTAGCACCACTCAACATACTCCTAGCCCTCTCCATCAATGTTTTGTTCATCCTCTTTGCAACTCCATTTTGTTGTGGAATGTAGGGAGTTGTCTTATGTCTCTCAATCTCGTACTCTTTACAGAACATGTCAAACTTTGTGAAACAAAACTCACAACCATTGTCAGTCCTCAAACACTTAATCTTTCTGCTAGTCTTATTTTCTACCAAGGCCTTTAACTCCTTAAATTGACTAAAGACTTCATCTTTACTTTTGAGAAAAAAAAATGAATGTCCTACTGTAATCATCTATAAAAGAAACAAAATATAAAAATTTTGATAATGAAGAAGCATTCACAGGACCAAAAACATCTGAATGAACATAGTCCAAAACCCTAGAAGATTTGTGAGAACTAAAATAAAAAGAAACACAGTGTTGTTTTCCATATACACAATGTTCGCAAAATTCAAACTCGAGATTACAATCAAGGCCTTCAACAAGACTCTTATTTTTCAAGGTTCTAAGACCCTTCTCACCAATGTGACCAAGTCATTGGTGCCATAACATTGTCTTCTCTGTAGGAAACTTCATCTCCATGGAATAAGCACCCTTAGGTACCCAAAATGCATGACCATCAGATGTAGCTGCAACACACTTCTTCTCTGCATGATCTGATGGTGAGGATGAAGAATCTAAAGATCTCTTCTTCAGTACATCAGAAGAATTATTGCACTATTTAGTGCATGCATCAAGTTGAAACATAGTAACAATACGAACTCCCTTAGCTAACACCATAGCTCCTCTTGTCATCTTGCATCCTCCACTAGAGAAAACAATTTTCACTCCTGAATCATTCAGTTTACTTACAGAAAGAAAGTTTTGTGCCAAACCCGAGATATGCAAGACACCATCAATCCTCTTCACTCATCCATCAAGAAATTTGATTTTGACTCTTCCATGGCCAACAATCTTTAGGTGAGATTCATCAACCAGGTACACCTCTCCACCACTGTACTCTTCATACTTCGAGGACCAACCTCTATGAAAGGTCATGTGAAAGGATTCACCCAAATCTATCAACCACACATCATCTGATGCATGGGTTGTCAAGGCTACAATAAATGCTTCTCCATCATCTTGAGATGATTTCTCGGATTCAAAAATAAAGAAAGATTTGTTTTTCTTCTTCTCCTCCTTGCAATCTTTTCGAATGTGGCTAACTCACCACAATTCCAACATTTTTCCTTGGACTTCTTACCAGGAGACTTAGATCTCCCCAGAGACTTTCTTAGATTTCTTGTCTTTCTTTTTGCCTCTCTCCTTTGGTCTACCACAAACAACAAGGGCCTCCTTGGCCATCTTAGAAGACTTCCTTCGCATCTCTTCTGATAATGATGAGGCAACCACCTCATCCATCTTGAAGGTGGAAGTAGTGCTTCCAATAGCCATCACCATGTGATCCCAAGAGTCCAACAACGAACACAAAAGGAGCATGCAATGGTCTTGTTCATCAATCTTGTCTCCAATGAAACTGAGTTGAGCAACCAACATATTAAATGCATTTAGATGATCTACCACAGATCCTCCATCTTCTATTTTCAGAGAATACATCTTCTTTCTCACGAAAAGCTTGTTTACTAGGGATTTAGCCTGATAGACATCACCAAGCTTCTTCCACAAAGAAGCAGAAGTTTTCTCTTCATGGACATTTAGGAGGACGAAATCAACCAAACAGAGTCTAATAAGACCCTTGGCTTTCTTATCCATGAGATCCTAATCTTCTTGTTGCATGCCCAACTGTTTGGTTCCAGAAATAGCAGCCCATAGATCACGATCTATGAGCATGTCTTCCATTTTGATCTTCCAAAGTTCAAAATTACTGTCGTTAAACTTCTCCATCTCAATCCTCCTAGATGTGTCTACCATCTCTTTCCTGCAACAAGGTCACAAAATACACTTTTGCAAAACTCCCACTGAAACAAAGATCAACTCAAAAAACCCTTCTAACCCAACAAAGGAATCAAGGCTGGCCAAGCTTTGATACAAACTAAAAGGAAGCCAAGTGAGTAGAAATAGCTTCCTACACTAATCTATGTAGGGGAGAGTTACAAAATTTTCTTTTAACACCGTAAACAGTTATAGTAATGAGAAACACATGGGAATAATGGAATAGAACAAGAAGTACACAAATACAACAAACACTAGATAGATGTGGGGAAAACCCTTTTGGATAAAAAACCCCACCCTCCAAAAGCACAATACTATTGTATTACTTCAAGAGTTACAATACAGCCCCAAGTACAAAGCTTTCTTCAACAAGTGCTTCAAAACAAACACTTGTTCTAGAGTGATACTGGCAACACTTCATTACTTGCAAACAAACTATACATTCTACAATGTAAGTCACTCAATATAGAGAGAGAGATACAAGCTTCAAAAAGTATCTAGAAGGAGAGGGGCATCCAAATCCACATGGCACAATATCCCACGCCATGAACATGCATTTGGACAAATGTACAACATTCCCCTACAACCCTTACAAGTGTCATTACATGCAATATTCTTTCTCCAAGCTTGGACGCCTAGAATATGCTAAAAATAGACTATGACAAATTTCTTACACATCTTACAGTTGTCATAGAATTTGTCATAACCGACAACACTTACAACTCTAAGAGAATCTGCCATAACTGACCAGAATCCCTAATTCTCTTATAGCCTATGATAACCCAACTTGGGTGCCAACTTTCTCTATACAACAAGATGCCTTATGACGCGTCATAGAATCTGTCATAGGTCAAAGATTTCAAAGTGGGATGCCTATGTCCACTTGGGATGATTTTGTGTCATCCAATCACCTCCAACAGGGATGCCACCGAGCTGGTGGGTCCCAATTTATGACATGACACCATAGGCAATTGAATAATACAAATAAATACAATAATACATTAATTAAATCAAAATTAGGACTCAAGGTTGAGACAGCTTAATCCCAACACAAAATGTGCAATTGCTTTATTGTAGCAATGTAGATCAAACCAGAGGCAACCCCCATGGAAAATTGTTTCGTTACTAAAACTTTTGCAGCAAATGCTATCACTAGAAGAGAAAAGGATAGCAAACCAACTTGACATGATATGTATTGAATTAAAAAAGTTTTCAACTAAGGGCATCGTGGTAGAAACATTTGCATTTTGTTACAACTAGGAAACCAACAAATGCAGAACAAAAATTGAAGAAAGAGAATGGAGATATACTTGGAGGGCCTAAAGAATAGTTGTTAAAGAAAAAACAGTGTAGTTTTTGTGCTTGATGTGGTGTGAGAGGAAGCAAACGAGGAAGAGAGATGAAACTACAAAATTTGAAGAGGGTTCCCATCAAGAATTACTTGAACATAACAATAAAAATTAATTCATTCCACCCATTGCACACATCCCCCAAGATTAAGTATAAAATCTTCCCCTTGTGTTCCCTAGCCTCAAAAATGATGTCAATAGAGAGGAGGGCAAAAAACACTAGGGGAAGATCAAAAATACTCAATGAAAATAATAAATAAATTCTAGCAAGAGATGCAAGAGCACTTTGTAAGGTAAGAAATTGAGGGAAAGCCAATGGAAAGGCGCAACTCATCAGAAGCAAGAAATCCAAATACTAGAGGAAAGACAAATGAAGCAGAGAGCATAAAAATGGAGTGTTGCAAGAGAATAAAAAGGGAAAATTTATATTAAGGGTCACTATTGACATGTTTTGATTTGTTCATAACCAGACTTAAAGGGTCATTCGTTTGACCTATTTTGGAGTGTCCAAACACCCCATATTTCATAAATTTAAACCATCTTACAACAAAAATTTAAAAACAACTAAAGAAACGAAAGCCATTTTTGGTCTTATAGATAGTCTATTGTTGTGAATGAATCTAGGTTCAAACCTTAATAAATTGTGAATGAATATTTAGGTTCTACTATGATCCTCTTAGAGCAAATAAAGTAAGACTGACAATATAGCATACATTATGTCAAATGGGATGAGCTCAACTAGTAAAAGAAAATGGATTGCCAAAGTGGAGCCCAAGGTTGAAATCTCTGAAGGATTGGAGTTATGTCATGACCCCAAAATTGTAACACTAAGATATAAAATATTGGAATGAGTAAATAAGATAAATAACAATAGTTATTTAAGATAATATTATAATTATAATATTGTAAATATTAAATATAATTTAATATTATTATCATAATAGATAAATACTAAAATAGATAACAAAACAAATATTAAAATATATATAAGAAACTAATATAAAGATAATATATTATTAATTCAATCTGAAATATCATTATAATAATAACCAAATAATATTATAATTGTAAATGTTATTATATAAAACATTATAATACAATTAATTTTGATCATAACAGTGTTATTAGAATAATAAGAATCAAACCAATTAAGGCAACGATTCCTATCCTAAATAATGCTAAAGGCAGCAATTATAAATGAAGCGTTGCATCCCAAGGTTTCGGTCGAACTCCTCAAGGGTAGCGAAAGGTCACAAGTCATATCCTTAGAGAGGGACAGCGAATGATATTTAAAGGGAGGCAGCCTCAAAGGAGAAATATCTGCAGACCAATCAGCAGTTAGTGTGGTAAGCATTTTATAACTTTTAAATAATAGGTAAGTATTTTATGAATTTAAATAATAAGTAAGGTATTTATAAATTTAAATAATAAAAAGTATTTTATGAATTTAAATAGTAAGAAAGTAATCTATAAATGGTAGGCAAGTATTTCATGAATTCAAATAATCAGATTGATAAATACATTAAGGATTTAAATAAGGACAAAAAGATTAAGAATATCACAACCTAGGGAACCATTAAGTGCAGACTACATCTATCATCAGGTAACATATAAGATATTATAAGTTGAATTTCTGCTAATAATATATCGTAGAATCAAAGGACAGACAATAGATGCGCTTATTATTATTTATCTCCATTTATATATATATAATCAATCATTTGCTTATATTATTATGTTCATGTTCCACCATGGTGGGAAAGAAGGATTACAAAGCGAATGCGGCAATGGGATCTCTCCTAGATACACCACCCGGGGGGCAACAAGATGAGCCCACATGGGCCAGAGGGGTACTTGCCTTTGTCTCAAAGGGTGCTGCCTTTGGGTTTAGATTGATCACCAGAGTAACCATTGTAACCTCACCTTCCGACCATGGTGTAACAAGAGGGGAGGATAATTATGGGAAGTGGAAGAGGATGATGACAAGGAGATTGAGAGTCTCACTAGGTCACCTCATATGATTGGCATGCGCCACCTGAGGCCTAGAAGACCCCCTCATATGAATGGCATGTGCCACATGAGGAGGGAGAGACCAAGATATCCTATCAACATCCTCTTTCATATGGCCCGTAGTTGAGCAACCCCAAGGTAGGTTAGTGATTGGATTAGTTAGTTCATTATGAAGTTGCTAATGTTAATCATGATATCTAATACAAAGTTACTCATGCTTAATTCCAATGTTCAATGTGGATTACTGATATTCTACTTAGGCTATTTTGGTGATTTATCTCTAACTTGTTTGCAGGGACTAAATCAATTCAAGGTATCCTCTAGGGCCCATTGCTTGGAAAATTGATAATTTAGAATAGAGTTGGTATAACTCCTATTAGGGACATTACAAGTTGGGTAAAATACTACATCAAAAACACAGCCGATACATTAGAAATCTCAACCAAAATTGGGTAGCCTCTTTAGATTAACTCAATAGATTATCTTTAACTAGAATATGCCAACAAAAAATCAAACAATAGGACACATTACAACTCCAGTTCACTGTCTCCTAGGATAACTTGCAAACTCAATATCTCATTTCACAACCAACCACAACTGAATTGTGGCTAAACAAAAAGAACATATAGCCAAGGAAGTTTAGATCACATGCATTTCCTGATCGATACAAAGTCCATTTTACATAGCATATTCAAATTTATAAATAAAATCATTCTACATTTAACTGCAAGAAATATGATACTTATACAATGAGGATCACTTTGAGAACTCGCCATCACAATATTTCCCTTAGTTGATATTAAAAATTTGACATAAAATAATATTTGAAACATTTGAACTATTCACACGAGCACCCTCTGGGGTTTGGTGTAGCAGTGAAATTGGGACCTCTAGTACAGAGAGGGCAAGGTACAAATCCAGCAGATACTCATTAGTTAACTAACGAAAAAGGGAGCAACTTGAATAGCTGATAATCAACAATGCAAGGATGTTGGTGGAAGAGATATTTCATGTCCTCGTGCACTGCTAGCAACTTGCAACGCAACTGTCGGTAGTGAAGACAAGAAAACATATTGCAAGCACTGATAATAAGTGTATGTTGATAACAGGCAGTGAGAAGCTAACTAGAACATTACTTTCAGAGTTCCATATCACTCTTCCTCAAGATCTGTTTACAAGCAGAGTTGCACCATTACCTCTACAAAATAGAAGCATACCTAAGACAGGGCCTATCTCCTTCACCTTAAACCTTAGGGTTTACACCACTGAACAAAATTTTACGTCTCCACATCATGATCACCAAGTTGATGCTCAGAAGATGTCCACCCATATGTGCGTGTCAGACGGATCTTGAAACAAAAGAAATAATGTTCAGCTACTATGGTCGATAATCTTGTCTAGCAAGATTAATCTAATGTATTGCAAATGCAAAAAATTGCTCGAGACAAGAAGCTCATAATATGAAGATTGATACCTGAGCAAAGGCATAAATTGCTCGAACAACTCTAACATAGTCTGTATCAGATGCTCTGATTACAATATCTGCCAGAAAAGTACCCCATAACCTGCTCATAAACAGTGGTGTCATTCTAACTGAAAAATTCACAGGTCTGAAAGTCTACTTCTCAAGTTTAGGAATATCAAATTTCAGATTGTAACAGTCTTTGCTGATAGTTCTGTATTTTTATTTCATTGATGTTCAACATGTAGGAAGGTGCAAATCTCACTTGTTGGGAACTTTATTTTAATCTGGAGCAGGTTCACCATGCAAGGTAAGAATTATAAAATAGAGAGAGTAAATTACTTTTCTTGTGAGGAATGAGAAAGCTAAATCCAGATAGACATCCATGGTGCTCCACAGATTTATCAGTATTTCTATATGCATATTTTAAGCCTTAAAAAGTTTGACAAATGCATACAAAAGGTTCTGTGCAGGAGAATCCAAAAACAAGCTTTGTAATCATGGATCGCCAATGAGATTTGCATAGAGAAACAAAAAAACAAGAAAATTAATGGAGCATAGTCAAGACTCAAACAAAACATTAGCATTATAATATTAAATTGTTATTAAAATTGCATCTCTATACTAATTTGTTCCCACTTTTCTTCTTTAACATTTGCTTCCTCAAGAAAGGCATAAAATGGAATAGAAACATAGATAACTCACAGTTTCAGAAAGGGCGGAGGTTTCTCTGTTGAAGAAAACAAGAGAGCTTGAAGAATCACAGTTCTGTGGAAATGTGTTCAAAGAAACTCAAAATCAAGAACATATTCTTAATTTCTCTAAATTCTCTAGTTGGACATGATGTGAAGGTGTGTCCTCATGTGCCCAGAAGTGAGGAAAGAAATGGATGGCAAAATCAAGAACATATTCTTAAATTCTCTAGTTGGACATGATGTGAAGGTGTGTCCTCATGTGCCCGGAAGTGAGGAAAGAAATGGATGGCATACTTTCAAATTATGATATGAAGAAAATGGAAAGGAAGAGGACAAGGTAAGCATTGGCAGTGGTGGATGTGTTCCAACCTTGATTCATCTACAAATTTTTAATGGCCCTACGCATGCAACATCTGTTTTCCTCCACTAATGAGACTTGTGAGAGTTCTAGGCCTCTTCCTTCTTCACTGAATTTCTTTGTTCCTCTCAATGTTCCAGGGGCACAACCTTCACTAGAAGGTATTGCTTGGAACAAAGCAAACACCATGAGGCTATGATGGCAACAACAAAATTTCAGTACTACAATAATATACCCTTTAATGTGGTGAACAATCCATATTGGAAGGGTTGGTAAACGCATTGACAGTTGCCAGTATGGGATCTAAAACTCCAACTACTAAGGATTTGTGTGCCCCATTGCTATAGGAAACCATCAAAAATAAACAGCTTATAGTTGCTGACTAGAGGAAAGTATGGCAAAGAAAGGGCTGCAACATTTTATTAGATGGATGGATAGATAACAAGAAGAGGACTCTCCTCAACTTTTTAGTGGCTTTAAGTGTCACACTGGTGTTTTTTAAGTTTTTAGATGCCTCAAATGAAGTCGAAAATGTTGAGAATTTGTGCAATCTATTGGAAGGTATGATCCAAGAGGTTGAGGTTGAGAATGTTGTCCAAATTGTGATGAACAACACAGTAGTAGATGAAGTTGTAGAGAGAGTTATTCAAGAAAGGCATCCCACAATTTGTTAGAGTTGTGTTGCACATTGCTTGGATTTGATGCTTGAAGACATTGAGAAGATTGGATGGATCGAAAGTATGGTTAAAAACACTAGACAAATTACTGAAGTTAATTACAATCATACTTCGGTCTTTAGTTTGATGAGAGAGCACACGAATAGCATAAAGCTTCTGTAATCGAGGCTAACACAATATATCACCAACTTCCTCACTTTGTTTAGCACTGTAACCTCAATTCCTTTTTAAACAAACGTTTGTGAGCAATACCTAGATAAACTCTCCACATTCCCAAAAATCCTTAGGGGAGATGACCACAAAAACTATTTTTGATGAGGTATTCATCAAAAATTCAAGGAGATACTCAAGGTAAATAATAATTACAAACATAACTTTTAGAGGGAATTATCTATCTGCAATATTTTTTATTTCTAACTATTGTTTTTTAATTTTTTAATAATTTAAAATTTATTTTTCAATTTTTTAGGTGACAAAACCTTAGGTAAATATTTTGTGATTGGTGGGTTGGGATGGTGTTAAATTTAGTGATCAGATAAGTGCACAGAAAATTAATTCAAAATCAGACACTATAACACAGCAGATACCCTGGGAAAACCCTCCTCTTGAGGGAGAAAAACCCAGCAACAAAGATCTCTCTTATATATATTAAAAAGGCAACAATTCTCTTTACAATGAAGCCAATATCAAGGCTAAATTTGCAGCACCTGTGCAATATATAGAGACTGATAACAAACTGCACTTGAAAGTAAACAATTCTGACTTCTAAAGAATTCGCACTGCTCTTGAGAAGAATCCGCACAGCACTTAGAAGAATTCGCTCTAGTTAAAGATGGATATTCGAACTTGCTTGAGAATCGATCTGAATGAAAATATGAATATGAAGTAACCAACAGTGATCTCTTTTTATAGCTGTCGATAGGGAAAATCTCCAATAGAAGTGACCTTTCAAGATGTAATGTCGGCCTCTAATGCAAAGACGTCTTCTTTAAAAAATCGCGCCTTTTTAAGTGAAGTCGGCTATTTAAATAGTTACGTCTCTTGAAGACTAAATCATTTTTTAACAAATATCATTTAATATTTATCTTCTTTTAGCAAAACGGAATGACTTTAAATCGTGCCTTTAGAAGATCTTATAAATTAGATAGCCTTTGGCTATTATCTAATTTCTTCAATGAATGAATACGCTGGAAGATGCTACGATGCTGCTTGAAACATTAACACTCCCTCTCAGCTAAGGAGCACACTTCCAGCTGCTCAAGACATATCACCTCATCGTGATGTCAGATATCGCTTCAATATGATATCAACCATAATGGCTACAACCATGCTATGGTGAACAAAGGAATATCACCTCAACGTGATATTGGATATCGCCTCAACACGATATCTACCATAATGGCTACAACCATACTATGGTAAAAGATAAATATCACCTCAACGTGATATCGGATATCGCCTCAACACGATATCTACCATAATGGCTACAACCATACTATGGTAAGAGATAAATATCACCTCAACGTGATATCGGATATCTCCTCAACACGATATCTACCATAATGGCTACAACCATACTATGGTAAAAGATAGAATGGCTCACTGATACTGAGACTCTTTCTTAGTCAAGGCTGGATTCTCCACCATACCAAGCTTATCTCGAAAGTATACAAACTTTATCCTGGAGAGAGGCTTGGTGAGAATATCTGCCGTCTGCTCATCAATGCTGATGTACTTCAACTGTACAGCCTTTCGCAGTACCATATCTCTGATGTAGTGGTACTTGATCTCAACATGCTTCGTTCTGTCATGAAACACAGGATTGACAGAAAGCTTCACGCAACTCTGATTATCACAATGAATGATGGTAGGCTCCATTGATTGTCCAAATCCCGAAGGAGCTTACGGTTAACGCCCCCGAAAGGCCATACAGTAGCAGCAATGTACACTCACCTTGTGCTCTAATGCTCATGAGGATCGCTTCGCACCAGGAAATCATAGCGTAACCCAAACTGGAAGCAACAACCAGAGGTGCTCTTCCGACTGTGACACACCCCCAATTAGAATCAGTAAACCATGTAACTTCAGTCTGCATCTGAAGTATACCTCAACCCATATCCAACTGTGCCACGCAAGTATCTTAGGATATGTTTAGGCTGCAACAAGATGTATCTGCCTCGGATCACATAAATCTAAGTGCACTCTATAGCAAATATGGTCTGGTGTTAACCAGACATCGAGACCCAATCAACTCGCTCTATAATGTAGGATCCACTAAGTCTAACTAGCTGCAACCTCCTTCAACTTATGTAGGTTGGTCTCCATAGGTGTAGACATGGATTTGCAATCCATCATGCCAAATCTCTTAAGTATATCAATGGTGTACTTCCCTTGACTTAGAATCATCTCATCGCTTCGCCAAACTCAAACCAAGGAAGTAATGCATGAGCCCAAGGTCCTGTTGTGACCATTTCACACATCGCCCCATTGCAAATGGGGACCCCCTGTTTTCGCTTTTTGCCTCGGTGTTGCAGTTGCATGTCACTTGTCTTTTTACAATGAGGTCATCATTTTGAGGGTTCCAAGTCAGTCAGTCTGCCGAGAGTCATCTGAGCCAAGTCAAGAATCCATGCTTGAATCAGCGCGTAAACGTCACCATCGTGCTTAGAAGGCCTGGGAGGCGAAGATCGACTGTCGTTTCAGTCAAATCCGACACTTCCAAATTTTTAGGGTTTCTCACCCCGGGCCCCCTATTTTTTAGGACCTACTTTTTTGGCACTTTTGGGCAATTCTGGGATCCCTATTTTTTAGGGTCTATTTTTGGAAAGTTGCTATTTTTGAAAAATTCTATTTTTGGAAAGTTTCTATTTTTAGAAGGGTCCCGAGTTCTGAAAACGCACTCAGAAGTTCGAAAAACTCAATAGATCTCTCAGAAAATCGAAATGAAAATTTGAAATTTTTCGAAAAATCTGGAAAAAACAAGTAAAAAAGCGTGAAAAATCAGACCAAGAACACTCGAAATCTGGAAAAATCAGTCAAAACCAGTCCGAAATCAATCAGATCTGAGGACAAGATCATGAGAATCAGCTCTTAAAATGGTGAAATCTGTGAAAAATGTGCTTAAGTCTGAGGTTCGCCATGGAAGAATGATGAAGGAAGGTGTAAGAAATGTCAGGAAGTTTATGGAATTCACCCAGCAACAAGGAAGAACATCCTTGGACCTTCCAAAGTCCGCCCAGCATATAGCATACTCATCCTTGGCAGCTCTAAAGTCCGTCATGCATCTTGAGGCAACATCCTTGCATCCTCCAAAGTCCGCCCTGCATGTCCAAAAGACTTGGAAAGTCCGCCATTCTCAAGAGGAAGTGCCAAAAAGTTGTGAAGTCTGCCAGCTTGAAGGTTGTCAAGTGCCAAGAACTCATGAAGTCCGCCCAGCACTAAGCAAGCATGTCCTAGGATCCTTTGAAGTCTGCCATGCATCAAGGGAAGAAGTGCTGAAAGGTTCCAAAGTCTGCCATGCACTAAGAGGGAAGTCCTTGACACTTCCAAAGTCCGCCCAAGGATATCCTAGAAGTCTCTAAAGTCCGCCAGCCTTAAGGATCCTTGTCCAAACATCACCTAAAGTCCGCCATCTGCTTAAAAGAGAGATGCAAGAGGGTTATGAAGTCCGCCCTTGAAAGATTTGACTTGGCTGAAGATTATCCATGAAAATTTCGAAATTTTGCCTAAGTGTAAAAGCCTAAAAAGGTGGGAATTCGAAATTTTGACTAAGTATTGTAGGATTTCCAAAGAGACAAAGGGTTAAGCCAAATGCTAAGAAGTTGGGAAGTCCGCCATGTTCAAGGAGATGATGTCTAAGCTTCTTTGAAGTCCGCCCTAGAAAAAGGGACGTCCAAGATGCATATCCAAAGAGGAAGGAAGGTTCGCCATACACTTGAAGAGGTTGGCAAGATGTCAAGGAAGTCCGCCATGCTTGTCCAAAATACTAAGGAAGTCCGCCTAAGCACATGAGAGGATAAAAGAATAATTTTTGGCTAAGTGTTAATGCCAAGTCCAAGAAAAGGTTCAAAATAATTGCCTAACTAAAGAGGCTAAGGGATGAAAAATGAAGACGTTGGCTAGGAAGTACGACGCTTTCGAGAGGCCAAATGCCAAGTTTGAAAGGACATGTGCTAAAGAGGATTGGGACGTGACAAGAAATAAAACGGAATGTGCCTAACACGATGAGGAAAAGAGGTAAAATTTGCCTAAGTATGGAGAAAATGTCGAGAAATTGTCAACTTTGACCCAAGAAAAAATGCGCAAGGCAGGGAGAAAGGTAAGATCGTCCTTGGCTAGAAGGAAGGAGAATATGTCAGACATCAAGGAAATTCGCCCAACGAAGACATTCGGACGAGGATTTTGCCTATAAAAATTCAACTAAGCAAGAGAAAATTTGACTTTGGCAGAAGAAAATGGGCTCAGTGCAAGAGAAAAGTTGGCTATGGCAAAGAAAAACAGGGATCTGGCATAGAATTTCTTGACGGAATGGCTTGAATTTTGGTTTGGCTAGACGAAATTGAGGATAAAATTGGAAAATACACTCTTAGCCAAGAAAAACGAAGAGGAAATCGAAATAGCCATGGGTCGAAGACGAACGGGTTGGAATAAATTAAAATATTTTAATATTTTAATAATTTATTTTCAATGCCTTGGACAAAATCAAATTCGCCAGACAATGTTTTGGAGGAAAATAATTTGTGCCGACCAGAGATAAAATCCGAAGGGCAAAATTAAATTCACCATGGCTTCAGGAGAGAGAGTGGTAAAAATTCAGGAGAGAGAAAATCTGAATTTGTTTATTTTATTTCTTGCAGGTGGATGACGACGCGAAGCGAGTCTTCAAAGAAGAAGCAAAGGCATGGAATGGAGGCAAGTCTGCTTCAAGCCAGATAGAGTGAAGGAAAAAGATGGCACAAGCATAAGAAAGTCCAACCTTGCCTAAGCACAGCATGTCCAAACCTTTACAAAGTCCGACTTTGCTTGGAGAAGGTATGTCCAGGCATCCATAAGATCCGCCAAGTACAATGGCAAACATGATGCAAAGTCCGACCTAGACCAAGAAAAGAAATGTCAAAGTGTTGAGAAAGTTCGACTTCTCCCTAGAAATGTTTGTCCAAAGTGGCTTGAAGTCTGACTTAGGCCGAGAGAGAAAACGTCCAAGCTCATATGAAGTCCGCCCAAGGAGAGGACGAGAAAATTGGCTAGAAGAATTCACTAAGTGTTGGACGGAAAACAGGAAGGGTGAAGAGGAAAATAAAGAGGAAGTGAATAAAATTCTTGTCCAGGGATGGAATTTGTCCTACATAGCACAAGCCAGATTCAGAATTGAAGGCAAATCCACAGGCAAAGTTCGTTCGAGCATGGTGTTGAATGATCCAGATGATGTTACAAAATGAACCTGAATAGCCAAAATTTGGCTAAGTCTAGGAAATACTTCACAGAGGAAATTCCAATTTCCTCCATTGTGGCGAAAGCACAAAGGCATTCTTCTCCAAATTCAAGACATTTGAACGGATATCCAGACATCTTGGAAGGATTTCATCTACAATCCCAGACCTATTGAAGCAATCCGGACAACTTCTTGAGGGATTTCATCTCCTGAGGAATTAAAAACAAGCTTCCAGTCAGAATCAGCTGGTGACAAGAAGAGTGTTCCAAACAGATCTCCATACTTAGACAATTTCTTGGCACAAATTGGAGAATTCAAAGAGGAAATCCAAAGGAATAACATCAACCCAGTTCGAGCAGGAGGAAGTTCAAAGCAACCAACTTCAAGTCCAGACACTTGCTCCAGGGGGAGACTTCCAGACCTCAAAGATTCAGTACAGGAAAGAAGAAGAAATCAAAGTCTCAAAGGGAATCCAAGATCAAAGTTAGGAAGGAACAAGCACAACGGACAGAGTTATCGGCAGGGAAAATATTCTAAGGCAAGCACATGAAGAAAAATGAAGCAACCAAGGAAGACATCCAACACGCTGAGGTGGCGCCTCGTCATCTTCCAACCAATCAAATTGTTCCAAATCAACGTGCAACAACTTTCTATTTTATTGTTGGTTTATATTTAGCAAAAGGGACAAGTGTCCTCAAATGAAATTTTCTCATTGGTCGAAAGTGACAAACCCTAATTAGGGTTTTATTTTGTAATCTCGACCGTTGATTTGAAATCAATCTTGGCCATTGAATTGTAATTGGGGAGCCTATAAATTGAGCTCGCCCCCTCATTTGTAATGTGTGGAGACAGATTATGTATATTGTCGCATTGAGACTATTTTGAATGATAAAAGCTCTTGAGCATGATTTGCCTTGAATAACTTCTTATTGTTGAATAGTAAGCGAGGTTGCATATTATCTTCCGCCATAGATTAGAATTAAAGTTAGGTTAAGTAGGATTTGCTTTGAAAGTTGTTAATTGAATGAGAGATTGATCGCATTGACTCAATGGTGAAGTATAGCTCATACTTTTTTCGAATGGATGATTTGCATTCGATTTGTAAAGTTAGCCTGAGCTCTTAATCGTGGAAGCTTAACTTCAGCCTCAGTCGAGGTTTGAAAATTATTCTCACAAACCCCTTGAAGATTGCACCCATTTTGCGTATGTTGTCCAACAGGAGGCGAAACAAAGTGTGGTTTATCCTCTTCACCGAGTCCTTACTGTCTCTTGAGTTCCTAGGCTTAGACTAGATTCCCTAAACCCTTGTCTTTTGCCATTTTTTTGAGATCCATTGAAAGTCCTAATTGAGAACCTTTAAAGATAAATTTCCTAAGTCCCGAACTTGTGAAGACTTTCTACGTAAGTCCCCTTGTTTATTACCAGCAAATCACAACGGCCATTGAGCTTATCCACACGTCGAGACCCGACTAAAGAAACCTTGGAATCGCCATATGATCTTCTCGCAATCTTAGCATACGCGGTGGTTTTTCAAGAGAGGATAAAGTGTCTTTGGACTTTTTTATTCTGATGTTTGGTGTGTCATAAAACACTCATCAACAGGTCCTTACTCTCAAATTTTGAAGTCAACTCCTTCTTGCACTCGAGAATCAGGTGATCTTCTCCAGTAAGGATCAAATCATCAACATATAAAACCAATATTAATGCATCACCATTGATTACCTTGAAATAGAGATTTGAATCAGCATCATTCTTCAAGAAGCCCAAACTAGATAGGTACCAATCAATCCTTTCGTACCAAGCACGAGGAGCCTGCTTAAGACTATACAAGGCCTTCTTCAACTTACACACATGTGACTCCTTCTCATGAACTTCAAAACCATCAGGTTGCTCAATGTAAACTTCTTCCTCAATTACACCATTGAGAAAAGTTGTCTTCACGTCCATCTGATGAATCTTCCATCCTCTTGATGCAGCAATAGCAATGATAGTTCTAAAAGAGGTGTAACGAGCAACAGGAGAAAATGTTTCTTCGTAATCAACTCCCTCTTTCTGAGAAAACCCTCGAGCCACAAATCTTGCCTTATACTTCTCAATGCTCCAATCTGCAGCATGCTTGATTTTGAAGAGCCATTTCGAAGATACCACTGATTTGTTCTTAGGTCTAGGAACAATGTCCCAAACATCATTCTTCAGAATTGATTGATACTCCTCTGCCATTGCATCTCTCTAGACCTGATGACTGAATGCTTCTTCAACACATGAAGGCTCTGAATCAATGATCTGACTCATCAAGGCAGCATAATTGAAAAACTTATGAGGCCTTTTACTTTCTCTGAATGTGCCTCTAGGAGCTGCAAAGCTTTCTCCCTCTTGCATAGTGCGCCTAGCCCATAGAGGTCTCTTTCTTCCAATGACAATGTCAGTAGGCCCATCAGTAGGCTCCAAGGGTTCAACAGGAACAGCATCTTCTTTTGGTTCAATAGTCTCCCTCTGAATCTCAGGAGTATGGTCAACTTCCATATCCTGAGGGGACTCTTCATTACTGAACTCCATGTGAGTGCCCTTGGATCTCCTAAATGCAATGTCTTCCTCAAAAGTAACATCCCTACTGATCTCGATCAACTTTTGTCTTGGAACGTAAATTCTATAGGCTTTAGATGTCTCGCTGTAGCCCACAAAGATGCCCTTCTTTCCAGAAGGCTCCAACTTAGTTCTCTTCTCCTTCGGAACATGGATATAAACAGGACATCCAAAGATTCTTAAGTGACTGACTTCAGGCTTCTTCCCTGTGAAGGCTTCTTCTGGAGTTATATTCTCCAAGACCTTGTGAGGAGTTCTGTTCTGCACATATATAGCTGTCCTGGAGGCTTCTGCCCATAAGAAAGTCTGCAAATCTTGATCATGAATCATGGCCTTTGCTGCTTCCATGATTGTCCTGTTCTTTCTTTCTGCAACACCATTCTGCTGGGGATTATAGGGAACACAAAACTCCCTCTTAATCCCTGCATTAGTACAAAAGTCTAGAAAACTACCAGAGGTGTATTCTCCACCATTGTCAGATCTAAGGACCTTAATTCTTTTACCAGAAAGGTTTTCTACTAATGCTTTGAACTCCTTAAATCTAGCTAATACTTCCTCAGACTCTTTAGACCTCAAGAAATAAATCCAAGTCTTCCTAGAGTGATCATCAATAAACAGTACATAATACGAAAATCCGCATGAAGATGGAACAGACATAGGACCACATAAATCTGAATGGATGAGATCTAAAATACTCTTAGATCTATTTTCACTACTATGAAAAGTGGCTTTTACATTCTTACCTAGAGCATATCCTTTGCAAGTACCTTCATGCTCCTTGTCGAACTTAGGTAGACCTGTCACCATCTTCTCCATAATCGGCAAGGCACGAAAGTATAGATGCGCCAATCTTTGATGCCAAAGATCACATAGAGAAGAAGTATCATGAACCAAGGCTTGTAGAGGACGAGTGCAAATCCTATAAAGACTTTCATGTCTAACTCCAATAACTTGAGCATCCTTGAAACTAGAGTTCTCCATCCATACAAGAACTTTGCCTTTTGAGAAGGCAATTTGATATCCTTTATCTTCTAGGGCTGAAATAGAGATGAGATTGCGCTTGATCCCTGGAACATAAAGAACATTGCTCAACTGAGGTGTGATGCCTGAATCCAAATGGAGAGTAGAGGTCCCAATCCCTTTCACGGTGTAGCTAGCATCATCTCCAATGATAACTTGTTCCAAAGAGTCTTTCTTCACCAAGCTTGAAGTGCTCCTTGAACCCGATGATGTGACGAGAAGCACCACTGTCAATCAACCATGTGTTGGTGTCGGTGGCAACATTGCTTGACAAGGCTGAGCAAAATAGATATTCATCCTTCTGAGGAGAAACATTCTCTACATCTGCAACGGAGGCTTGATGCTTAGGTCTGTCAGGGCAATGTTTGGCAAAATGACCAAACTTGTCACACCTAAAGCATTGAATTTTAGACAAATCTCGCTTCTTCTTGGGAGGGGAAGCATCATCATTTCCTTTATCACGATTCCTCTTGAAGTGTCCCTTTTTTCCACCTTTTCCTTTCTTCTTTGAAGCTTGGGTTGCAAGAACATGGATTTCTTGATTAGAAGAACTTGGACCAACACCTCTAGCCATCAACCTTGATTCCTCTTGGATGCAATCGGCCCTCAAACAATCAAACTTCGGGAGTTTAGACCTTGCACTAATTCCTTGAATATAGGACTCCCAAGATAATGGCAAGCCGTTGAGTGCAAGCATTGTCAAGTCTTTATCTTCAACCATATGACCAATTGTGGAGAGCTGATCTCTCAATTCTGCAATCCTCATGAAGAAGGCGATCACGGTCTCTCCTTTTGACATCTTCACATGATGAAGTTGTTGCTTCAGCGCAAGAGCCCGGCTAGTGTTGTTGATTTCATACATTTCTTCCAAGGTTTTGAACATCTCCCTTGCAGTCTTCAACTTGGAAACAATAGGGACGATGTGGTCTTTGACGGAGTCAACTAGCAACTTCTTTGCTTTGATATCTTTCTTCCTCCATTGCAGCTTCTCTTCTTCCTCTTCAGGTTCGGGAACCTTGGACTCTACGAATTCAACCAAATCATTCTCCTCCAATGTAAGCATGATTCGGAATCTCCAAGAGGTGTAATTTGAAGCTCCATCAAGTCTATCCTCGATCTTTAATCCGTTCACCATTTTGAATGTTGTGAAGATAGATAAGAACCTTCAACAAAGAATAGAATAATGCTGTGAAAGCACAAATCTAATCACGATCTTCTTCACACCCGCTCTGATACCATGTTAAATTTAGTGATCAGATAAGTGCACAGAAAATTAATTCAAAATCAGACACTATAACACAGCAGATACCCTGGGAAAACCCTCCTCTTGAGGGAGAAAAACCCAGCAACAAAGATCTCTCTTATATATATTAAAAAGGCAACAATTCTCTTTACAATGAAGCCAATATCAAGGCTAAACTTGCAGCACCTGTGCAATATAAAGAGACTGATAACAAACTGCACTTGAAAGTAAACAATTCTGACTTCTAAAGAATTCGCACTGCTCTTGAGAAGAATCCGCACAGCACTTAGAAGAATTCGTTCTAGTTAAAGATGGATATTCGAACTTGCTTGAGAATCGATCTGAATGAAAATATGAATATGAAGTAACCAACAGTGATCTCTTTTTATAGCTGTCGATAGGGAAAATCTCCAATAGAAGTGACCTTTCAAGATGTAATGTCGGCCTCTAATACAAAGACGTCTTCTTTAAAAAATCGCGCCTTTTTAAGTGAAGTCGGCTATTTAAATAGTTACGTCTCTTGAAGACTAAATCATTTTTTAACAAATATCATTTAATATTTATCTTCTTTTAGCAAAACGGAATGACTTTAAATCGTGCCTTTAGAAGATCTTATAAATTAGATAGCCTTTGGCTATTATCTAATTTCTTCAAGGAATGAATACGCTGGAAGATGCTACGATGCTGCTTGAAACATTAACAGATGGCATGCCAATAGGTTGCTTCTATAAGGCCATGGGTAGGGCCAACGAGGCCATTTTGCATTACTATGGTGGTAACAAAAAAAATAGCATCATTTGGTGCATCATTGATTGTAGATGAATGAACTAACTCCACCAACCACTAAATGCCTTGACATTATACCTAAACTCAAAATTTTACTTCTCTAATACATTTAAGGTTATTGGGGAGTTCATGGCAGACCTTACTTCATGCATAGAGAGGATGAGACAAGATTCTTGACGAGTTGGAGATCTACAAAGGTATGGGTACAGGAGTGAGGGGTGGGGGGCTCTTTTCTTCAACTCAAGCCATTCAAAGGAGGGAAAACCAGTAGCCAGGTAAAATAAAAATAAATCAGTCCATATATTTTTAACTTAAAACTAGAAAGTAAAAACTTGAAAGTTTTAAGTTTAAGTTTTGAATCTTTTTCTTAATTCTTTTTTCTAAATGTTATATTTGTAAATTTGTGGTGGGAGAATTATGGCATTGGCACACCAAATCTTTAGAGCCCAACTATCCATGTTCTATCCCAACCCTATAGTGCTTCTAGGTGTGAATGCAATTGGACCCTATTTGAGAGAATTCACACTAAGAAGAGAAAAATGTTGACCCAAGAATACCTTAATGACCTTGTCTTCATCCAATACAACCTTCGCCTTCAAACCAAAGAGGTGGAGGATCCTACTCATGATGCCATTGACTTGAACGACATTAATCCATTTGTTGATTGAACTACCAAAGTTGAAGAAGTGCAATGATACCATGTTCACTGATTAAGATCTCACTGAATTGAAGAGAGCAGCACCAACAACAGAGGTGGATGCATTGGAGGAAGATGAAGACATTTGAAAAAATAGTCAATCCTCAAGTTGATATCGACTTACCTTCTAGTTCAAAGCTCAAAAGTTATACTAGACGGGGAAAGAGGATGTAGATTGTATTTGGCTATTTATGACGTGTCCATTGTCAACAGTTAAACAATTATTATTTATAATTTTATAGTAATGCAATGTATTGTTTGAGTTTGAGACTTTGAAATTTCAAATCTTGAGCATTTGAGGGTCACATGACATACGTAATCTTTAAATTATGACAAATTGATGATCACAATAGACTTACGTGTTCTCTAAATGTATTAATTTCTTTTTTGTGTGATTATGGTTTTTCTTTTTGCTAAGCTTTTGCCAACTCCCAATTTGAGTCAAAATTTTGGGCTACCAAGTCCAAGTTCTCCAATTATACCCTGGGCAAACTCAAGAAAAACAAGAGTGAACACAAGTAGAACCTATCCACAAAAAAAGAGGATATTTTTAGAAAAATAAATAAAACAAATAAAATAAAGGACTGTAATTAGCCCTACAAAGTGGCTACTAAGTTACAAACAACACACAAAAAAAAAAAAAGCAAAAATACTTTCCTACTTTGCATTCCTCACTCTCCCAAAACTCTCAAGAAATGTAATTGGCAAACTACCGAACCCAAATCTGAACCTGAACCAGCAACTTTGGAAATTGACTTAAAAAATAAAGGAAAAATACAAAGAGAAGAAAAAAAATCAAGTTAGTGAGTTTTTCTAATAATAGACAAAAAGGGGAATGTGTCATAGTGGTTTAATAGCATGCTTTTCAAAGATGAAGTAAAGATGCAATAGGTCTTGATTTTAAAAGAACTTTTATCAAATGTGCCGAAGTAAAAAAAAGAAAAAAAGAAAAAAAATTGGTGTTATAGTATTTGATGGAGATTAATAAGATCCATAAAAAAATTTGGGCGGCAAATGAGATTGTAGGTTGGATGCTTACATTGTAGTAAGGGGGAGAATTTTACTAAAAAACTGAGTTATCAAAAAACATTATTAAAAAGCAGAGAAAATTGCTTAAATAACCTCATCTATTGTTCCCAGTTAGGGGGAATGCATTAGTGTTTGGAGTTTGATGTTAAAATAAATTATTTTATTGCATTATTTATGCCTTGAAAAATTTCCCCAAAAAATGACTTGTCAAACAAAACAGTGAATTGGCCAGACCAAGTCACTGCCTCCTTGCTCTTTTGTTGAGTTCCAAATCACCACGAACAAAATCATCGTAAACTTGTTTTGTATCCTTAAAGAGTTGGCTTTATCATGGATATTTCTCAAGCATTCTCAAAAAAATTGCAAAGAAAACTTGTCAAACTCAACTAGTAACAGATATACTCTTCAAGTTCACAAACCATCTAAGGTGTTCACATGTCTAGAAATACTACTTAAGAAAGTTGTTAGTTTGCAGTCATAAAACAAGCACACACAAGATAAATTTGAATCACATAGGTCAAAATCATATTAACAAAAATTCTTATGGAGGGGACTATGGCATTTATCAACCAAATTATCAGACCACTGGAAGAGTTGAAACTTGATTTTGAACTTATATAGGAGTGGTATGGGATAGAAGAAATTATTTCATTTTGTACGTTCTTCATAGAAGCAAATATCTTTAAAATGTAGTGGTATATCCTGATATATATTTTCTAATTCTTGGCAGGGTTCCCAACATTTTCCTGAAAATATCATGAGTTTTCTAAATATTGTTGACTGCAACTTTGACCAAAATATTCACCAATATATCATGATATAATCAGCAATATATTGTGATATTGAATTCTTTCTTTCTTTTCTAGACAAGCCTCAGACCTGTAATTTTTTAATCATTCTTCTTTGAACTTTTATAAACAGGTTGTACACCTTGAATAGTGTAAGTAGCTATTAAGATTTCCAGTTGTCATTATTGAATAGCAGTTACGTCTGTTACCAAAGGACAATGGCAATTATAATATTATTACGGTCAATATTTCAAAAATGAATGTAGTTAACTACAGTTGTGAAGACACTTGGTATAATTGGGTTTGAAAACCTTGTGAATGGGGAAGATAACTGGTGTTTTTGTGATTAGTAATTATGACTGCTGCCTTTATAACAGCAAGCACTACTATCATTATTTATGATTCGTGAGCATAGCTCATTACTAGACAGAACCATCAAATGATTATGCTAGCCTTTGACTTGTCATTATTAGTGCAACACAGATGTTAGTGCTGTCATTTCTATTTACCAATGGATATTGTTGTTGTTACTTCATTTGTAAATATAGTTGTCTTATTGAGGTCACTGTTTGGGAATTTTCTTTGTTATATATCAGCTGTTAATAATGCCATATCAGTTGAGATCATTGTTATTATTATTGTCTTTTGACATAACCATCCTTCTGAGATTAGCATTCTGTCATTATTGTGATCTGTATCATTCTTGATTGGTATAGCATACAGTAGCATCGGTATTAGTACTGTGATCAATTAATATGGGGGTGCTGCATCATTACTTCTGTCATAACATGATAGCAAATATTGCTGATCATAATGATTAATGTTAAACATTGTTGTTTAGATGGGACAATGTTGTCAGGAATGGCCAGGCATGATTGTTGACACCACTGTAAACTAAAGAGGCATTAGAAGAGGTTAGGGAAACTGTTGTTGTCAATTTTAACACTAGTTATCATTTTTGTCTATAAATTACTCTCTTGGGCTTACTACTTAGGGAGAATGGTAGGGTTAACAGGTCTTATTTACCTTAATTGTGTTTTATGTCATGAAGGATAATCATTATCATTCTGCCAGAGTTATTTATCAACAGTGTTAAAGAAATCTAGATTACAATTATCTGTAATCAGCAATCTCAAAATTAATGAGAAAAATCTATATTTAAAAATTCATAGTATGCACTCTCATATACTTTCACTCACTCTCTATGCAATTAGGATGGCTTTAATGTAAAAAACATCAGTTATTTCTGTGTTGTTTGGGTTCTTGATATGTTCCCAGTTTTTTTTTTATAATATCCCAATAAATTGAAAATATCTTAATCTTTTGGTATGCTGAGAAACTCCCAAGAAAGATATTTGCTTCTATGAATCCTAACTATTCAAAACCTCTTTAGATTTTCTTATTGGTGATAGTGGATACATTCAAGGTGCTGCAGATGTTGTTTCCCAGCTTAATGAATGTTGAGGATAGGAATCGTCATTGTGATTAGATTTGATGTTTTAATTCAGATCCTGTTTTATTTCCAGGAAGAGAGATCATACATCCAACTGGTTTCGTAGGAGAACAGTTTCCAGCCACCATTTCAGATGGTTACCTACAGGGAGATTGCACTTACAGGTTCAAGATTCAGAGCAGACTCATTAATGAGTTCATTTGTGAGTGACAACACATTTTCCAGATCTTTATCAGATAGATTGGTTGTCAATTTGGAGCAAGGCTTGGTAGATGCCCATATGTTATGTGTGACTCAACTCCTCAAGTTAACAGAGACTGAACTTAAGGGGGAGTAGAGAAAAATGACCCTTTTATGGATGGTACTGTAATGTCCCCTACTTGGAGTTGTTAATGTTTCAAGCAGCGTCGTAGCACTTCCAGCGTTATCATTCCTTGAAGAAATTAATTAATAGCCAAAGGTTATCAAATTTAAAAGATCTCTAAAGGCACAAATCAGAAGTCACTTCGATTTGCTAATGAAGATTAAATGATGTTTCAATATTATTTGTTAAAATATGTTTTATTCTTCAAGTGGCGCGATTATTTAAATAGCCGACTTTATTTATTAAATGGAGCAATTTCTAAGGGGACGTCTCTTCATAGAAGGCCGACGTTGCATCTTGAAAGATCACTTCCCTTGATCTTATCCTATCGTCATCTATAAAAGGAGATCATTGTTATTCTTTCACACATCGATTTTCAAGTAAAGTTCGAATATTCATTCAAGTGCAAATTATTCTAAGGCAATGCGAATTCTTCTATAGATCAGTGCGAGTTCAATAAAGGCAGTATTGTTTACTGTCTAAGTTCTGTGTGTTATCTGGTTCTATATATTGTGAAGGAGCAGCAGAATTGGCCTTGATACTGGCCTCATTGTAAAGAGAATTATTGTCATTACTTATATATAAAAGAGAGATCTTTGTTGCTGGGTTTTTCTCCCTCAAGAGGAGGGTTTTCCCAGGGTATATGCTGTGTTACTGTGTCTGTTTTTTGAATTAATTTTCTGTGCACTTATCTGATCACTAAATTTAACATGGTATCAGAGCGGGTGTGAAGAAGATTGTGGTTAGATTTGTGCTTTCACAAGCATTATTCTTATTTGTTGAAGGTTCTTATCTATCTTCACTACATTCAAAATGGTGAACGGATTGAAGATCGAGGATAGACTCGATGGAGCTTCAAACTACACCTCATGGAGATTCTGAATCATGCTTACATTGGAGGAGAATGATTTGGTTGAATTTGTGGAGTCCAAGGTTCCCGAACCGGAAGGGGAAGAAGAGAAGCTGCAATGGAGGAAGAAAGATATCAAAGCAAAGAAGTTGCTAGTTGACTCCGTTAAAGATCACATCGTCCCTATTGTTTACAAGTTGAAGACTGCAAGGGAGATGTTCAAAACTTTGGAAGAAATGTATGAAATTAACAACACCAGCCGGGCTCTTGCGCTGAAGCAACAACTTCATCATGTGAAGATGTCGAAAGGAGAGACCGTGATCGCCTACTTCATGAGGATTTCAGAATTGAGAGATCACCTCTCCACAATTGGTCATATGGTTGAAGATAAAGATTTGACAATGCTTGCACTCAATGGCTTGCCACTATCTTGGGAGTCCTACATTCAAGGAATTAGTGCGAGGTCTAAACTCCCGAAGTTTGATCGTTTGAGGGCCGATTGCATCCAAGAGGAATCAAGGTTGATGGCTAGAGGTGTTGGTCCAATTTCTTCTAATCAAGAAATCCATGTTCTTGCAGCTCAAGCTTCGAAGAAGAAAGGACAAGGTGGAAAGAAGGGTCACTTCAAAAGGAGTCGTGATAAAGGAAATGATGATGCTCCCCCTTCCAAGAAGAAACGAGACTTGTCTAAAATTCAATGCTTTAGGTGTGACAAGTTTGGACATTTTGCCAAACATTGCCCTGACAGACCTAAGCATCAAGCCTTCGTTGCAGATGTAGAGAATGTTTCTCCTCAGAAGGATGAATATCTGTTTTGTTCAGCCTTATCAAGCAATGTTGCCACCGACACCAACACATGGTTAATTGACAGTGGTGCTTCTCGTCACATCACCGGGTTCAAGGAGCACTTATCTAGCTTGGTGAAGAAAGACTCTTTGGAACAAGTTATCATTGGAGATGATGCTAGCTACACTGTGAAAGGGATTGGGACCTCTACTCTCCATTTGGATTCAGGTATCACACTTCAGTTAAGCAATGTTCTTTATGTTCCGGGGATCAAGCGCAATCTCATCTCTATTTCAGCCCTAGAAGATAAAGGATATCAAATTGCCTTCTCAAAAGGCAAAGTTCTTGTATGGATGGAGAACTCTAGTTTCAAAGATGCTCAAGTTATTGGAGTGAGACATGAAAGTCTTTACAGGGTTTGCACTCGTCCTCTACAAGCCTTGGTTCATGATACTTCTTCTCTATGTGATCTTTGGCATCGAAGATTGGCGCATCTACACTTTCGTGCTTTGCCTATTATGGAGAAGATGGTGACAGGTCTACCTAAGTTCGACAAGGAGCATGAAGGCACTTGCAAGGGATGCGCTCTAGGTAAGAATGTAAAAGCCACTTTTCATAGTAGTGAAAGTAGATCTAAGAGTATTTTAGATCTCATCCATTCAGATTTATGTGGTCCTATGTCTGTTCCGTCTTCAAGCGGATTTTTGTATTATGTACTGTTTATTGATGATCACTCTAGGAAAACTTGGATTTATTTCTTGAGGTCTAAAGAGTCTGAGGAAGTATTAGCTAGATTTAAGGAGTTTAAAGCCTTAGTAGAAAACCTTTCTGGTAAAAGAATTAAGGTCCTTAGATCTGACAATGGTGGTGAATACACCTCTGGTAGTTTTCTAGACTTTTGTACGGATGCAGGGATTAAGAGGGAGTTCTGTGTTCCCTATAATCCTCAGCAGAATGGTGTTGCAGAAAGAAAGAACAGGACAATCATGGAAGCAGCAAAGGCCATGATTCATGATCAAGATTTGCAGACTTTCTTATGGGCAGAAGCCTCCAGGACAGCTGTATATGTGCAGAACAGAAGTCCTCACAAGGTCTTGGAGAATATAACTCCGGAAGAAGCCTTCACAGGGAAGAAGCCTGAAGTCAATCACTTAAGAATCTTTGGATGTCCTGTTTATATTCATGTTCCGAAGGAGAAGAGAACTAAGTTGGAGCCTTCTGGCAAGAAGGGCATCTTTGTGGGCTACAGCGAGACATCTAAAGCCTACAGAATTTACATTCTAGGACAAAAGTTAATCGAGATCAGTAGGGATGTTACTTTTGAGGAAGACATTGCATTTAGGAGATCCAAGGGCACTCACTTGGAGATCAGTAATGAATAGTCTCCTTAGGATATGGAAGTTGACCATGCTCCTGAGATTCAGAGGGAGACTGTTGAACCAAAAGAAGATGCTGATCTTGTTGAACCCTTGGAGCCTACTGATGGGCCTACTGACATTGTCATTGGAAGAAAGAGACCTCTATGGGCAAGGCGTACTATGCAAGAGCCAGAAAGCTTTGCAGCTCCTAGAGGCACATTCAGAGAAAGTAAAAGGCCTCATAAGTTCTTCAATTATGTTGCATTGATGAGTCAGATTATTGATTCAGAGCCTTCATGTGTTGAAGAAGCATTTAGTCATCAGGTTTGGAGAGATGCAATGGCAAAGGAGTATCAATCAATTTTGAAGAATGATGTTTGGGACATTGTTCCTAGACCTAAGAGCAAATCAGTGGTATCTTCGAAATGGCTCTTCAAAATCAAGCATGCTGCAGATGGGAGCATTGAGAAGTATAAGGCAAGATTTGTGGCTCGAGGGTTTTCTCAGAAAGAGGGAGTTGATTATGAAGAAACATTTTCTCCTGTTGCCCGTTACACTTTTGTCAGAACTATCATTGCCATTGTTGCATCAAGAGGATGGAAGATTCATCAGATGGACGTGAAGACAGCTTTTCTCAATGGCATAATTGAGGAAGAAGTTTACATTGAGCAACCTGATGGTTTTGAAGTTCATGAGAAGGAGTCATGTGTGTAAGCTAAAGAAGGCCTTGTATGGTCTTAAACAGGCTCCTCGTGCTTGGTACAAAAGGATTGATCGGTACCTATCTAGTTTGGGCTTCTTGAAAAATGATGTTGATTCAAATCTCTATTTCAAGGTAATCAATGGTAATACATTAATATTGATTTTATATGTTGATGATTTGATTCTTACTGGAGAAAATCACCTGATTCTCAAGTGCAAGAAGGAGTTGACTTCAGAATTTGAGATGAAGGATCTTGGGCTCATGCATTACTTCCTTGGTTTAGAAGTCTGGCAGAAGCCAGATGAAATGATTCTAAGTCAAGGAAAATACACCATTGATATACTGAAGAGATTTGGCATGATGGATTGCAAACCCATGTCCACACCCATGGAAACCAACCTACATAAATTGGAGGCTGCAGCCAATTCAGACTTGGTGGATCCTACATTGTATAGACAGTTGATTGGGTCTGATGTATCTGGTTAACACTTGACCTGATATTTGCTATGCAGTGAGTGCACTTAGCCAGTTTATGTGTGATCCGAGACAGATACATCTTGTTGCAGCTAAACATATCCTGAGATACTTGCGTGGCATAGTTGGTTATGGGTTGAGGTATACTTCAAATGCAAACTTGGAGTTACATGGTTTTACAGATTCTGATTGGGCAGGGTGTGTCACAGATCGGAAGAGCACCTCTAGTTGTTGCTTTAGTTTGGGTTTTGCTATGGTTTCCTGGTGTAGCAGGAAGCAGTCATCTGTAGCATTGAGTACAGCCGAGGCCGAGTCATTGCAGCTTGTATGGCAACTCGGGAAGCAGTGTGGCTTCGTAAGCTCCTTACAGGATTGTTTGGACAATCAATGGAGCCTACCATCATCCATTGTGATAATCAGAGTTGTGTGAAGCTTTCTGTCAATCCTATGTTTCATGACAGAACGCAGCATGTTGAGATCAAGTACCACTATATCAGAGATATGGTACTGTGAAAGGCTGTACAGTTGAAGTACATCAGCACTGATGAGCAGACGGCATATATTCTCACCAAGCCTCTCTCCAGGATAAAGTTTGTGTACTTTCGAGATAAGCTTGGTATGGTGGAGAATCCAACCTTGACTGAGAAAGAGTCTCAGTATCAGTGAGCCGTTCTATCTTTTACCATAGTATGGTTGTAGCCATTATGGTAGATATCGTGTTGAGGCGATATCCAATATCACGTTGAGGTGATAGTTATCTCTTACCATAGTATGGTTGTAGCCATTATGGTAGATATCATGTTGAGGCGATATCCGATATCACGTTGAGGTGATATCTATCTTTTACCATAGTATGGTTGTAGCCATTATGGTAGATATCGTGTTTAGGCGATATCCAATATCACGTTGAGGTGATATTCCTTTGTTCACCATAGCATGGTTGTAGCCATTATGGTTGATATCGTGTTGAGGCGATATCTGACATCACGATGAGGTGATATGTCTTGAGCAGTTGGAAGTGTGCTCCTTAGCTGAGAGGGAGTGTTAATGTTTCAAGCAGCGTCGTAGCACTTCCAGCGTTATCATTTCTTGAAGAAATTAATTAATAGCCAAAGGTTATCAAATTTAAAAGATCTCTAAAGGCACGAATCAGAAGTCACTTCGATTTGCTAATGAAGATTAAATGATGCTTCAATATTATTTGTTAAAATATGCTTTATTCTTTAAGTGGCGCGATTATTTAAATAGCCGACTTTATTTATTAAATAGAGCAATTTCTAAGGAGACATCTCTTCGTAGAAGGCCGACGTTGCATCTTGAAAGATCACTTCCCTTGATCTTATCCTATCGTCATCTATAAAAGGAGATCATTGTTATTCTTTCATACATCCATTTCAAGTAAAGTTCAAATATTCATTCAAGTGCAAATTATTCTAAGGCAGTGCGAATTCTTCTATAGATCAGTGCGAGTTCAATAAAGGCAGTATTGTTTACTGTCTAAGTTCTGTGTGTTATCTGGTTCTATATATTGTGAAGGAGCAGCAGATTTGGCCTTGATACTGGCCTCATTGTAAAGAGAATTATTGCCATTACTTATATATAAAAGAGAGATCTTTGTTGTTGGGTTTTTCTCCCTCAAGAGGAGGGTTTTCCCAGGGTATATGCTGTGTTACTGTGTCTGATTTTTGAATTAATTTTCTGTGCACTTATCTGATCACTAAATTTAACATTATCTTTATATATTATTTTGATATGATATTTTGTAAATATTTATATTGTTATATATTTGATAATTTTTATTATTATTTCGTCTTATAATTTCAATATGAACTTGTATATTATATTTTGTGTATTGTATGGTATTGATAATTGTCAAATTTATTATTAATATTATATTTATAATTATAATATTATCAAATTATATTTAAATCGTAATTACTCGTGTTTGGATTTTGATAATTATTTGTATGTTATTATTTATGTCTTTAGATGCTTTATAGCTTAGTGTTACAATTTCGGGGGACATGACATCAGATCATAATTGTTGTGGACAAGAAAACTACTTTGTTGGCCAAGCTCACTATAGAGCTTGATAAAGAAAAAAGTGTACTTTCCCAGGAGCGCAGAGATATGGAAAAGTGTTTGTTGTCATGGTCACAGATGAAACAGGTAAAGCTTAGTAAATTGGTGGAAGCCGGGGTAATTCCCGACAAAGAAAAATTCATTGAGGTAAGAGAATCCTTGAAACATCGAATTCAAGTAATTCAATCTCTTACAGAAGATCTCCACCAAGTGCAAGAAGATGTCGAAGGGCATCGTGTTATTCTTGAAAAAGGTATCAAGGAGTTACCAAAACAACTTCTTGAGGTAAATCGCATCTTCCTGCCAGCCATAGAAATATCCTAGATCTTCAAGGAAGCCATCATGAAGTTGATTTACAGCGCAGACTTTTCAGAAGCTTATCTGAACGTCGTTTGTGATACAAGGCTCACATTGGATACCCTGAAAAACGCATCTTGATAGGTGCAAGAAGGTTCACTCATCTGCCATGAAATCGATCACGAGAATTCACACCATTGTGGATTACACTATTGGTCCGGATGAGAAGTTCGTGTAGGAGACCAAGAAAAAATACAAAGACTTCCACGCCCAAAGCAAGGAAACAAGAAGGTTCCTAATCTCTAGTGTTAGACATTTTCGATGCATCCTTTTATGCATCTTGTAAATATTTCCTGACATCTTATATGTCTTTTTGTAAATTGTAATTGCACCAAGTTTGAGATGTAATTTCATTAAGAAAAATTACACTTTGACTTTGGTCAAAGTTAGGTGAGATCTCCTTAAATCGCTCACCCAACTTTCCTTGATTTCCTCAAATTAGATTCCTAATTTTGCTCATCCCTCTTTCTATATAATGTGAGGGATTTCCTTTGTATTGTTCATCCTTTAGTATTTTGCAACGAAGTGCTGCCCTTTTTGAAGCAGAATTGTGAAACTTTGTGTTCATACTTTGTGAATGAAATCTGATCAATAAAGAAGAAGATTGCAAACCAGACTTTGTGTTGGATTCGATAGTCTTGTGAATTGATCTCATTTGGTGGTGATTAGCTTATGGAATCTGAAGGACTCTAAGTAATTCATGTAAACTTTGTGTTACATCCTTTATTTAAATTTACATTTGTGTTTTGTTTATCTTTGGTTGAATGATCTACAAGACTTTGTGCTTGTAATTATTCATGCTCTTTGGATACTTTGGTTGGATAATCTACAAGACTTTGCGCTTGTAATTGTTCATGTTGTTCAAGGAATTGTTGCATCTAAGAAGACTTTGTGCTTCTAATGCAACAAACGACACACCCATCACAAATCCAACATTGATAAAGCTACGGAACAACTTTGTGCCTTCATGAGATTTCCCTTTTATTTTACTAGTTTATTGTTACTCACTTCTGGTACCTCTACGCTTTGCTTTGACAAAATAGAGGTATTGGCATTACTACTTGTTGATCAATTGAAGTTATTGTGAATTGAGAACTTCCAACAATGAAGCATTGTAAACATCTTCTTTAAAAAAAGAGAGAAGGATGAATGTAACACACCCCCCCCACTTCGTAAGTATTGTGTACATTTTGTAATTACTTTGTTTGTTTTACTATCGCTTCTATCAGCAGTAAGAAGGGCACCTCCCCTTTCTGAGAGGAGAGATTTACATCTCACATAGCTGTGGCTAAAGTCCTAGTTGTGTAATCTATCGAAAAGCTGATTACATAATTTTCACCCAACATTATTTTCCCTTCGTTTTACATCCTCGCTGGAACAATTGCCACGATCACTCAGCATGTCTTACGAACTTGCGAACGGATGCATCGCAAAGCTAGGTTGAATCAGAAGAAATCCCCTGGAAACGGATTCTGCAAATTCCATCATCTGACAGGTCTAATTCAAGGGCGCCCTTGGGCTACAAGGGCGCAAACACTGCAAATTTGACTCTCTGTGATATGTAAATTCTTCGTACCTTCTGCTTTTGCCTTCGTTTGTTGGAGTTACACAACTCGGATGGATACACATGATAGCTTGCAGGAAAGCTTATAGAATTCCAAAGAGAATGAATGTATTTGCAACCAGAAACAACTAAATCTGAGCCTTCAAATTGAAGGGCGCCCTTGGCCTGCAAGGGCGCAGATTTGCTCTTGAACTGATAATTTTCTCCATTTTGTGCTTTGCGAACACTATGACGCCTGCTAAGTTGACTGCGTTGTAGCATTTCTTACGCTAACGCGAGTGTGTGACTGTATTTCATTATTTTACATGTACAGACACTACAAAGTTGACTTGCACGTTGATTGCGCAAGCATCTCCCACGTAGCAAGGCGTAGTGTTTCCAGACTTAGAATATTTTATGCACTTTTCACTATTTGAAAACCCCCTCCATCGTGAAGCATCTCTTACCAAAGAATCTTCTACTTTGAGTTTCAAGCTTAGATTTTGACAACTAGTACTGGCCAACTGCCATTGACGACCTCGGAGGTCCTAACTTTTCTCCTAAAAAAGTGAAAACTACCCACCAGGCTTAAACTGACTTCACCGCAGTGATCATGATATGAAATAAGCCAATCAAAATTCATTTCAGCCAATTCTAACAAGTTTCTATTTTTAATATTTTTTTAGGGTTTTCCCAGAAATAGGGATCCAGTAACCCTAATTTTCAAATTTTTCAAATTTTACCAGTATCTTCCTGACATCAAACTAACTAAAAGCACATACTTAATTTGCCCAAAAACTGAGTTTTGACAACACTTTTACAAGATTTAGACCATTTTAAGCAAAATGCCTTAATGAAGCAAAAAGAAAAAATTGGTTTGGGTACAACAAATACAACACAACCTTTAGCTTTGCACAAGAAAGGTAGACAACAAATAAGAGGTCATTGATTTGGTCAAGTCAAAGCCACAAACACAGCCTTCAATGTCGAACAAGGAGCTGCAACAAAGGGCAAGGATTAGAACCTCCCCCCAAGATTTCACTAGACTAGGGAAGAGAAAGATGTAAAATTTGTAATGCAATTTATGAATTATGATGATGATTTTCAAAGGCAATCATCATGAATTCATAATAGTTGTCAGCTAACTATTGTATCAGGATTTCACATGATGATGTGATTTTGTACTCAATTTGTACTCAAATGAATCAAATTTAATAGAAAAAACATTTGTACTCATTTATGGACTCATTGGATGTATTGTCATTAAACTTTGCAAAAAAATGTGTTTTTAAAGAAATTTAAGCAATTTTTAAAGTTGTCGAGTCGCAAATTTTGGGCCTGTTGAGTTTTTGTCAAGTTTGAGTCTGCCAGCTATGAAGCCATCAATCATGACCCTAAAATGTAACATGGGAATGACAATGAAGCAAGTAGTGTCGACCAATCAGATAGTATCCCAATGGGATATTTGATGTCGGTTGTCATGTCCCCGTGATTGTGACACCTAAAATACGTGATACTGAATCACAAATAAAAAAAATAAGATATAAAAATATAAGAGGAAATAAATTGAAAGTTCAAATATTGCTATCATAATTATAAAACCAATATTATAATTATCAAATATAGAATCAAGAAACAACCAAAAAAATTGTATGGAAGAAAGGAAAGCCCGTACTGCTACAGAGGACGCATTTGAAGATACATAGTTTAAGAGCGCCACCCGAGGTAAGTATCCTCACCAATTAAGATGAATTGCAGATTCTGTGAATAAGTCAAGGCTCCTACGGTGGGCTTTTGCATAGTAATTACTTATGATAGATTAGAAACAATAATGGTGATCACTCTAGTCTATAAATTTGATACAACACAATAGTAATTTTGAATGCAATATGCTACTCTTTGATTCATTGAAAACAATAAATATATATCTACCAATTTATCTCAGAAAGTAATTCAAAACCCTATGATAATGAATTCAGCGTTCATAACATATTAAGTTCAATAGCTGTGTAAGTGTAAACCTATGATGGACTGTAAAATTGATCAAATGTAATATGAAAATCAACACATATTGAATGTTGGTTGAAATCATTAAACATACGTGTCAATTTATTAAATCTACTATACATTGTAAGGCAATATGGATTTGGTCAAGCCACAATAATGTTGCTTACAGCAATTATTGTGTTTTATTGACCTATCATGACTTTACCTTGAAGAATAGATTTCAGGCCAAAATTCCCTTTCGCTAGCACTCAATACGGATAGGGAGTTTGTGGAGGGAAAGGCTGGTAAATTGCTCCTTTGATGGACAGTCCCAAGATAGGTAGGAAACCTTGAGGGAGTCCAATTAGAGATCGTTCACGTGCCCTTGGCACAGTAAACCTACCATCCAAAGAGGTTAGGAAAGAGGAAACAAGGCGAAGACCTATTCCGATCAAGAGTAATAAGTCATATTTGATCATGTTAGTTTATGCCCTAGATGATAATGCATTTATTTGTCTTATCCTTTAAATGTGCAAACTGAAATGAACTAATCATGAACAAGAAATTATATGCTTTATTGATAATGCATGAAGTATGCAGGTCTTCAAGGCAATTTACATAAATAAAATGATGTGTTGGTAAAATAAATTATATGTCCCAACTTGTGCTTTTATGTTTTTAGGATAAGTTAACAAGGGGACATTACATTGGTCAAATCACTTCTTACCTTTTTGGGGCTCATATCAATTCAGCCACTAGTAGTCCCGTACTAGTAGAGTAGGATTGCATTGACATGCTAACTATTTGGACAAATATCTGTTGCCCCCATTTATGATGTGCAAGAAAGATGATCCTTGACATGACATTCAATTTGAATTGTCTGCAAGGCAAATTGTCGATTACATAGGATCTTTCTAAATGTTTCCATGTTTTGAAATGGCCCAGCATTGGTTTTGTAGAATGCCAACATCCCCAATCAGATTCTAAAGCTCACCCTAATTGGCAGCTAACTTTGATGGTCCAAGATATGTTGATAGAGATGCTTTACCTGCACAGCTGTCTTCTCTCATTTGGGTCTGTAAGATATATCATATATACTCAAGAAAATGCCAGCATTTTGTGATCAACACATGAGTTGTTGATGGCAAAGGTTCTTAATCATATCCTCAAATACATTCAGCTGAGTAGTACCTAACACTTAAGTGTGTCTTCAAGATTTCATGTAGACAAGGATGACGTCAACCAGGATTGCTAATCTTTTAGAATAAATATGTCCATTGTATAACCTGAGGTATCCATCCCACTCCAACCAATGGATATAATGCTTGCATAGATTGCCTTCAAGGCCAGATATTTTCCCATTGAATTATAGAGCCCTTTCATTAGAAATTGAATCATCCTGAAGTTAGAGTATGTCTTTTAAAGGAGTATGACATCTTTGAGAAGCAGGAATTAACCAATTCTCCCCCCCTGCATACACCTCTTCCATTCTAATGAAATTAATTTTTCTAATAAAAGAGATGCATACTGATTAAAAATTATAAGCTTTATATTTCAGCTATAATTTGAGATTAGAATTTCTAGAATTAACAGCATTGGAAAGAACATCTGAACTCATTTTAACATTTTTGTGCAATTTCTTTCAACTGGAATGTTTCATAAAACATTCAAAATACTATATGAAAGATTAACATAATAGGAAGAAATACATACAATGGACCAAGAAACATTGTCATACTTCGAAAAGCAACATAGCGTGATGCAGCACCAGCAAAACCCTGGATTTCAAGAGAGAATCCTACTCAAAATTTGCATTAGAGAACCATTTGCAAGGTGTAAAAAAAATTAGAAGCTAATTGAGATGTTCTAATGCCCTGCGTTCACAGTACATCTATTCAAGGAGACATGCATAGGTTTTACAAGTATTTTTATTGTACATTGCTCAAATGCCAACCAAGTACACATATCCATGCAAAGGATGCTATATCAAAGTGTTACATGGAACCAAGTACCTTTCTTGCAGCAAGGCAGGCTACATGTGTCTCTAATTTTGTAGCTACAGCCTGTCCACCCTAAACATCAGAAGAATGAATCTCAATATTGATAAAACTGATATTCCCATAAAACCAAATGCATGCCTGGATTCAAAATGATATTGAACTCTTTTACAATGAATGATTATAAAGGCTCACTGAAAGCAACAATTCAAAATACAAATACACTACACAAAATAGTTGTCTGCAGTCCTTCCAGTCAAATAATACCAACATGCAGTAATCAACTCCCTTTAGCATACAAGGCAAATTTGAACCCCTTAAAATTGAGAGAAAAATCATTCCAAAATATTTTGCTTACCGTTTTCATCATCTGCTTTGCAAGCTGGAGTTTTGCAGCTTCCAATACCATTTTTCCAGACAGTCTTTTTGCTACCTATCACAAAACAAACTAATTATTGTAGAAATCAGATGTTATAAATTAACAGATAATTGTAGATTATCTCCATTTGACATTTTGACATTTTTGGAAAAAAACAATGCTCCTCACCAAATGCTGAAGTTTTGAGATAGTCATTGCACTGCCCCCCTGGTAAGGAAGATTAAAGGTTTAAAGTTAGCAAGAGTTAATAAAGCAAATGTTAGGAAATAAAGCCATTAGTATAGAAACAGGAACTAGCATGCACCTCAAAAAAAACATTTGAACAAACTTAACCTTCAAAATTACTGATAAGAGTTCCTCAGCACCAAGCCTAGCTGCGGCAAGAATATTCCCTTGACTTTGATCAGGTTCAAGAGGACTGCAGTAATCTATCGGGGAATTGGCTGCATATCTTGGCCTGTATCATGCATCTTAACCCTGTCAATTAAAGTTAACAAAACATTTTAAAATGAACATAGCAATCTAGTGTTTTCTGTTCTGTGAGAAGCCTGATGTTTAGAAAAAAGTAATGACAAAAAATAATTATATCAATGCCCATGAATGAACAAAAAAGGTCAATGGAACTAAAAGTACAGCAAGTTACAATAGCAAGTAGAAGCATTCAGAGAACCCCAGAAAACTGCAGAAGTAGCAAACACTAAAAACAATGAAAAGGGTTAACTAGAGGTGAACCCAAGATGGATAAACCTGTGAAAGTTGGAAAAGCTACGCAGGAAAGCATAAAACCATCCTAGTACAAATGACCACGTAAAACAAGGTTCTGGAAATGACCTTGTGAGAAGGATGTTTGATGACTAGAGAAAAGAAGTAGCTTAATATTTCTATGATTGACAGAAGTAGCCAAAGTTTGCTGGAAAATAGTGTTTAAAAACATTATAGCCTTTAAATTTATGAGTTGGATAAGTAACTTATAAGTTATGCTGATAGAAATGTTAAGAGTATGTGCTGGTTAGTTTCTAATGCAAACTTATTCTCCATTTTAAATATGCAATAATCAATAAAATGAGAAGCCTATAAATTAACGAAGAAGTATTTTCTGGCTAGTTGCTGCAGGTTGACAGGCTCTACATATTAGTATACTTTGTGTGGTTTGGTCAATACAAACTCCATTGAACTTGCAGATTGTCTTAATCCTGCCCTGAAGGAAACACTGTTCTATGGGATTTCATAGACCTTAATTTGTGTATGTATGTGTAGAGAGAGAAAAGTTCAATTACAGAAGATCAGAACGTATGAAGGTGAACAGCAACAATTACCAATTGAGCTTGAAATTGATGGGAAAAACATCAACGAAGACCTTTCTTTTGGATTAAGTAAAAGAAAATTCTATTGATTCAATTGCAAAATCCATAGAACTGTATATATGCTAGACAATGAAGACATAGCTTATCTTCATGGCAACTTTGTTATGGCCCAACATTGGCACATGGCAAAAAATGAAAGGACCACTTGCATCTTTAAATTCAAAAAAGTAGTTGCAATTCATGATTAAGTAAGGATATTGAGCTAATGAGTAAAAAGGAAAACAAAACCTTCAACAAGTCCGCATAGTCAACCACACCTTAGGGTTAACCAAACCCACATAAGTAATTTAGCCCATGAACTAGACCACTACAATTAACAAAGATCAATCATGGTGAAAGTACCTGCTTGATGGGCAAGAAAACCGCCTTAATCCCTTTGTGCACAAGGTTAACAATTGGGCCCATTGGATCAATCCATGAACTGTCCACCAATATGAGGGACATGAGCAAGCCTATAAGCATTTTAATTTTTCTCTTCTAAGACAACTCAAACCAGAACAATGTGAGGTAAAACCTCTCTTCAAATTATGTGGGGAAGCTCCTTGAGATCTAAAATGCCCTAGACACTAAGCTTTAGACAAAATATAATATTATAAGCTGTAGAAACCCCTATTCTCCCTGATTCTGAAAACTGCTTGTTTTGATTGTTTTTTCTCGTTTTCTGCATATACCATTGAAGTGCGATTTTGAAAGAAATTACATATAAAAATTAAATAAAATACCACACGTCTACAAATGATGGAAACTGATTGATTTATTGATACCAATAGGTTTATTGATCTCCTATGCTGATTACAAGCAAAATCTGATGACATGCAACTTAAAAAGCAACGATATTATTGATGTAAAAACCTGGTATTTGCAGCAGATTGTAAAACCCTTGAAGGATGTGTCCAGATGTTGGTAAATGGCGCCTGGAAATGAAGAACCCTTTCGGATGAATTCCAAACCAAAAACCCTGAAGATGAATCGACTGTGAAGCTCTGTGATAACTTTTGGATGAAGGTATCTCTCTAACTGGCAATAAATCAGCTGATATTTCACAGCCTCTGAACTGCACACACTGAAGATTGTACGTTCTCCAATGCAAGTTGAAAACTGGAACCCTTGGCTTTGTTCTCAGAAGAAGGACTCAGCAAAAATTCGATTTCAATCATAATGAACTTTCTTCCCAATGAAAAATACTTATATTCTCAAGAGGGTTGATTTTTCTCAAAAAGGCATCATTTAAATAAAATTGAATTTTATCTTTTAATATTTCCAAAGTCTCGAACGCACTTTCAATTATAAATTATAATTTAAAAGTGGCCCCCTTCAATGTTGGTCGAACCTTTCAAGAAATCACTTAAGTTATAATATTAAATAATATTATAACTTTATATTATAAGCTTCAATAATTAATATTTAATTTGACAATTAAAATATTAATATCTTTCGTAATTTACGTCTGATTAACGAACCGTCTGAAGCTGGAGAATAAGTGATTGACTTTGCACATGACCAAACCATACTGCTAAAAATAGCAGGGGTGCTCCGCTGAATGACCTAACTTACTAAAAATAGCAAGTCAGGCAAATGATGTCCGAATGACCCCGAACGAAAGCCAACTAGTAAGTTCTGACAATCCGAAGCCAAGCCAAGCTCCAAAAGAGACCCTCTAACCATACATATTAACCTACGAGGGCTAAGAATAGGCTAAATGCACCGAACTCTGATGCTCGCAAAAATGGGGACATTACAGTCCGCCCTCCCTGAAATTGCTTGTCCTCAAGCAATCTCTACAGCAAAGAAACCCAACTCCTCGAAAGGCCCAAAATAAGACTGTGAAATGTCCCACACATCTCTAACTGTCTCCTATAGCATCAACAAAAACACAACTGTGCAGGCTATCCCTGGATCCCAAATCCAAAGTGAAAGTCTGTCGTGTCTGTCATCCTCAAGCTGCCACTGCGCTCCACTACCTCCAACTTCACCATGTTGTGAGTGGTGAAGTAACCCAATGGGACCCATCCTATACTCGGTGCCAAAGCTGTCGCTACCAGGATCCCAATACAATATGAATTCACATCCACCTGTCATGCGGAGATAAGAACTTCTAGAAGCATCTGCTACACTGAATCTCTCCCTGTCCTCTGCTAAACCCTCGTGGATGTGATTATTGACCAAGCCATCATGCCAACTGACACCATAGTCATCCTGTAACCATGTACCCATAAGAAAACTTTCTGACATAGAAGTAGAAAACCCTGTTGGATACATATCAGCATGATGTAAAACTAACAGTTGTCCCTGCAAGTAATCCCCCACAAACCACTGAGTCTGGCGCTTGCAGCTGCTAATCCCATCTTCTGAAGATGGTGAATACCCATCCCACAATGGATGATATAACTCAGGAGCCAAACCACATTGATGCATCATCAAATCCTCCGGGTGTGGACTAAAGGAGAAGTGATGAACACTCCTCACTATGCAATCAAGATAAAATGCTCCCACCTCTGTCAATGGCTGACCATCATAGTCCTAGGGAAACAAATCAGCATAAGTACAAATCTCCTTATTGGATGATGCCCTACATATCTCCTGTGACGACGATGGAGTAGTGACATGATCTGTCACACAACTCTCGGAAAAATCAACTATCTCATCACAGGAGCTCTCAACCAAAACACTCATCCCATCTGAATTAACTACACCAATGTCTGTGATAGATGTAACCACATCCTCACTACAACCCGTGGATATAAGATCCTCATCAATTGCCTCTGTATATAACTGTACTGTATTTGCAGTTGGTGGAGACTATGCCAAACTCAACTCCACAGTAAGCTCCTCCAATCGTGACTGTGACTCTTGAAGGGATAATTGACTGCTCTTCAATGAGTCCATAGTCACCTCAAGCTCATGAGTGAGCTCATCGACCTGCTCCTCTTTTCCCTTCAATGCATCATAACAAATGCAATCCCACTCGAGAAGAAAATTCTTGTCCGCAAGTAGTTTTAGGTAATTTTGTTTCATCATTCCAATTGCTTCTCGAAGTGCATTTATCTCTGCAAGGGAAAAACCACTATCACCGTGCTCACGTGTCAAAAGAGTACTCCAACCATAGGTAGCCAACATCTGACGAGCAACATCAAAATGCTCAATGGTTGTGGCAATCATATTGTCATTCACTTTTAGTTGCCCAACCAAATGATGAGGACTCTGTAGCTTATGACCCCCATACAAGTTTTCCGGTTCACAATATGCACTATGATATGAGGCTGATTCATCATCACTCACTATATGATAAGAAGCATCATGTGTGCTTTCATCCATGCACACCTCAACATCTAAGGTACTGCTGCTATGTACCTCAAAGGATGGCTCAACTGATAAGATAGAAGCTGCTGATATGACAGTATCTTCACACACTTCCACTTCCAATGCAACTATATCATCATCCATCTCACGATCCTGGAATTCTATGCCAACACTTGAACCTTCTAATTTGTTTTCTAAGGTTTGATCTGGAAAATCAGACTCACCATGACATGAATCCACATCAAATACTACACCATTAGTACCCGAATCTTGAGTACCTTCTTGTGGCAACTCAATAGAAGCATTTGGCACATGTGAAGTCATTGTTGTCTCAAGCTGATGCAAACTTTTTCTACTGCTGTTATGTAAATCAGAATTGTTAACAATGCTGGTTACAACTTCTGGAATATTGTGAGCATCATTTCGTGGCTTCACCATACTATTTTCTTGATGTAAGATTTCCTTATCAACTACCATTTCATTTTCAACCCCATGTCCACCTGCAAATCGAAGATCATTCTCTACCGACTTATCCTTTTTAAACCCAAACACATCATAGAGACTTTTAGATACTTCACCAAGTCTCTCATTTTTGCTTCGTGAGGAGGTTCGTCTTGAAAGGGAATCCTCATACTGCTGCAAACTATGAGTTAATCTTCGTTGTGAAAGCTTAAGTTTCCACTGGATATCATTCAAGATGCTCTCAACACTTGGCTGCTTGCATTTCTTTGGTTTTCTTCTTTGCTTGTTATAATCTATCTGATGCTCCACATATTGCTCGAAGTCTAAACGATCTTTGACCTTATCTAGAAGTGCTCTATATTCCTCATAAGCAATCATTACCTCATCAACAAATTTAGAAGCCATAACTCTGAATTTTCTCTTTTCGAGTCCGTCAATTTTATTGTAATGATCCTTGTTGATTTTACTGTAGTGTCCCTTGACCACTCTGACTCGAAAACTCTTCACTTGCTGCCTTTTGGAGTTTTTGTCAAACAGTTACCATATAATCTCCGTCAGCTGTTGAATGTTTTCTCTTTCTGTTTGACAGTATTTGCAACTTCCTTTTCAGATGGTTGGAATTTCCGCAATCATTTTAGTTTGATAGATGAAACATATTATCAAACTAAAGCATAACAGTATTTGTGTATTTAATGTTTAATATTTGATATTCCAACCACTCAAAATGTCTGATTTACAATATGAATATGTTCAGAAATGATAATCATACTTGACACACTCCGAATACTAACCAAAGTGCATAGGTTCCTTCACCATGAAATTGTCATTGTACATATGTAATAGTTGTGCATTCAACACAGCAACTCCCCACCTAATTTTCACTCTGATAGTCCAGTTAATAACAGTAAAATGAAATAACTTCCAGGCTTACACAGATTATTACTGAACAAAAATTGATACCTGCACTCAGATATGCATTATCGTGATAGCATAGGTACTGCTACATGCACAGAATCTGTTAGAGCAGTCATATTTGCATTTAAACCCCACATAAATATGAACATCAGATACACAGGTGAGAATTTCCTGTATTTTGTCTTAGAGATTGGTTACCTGAATATTATTAAATTCAATTCCCATCAAGGGTAAGAAAGCGGCAGAAACAAATATTTTATTTATTCGCACCACAAACTTTGATCACAATTTGTCTTCACTTGACATGGAACTCCAGCAAGACCTGACTCTTAAATAGTCAAGAAACACCCCGTAAAACAGGACTCGATAAAGAACTCACTCCCTTTTTGTTTGTATTTGTTCTTTGTCTTTATATGCCCTGTCAGCAATAATTTGTCTTTTCTCTGATTCCACATCACTCCTAGATGTCTTGCGACTCCCTTCTAAGCATAGACGGAATTTTCGAAGCCTCCCACAATTTTCTTTTGACTTTTGTCTTTTTCCTTGGCTGCAATGGGATGCTAAGCAACTCCCGACAGCTGACTTTGCTCTTGGCGGCTACCACAAGTGACGTCTCCCAGAACTGACGATTTTGTCTTTTATCGGACTGCACATTTAACACAAAAAAAATGGCGTTCAATATTCTTGACGGCTCTTGAAGCTTCAGTTTCTTCAAATTTCCGGCTCTTTGCAAATGACGTCTCAAGTTGATTGGTCTTTACTCCAAATTGATAAACTCCAAATCGTATCTTTGGCTGTCTTTGGTTTCCCTGTTTGACTATATATACCACGATTTTAATAATTCGAGCTCCTATGCCTTGTTTTTTTGTTATTTCTTCCTGAGAATTCCCGCACTTGCGATTTGTTTTATCACCAGCTTATGATGTTTTGTCCTGCGATACCAAGTAGGTCCCGATATAATTTCCCAAGCCGTCATTACCTCTTCTAAGATTTTGTCCTTCTTTGACCTTGCAAACTGCCGTAATTCATTCAAAGTCGAGCTCCTAGATTTTTTTTTTATTTCTTTCTTCTAGCAGTAGCAGAAATACAAAATAACCTTCATGACTTCACTGTTGTTTTTGACTTATAGAGGAAATAATGCGCCCAAATAAATTAAATGATTCTAATCTTCCCTTCAATATCGAACTCTTCTCAATCTGGGAATAACTTTCAGAATTTTATTGTTTATTTTCTGATAATAGTAATTTTCTGAATTTCTCTAGATCTGTGAAATCCCCAACTTCCCAGAATTTTCTATTTGCAACTAAAAACCCTTAATATTCTGAACCTTTATTTTTACAAACCAACATAGGATGGCAGGATTCAGGCTCTGATACCACTGTAGAAACCCCTGTTCTCCCTGATTCTGAAAACTGCTTGTTTTGATTGTTTTTTCTCGTTTTTTGCATATACCATTGAAGTGCGATTTTGAAAGAAATTGCATATAAAAATTAAATAAAATACCACACGTCTACAAATGATGGAAACTAATTGATTTATTGATACCAATAGGTTTATTGATCTACTATGCTGATTACAAGCAAGATCTGATGACATGCAACTTAAAAAGCAATAATATTATTGATGTAAAAACCTAGTATTTGCAGCAGATTGTAAAACCCTTGAAGGATGTGTCCAGATCCTGGTAAATGGCGCCTGGAAATGCAAAACCCTTCCGAATGAATTCCAAACCAAAAACCCTGAAGATGAATCGACTGTGAAGCTCTGTGATAACTTCTGGATGAAGGTATCTCTCTAACTGGCAATAAATCAGCTGATATTTCACAGCCTCTGAACTGCACACACTAAAGATTGTACGTTCTCCAATGCAAGTTGAAAACTTGAACCCTTGGCTCTGTTCTCAAAAGGACTCGGCAAAAATTCGATTTCAATCATAATGAACTTTCTTCCCAATGAAAAATACTTATATTCTCAAGAGGGTCGATTTTTCTCAAAAAAGGCATCATTTAAATAAAATTGAATTTTATCTTTTAATATTTCCAAAGTCTCAAATGCACTTTTAATTATAAATTATAATTAAAAAGTGACCCCCTTCAATGTTGGTCGAACCCTTCAAGAAATCACTTAAGTTATAATATTAAATAATATTATAACTTTATATTATAAGCTTCAATAATTAATATTTAATTTGACAATTAAAATATTAATATCTTTCTCAATTTACGTCCGATTAACGAACTGTCTGAAGCTGGAGAATAAGTGATTGACTTTGCACATGACCAAACCATACTGCTAAAAATAGCAGGGGTGCTCCGCTGAATGACCTAACTTACTATAAATAGCAAGTCAGGCAAATGATGTTCGAATGACCCCGAACGAAAGCCAACTGGTAAGTTCTGACAATCCGAAGCCAAGCCAAGCTCCAAAAGAGACCCTCTAACCATACATATTAGCCTACGAGGGCTAAGAATAGGCTAAATGCACCGAACTCTGATGCTCGCAAAAATGGGGACATTACATAAGCTTATAAACACAATGCAATGTTTCTCCCAAGGGGTTTACATAAATGAAATAACTAACCATCCACTTATCTTTTTTCCTCGAGCATGAGCATAAGACTGGTAATAGCTCTTGTCTCACAAGATTTTCAAACATTAAAAACGAAAGCAACTAATTTAAACACACAAACACAACTTCCTACTGGCTAAAACAGAAACCACCAATCTAATGCAAACAAGATTTGATAGTAATAAGAGCTACTTTAGCATGACACAACAAGTGATTCCATGAACCAAATAGCTAAGCTGCATGCAAAGATACAACCTAGATGAATGAATAACCTCAGTACAAAGCCTAATGTTATTATAAAAATTCAACCAAGGAAACCGGGACACGCCCCCCCCCAAAAATGCCCCATCCCTATACCCGGACGCCCGCATGGGGAGGCAGAACCGCCCCTTTTCTGGCAAAAAATAGGGAACCACTCCAAACGGACGCTTGACTAGATGGGGGATGACCAGGGGGCTTCTAGGAAGTCCCTGGCCATCCCCGGGACAGTCAGCCATCCTAGAAGTCCCCTGGCCATCCCCAGGATGGTTAGCCGTCCCCCACATCAAAGCATGGTCAAAACAAGAAAAAAAACACATTTTCATAGCAAGGGAGTGTGAACTTAATTATGTCCACCCATGAAATAAATTGGTACCACTACTTGTTGTCTTGAAACTTTAGATAAGTGTAACTGATACAATTATTCAATATTGACTGTGGCATCTAGTTCAAATGTCAGTGCTAAATTTCAAGATCACATACCATTCTTTGATGCTTTATTGTATGCAAGTGCAATTATGTGTTAGGCATAAATGTTCTATAGTTAAATAGCTAAACTAAGTCAACTTTCTTCACTTCAAGTTTTGAATTCTTTTCATTAGTAATTCCAATAAGGATGTCAATGCAGTAGGATATCCTATCCTTGTTCGTTGCAGTTTACATTTGGTCTTCCATAATCCATACCTATAGCTAGACAAATCCTCCCATTAACTGGTATAGCATAAGTATTTTTCCAGTATGTACTGGTATCACAGAAAATACAATAAGATTGTTTAATTTAACTGTTGTGTTCTTTTTTGACAGTTATCAGTATCACTAACAATTAACAAATGATAATTCAACATACAAGAAAGACACTTAGTTTATTGACAAATAATGTTGAACATAAATGTTATATGTTAAGGTTCTATAATGTATATTATGCATGCCTTATCCATGTTATCATATGAATATTTAAAATTTCCCTATATATTTTAAATTTTCCCTATATTTTCTATAGCCATCCCCAAATTTGGTCTCAAAATCCAGAAACTTGGGGACCCGTCTCGCCGTCCCCTGCCGTCCCCGTCCCGAAAACTTGGGGTAACACTGGTTTCAACTTAATTAATGGAATCACAAATACAGTAATACAAACACCAAGATAACACATGAAACAATATTTCAGCAACATGCGCATAGCATCAAGTCAACTGTCATTAAGAATTTCTTGTGTCCAAAGCACTTACTTATAGGCTACAAAATACCCAATTTGGGGGACTTAGGATACTAATTAACTTACCCCAAAAATCAATGTTTTAATGCACAAATGCTTAAAGCTCCTAAAAAAAGGAAAGAACGAAACTTTAAAGTAAAAACTAATCCTCAACAAATAATAAAATAACAACTAACTAAAGGAACCTAAAAATAGGTCTTCGACTCTCTGTCCAAAAATAGCCCTTGCTAAAAATTGCAGTTTGATGTATGAATGCCTTTCTAAAGCAACTTTTTTTCCCAAAACATGCCACAGCTTCTCTAATGAATTCCAAAACCCTCACTACCAAGCCATTGATGACCTCACCAATCCAACTTGGTGGCTTGACACTAATGTCTTCTGTGGAAATAAGACAACACAAATCCTAGGTTTTGTTGTTGATGATTTTGTGAAAACACCTCTTGAGACAAAACTGCCACCAAGATATGCCTGAAACCCTAGAATATGATCTGCTGCAAAGGACAACCACATGGCTGCACTTTTTTAGGTCATAAATGATTATCGAATAAGAATGCAATGTTGTACATGCTTGGGAACTTGATAGAAATTTGTGATACATGCACATAGCTGAAAGTTGTCAGTGACGTTTGAACCTCTGCTGATGAAAAGTGTGAATTCCAGGGAATGTAAACTGTCTTTGTGCATAGTTGAAGGACTGCTATCAAATGTGACTGAAATATTGTCCTTTGTTGCTGCAGGGAGCTAGATACTTTTTCTCATCAGCTAGAACATACCAAAATCTGTACCAGGCACCTATTCTTTGTACATCTGTCACCCAAAGATATGTTAGGTGGCCCTTTACAACATTTATGTCACTTAAAACATACTTTTAAGACCCAGGTGCACGCAGCAGGCACTGTTGCCATTTGAACCCACTTCTAGGTGCCCTTTTTGAGTTCATTTGACACTCAATCTGATCATAGACCATGATTCCACCTGGCAGGTGCATCTTTGTGCAACTTTGAAAGACTTCTCGCACCTATTTCAGTCAGATCTGCCACTAAATTATGTTGTATTTGCATATAGGCACTTCATCCAATCATCCATTGCACTTAAACTGCTGAAAAGCCCATCACTCGTGACAAAACATTGTTTCTGCCAAATGAATCATCATCTGACCAGCTGAGGTGCTCTTCTTTGCTGACCTTGACACTTAACTTCACCCTTTTCTCATCCAGGAACCCTTTTTTACTGATGTTGTCACTTGAATGACTGCCTTTTGCACATAAGTGCACCATTCTGTCATGTCTGCCAGTAAAGATACTTCCCAGGTGCTCCCTATGTCATTTGCTGCCACTAAAACCTTCAATTGATGCACTCAAGTGTGCAAAGTAGATGCTTTTACCACTTAAGGACACATAGGTACCTATTTTGTGAGGTTTCCTCAATAGACTGATGTTTCTACTCGGGTGCACCCTTTCCTGTTACTTGTCATTTAAAGGTTGTCAAACAAGTCTTACGCATGCCTTTTGGATACATTTGCCACTTGAAAGTAACCTCTCACACCCAAGCACTTAGTTCTGTTCTTGATGCCATTTGAAATTTTGAAACATAACTAACCACCTGTTGATGAGTTTTTCGTGACCGCACCAACGCAAAATAAAGTCGCCAACGGCTTCCCTATTCTCTCTTGATCAAAGTATTCCGCATGCTAAGATTGCAAGAAAGTTCGTGCGTTCAACTCCAAGGTTCTTTCAGTGCAAATAGGCTCAGTTTGGCTCGATGTGATTTGCTGGTAATTCAAGGGGACTTACGGAATTGTTTGGCAGCGGAGAAAGGGATTCAAACGTTCGAAAGATCTGTCTATGAAGTTCGGGTTTCCTATTCTAACCAGAAAGTACTGAATTGAAATGGGGTAGGGTTTAGAGGGTCTAAATCTATTCTAAGGCGTGGGATATGGAGCTCAACTTTAGCAAACTTCTAACCAGACTTCGCTTTGCCTCACATCGGACAGCTTCCACGGAGTCGGTGCAATCTTCGAGGGAGATGACTAAAGATGTTCAAACCACCACTTGACCTAAAGATACCATCACAACGACGCATACCATTATTCAAACTGTGATTGAAGTTAAGTACATGATATCCCAGTTGACCACACAAAGCGCATTCACCATCAGCAAATACACTAGTGGTATGGATAGACGAAGTTGCTTAGATCAAACACCACATTCCACAGCTAACATCTACTTTGCATGAAATGAAAATTATTCTACTTTACGCTACTTGAAGTAGAAGGGATGAAGAAACCTCGCTAGCTATCCATAAAAAAGACGAATTTCACCATCAATGAAAGATCTTTTATTATGAAAGTTTTACACGACAATCTCTTACAAAGTTTTCAAAGGGAAAACTTTCCCTCTTCTTCAAACTACACTATCAATCTATACTAAGCTATTCTAAGCTATTACCTAGTTGTCTCTCTACTCCGACTTCTACTCTAATTCTACTGTCTACTTTCTAATGGGTTACAAATGAGGGGGACTCCCCCTTTATATAGCTAGCCAAGTCCCAAAAGACGGCTAGGGTTACAATCAATAGAGTGGCCAGAATCGTGCCACCTCAGCCCTAAACAATATTCGCCCTAAAAACCGCCACAAAGGAGAGTGGGGTAATAAATGCGCCATAATGTCCACCATCATCCTTCTAGAAGATTCCGTTTGCAGATGCGTTCACACTGTTCTTGATCTTCTTCTTGACGTTGTTCTTTGGCTTCGCCCGAGCTTCTACTCCTTTCTCCATCTTAAGTTTTGGAAATGTTTCTTCGACACTTAGCCATTTTTTGCAACTTTTCTTCCTTCGAAGTTGAAATCTAGTCCTGGAGTACTTTCTTCATTACTTTAAGTTATCCTCGCTTGGTCTCGACGTTCCTCCTACAAAACAAGCAAGGAGAAAAGTATTAGAACACATCACAACATAAACTCAACTTACTTACCAAGTTTTGATCTCCAAGGATTTGTTGCCTCCACTAGCCAACTTCGTGTTCAAGTTCACGCCTTAGACAAACTTCATCTTTGAGAAATTCATTTCACTACCTGGGGCTCCGATACTCAATTTCGTTCAACTCCAGCTCTGGAAGACTATCTTTACGAAGGGTTTAAGCAAATTCACCTAGGCAGTTTCTTTCAAATTCATCGTCTGGAGAATTTCACCTTGAAAACACATTTTCTTCATTTTGCCTTAGAAAATTTTCAAGTTTCCCTTAGGAAAATTCATCAACCTGGTGCCCATCAAAAATCTTCACCCTGAATGCCGAAGCGAAGCATGGAAGACTTTAAAATCAACTCCTCATTGATAATCTTCAATACCCAGAAGAAATTTTTCCCTGAAACGCGATGAATCCATGGGTACCCAACGAACGGGTTCATTTAATTTTCCTGAATTTTGAACCTTGGAAAAATAATTTTCAACAATTTATTTCATGTTCATCGATTCTGAAGATGATTCTTGTTTCTCTGACTTGGAAAATTTTTATCGACCCTACGGAGCTGGCATCCACTGACTTCACCTCTGGCAACTTGCTCATGCTCTAGGAAAATTTATCACTTCATCAAACTTAGGCATTTTTCTAAGGGAGAAAATATTTGTGCCTTAGAAATTTTTTTGAATCACTTAGCATTTTCCCTTAGAAAATTTTATTCATTCTTCAATCCATCTTGCCTGTGAGGAAAATTTTATTTCAACAACTTCACTTAGAAATATTATCCTGGGCGCATCTTATACCATGAAGGACACTTTTTAAAAAAAATCTCCAACGCCTAGCATCAACTTTGCTTTCACCACCTTATAGTTTACCCTACCACCTTTAGGCGCATTTGACATTTGAAGAAGAAGATTGATCATGCCTAGCATACCTCAGTTCACATGTCTTGGCAATATTTTATTTTCACTCACCACCCTAGGCGTACACCACCCTTCATGGAGAATATGTTGAATTTCAACTCCTTGCACTTATCATTTCACCCTCAACACTTCACTTTTAGGCGCATATAGCATATGCAAGAGGATACGCCTAACAATTTTATCCTTTAACTTTACTTTCACACTCTTTATTCACCTTTTATTGACTTCAGCTTGGGCGCATATTACATCTCATGAAGGATAAACACTTTGAACGCCTCCTTGTGACCTTTCGACTTCCTTCTTTTGTCCTCACATGGCCTCTTTTGGGCGCATTCTGCCTAGGCTGAAGGATGAAACTTCCAACGCCTCCTTGACTATCTTTGTCTTGTCTTCACATGCCCCCTTTTGGGCGCATTTTGCCATGCAAGAAGGATGAAAAGTGTTGACCCCTTTGACTTATTCTTTTTAGGCGCATTTCAGCTTGCTGGAAGATGGAATCTTCTCCAACGCATTAGCTTTTGTCTTTACATGCCCTGATTTGGGCGCATTTAGCCTAGGGTGGAGGACGAGTTTCTTTGACTTGTTGACCCCTTCTCTAACTTTGGCGCATTTTCATGTAGGTGGAGGATGAAACTTCTCAAACGTCTTCATGTGACTTTTCAGCTTCCATTTTTTTTGTCTTCACTTGCATGCATTTGGGCGCATTTTGGCCCTTGAGGAGGATAAGAATTGTTGACTTCTTTGACCAGCTTGTGACTTGGGCGCATTTCACCATAGGAGGAGGATAAACTTCTTACTTAGAAAAATTTTGAGCTCTCACCAGCTTTTCCTTGAGGGCGCATTTTAGCATGTGTGGAAGATGAAACATGTTGACTCCTTTGACCTCTCCTTTCTTGGGCGCATTTTGGCCTTGCTTGTGGATGAAAAGCTTTGACCACTTTGACCAGTTGCATTTTGGGCGCATTTCTACCCAGGAGGAGGACGAGTTTGCCTTAGAAATTTTTTCTTCTTGATGTCTCTTGTAGCTGGGCGGATTTCACATGTGTTGGAGGATGAAAGTAAACACTTAGAAAAATTTTGAGCAGCTTGCTTGCATGTGAGGGCGCATTTTGCCTAGGCAAGTGGATAAGCATTTCACACTTAGAAATTTTTTTTGACTTGCCAGACACGGGCGCATTTTGCCCTGTGTACAGGATGAACCTCAACACTCTTAGAAAATTTTCATGCCTCCTCACTAGCTGGCGCATTTTGCCATGTCTTCTGGATGAAGTTCCAGACTTAGACAAATTTTCTCGTTCCTCTCCAGTATTTCATACCCTACTATTTATAGTAAGCCTTCTCATTTTTGCACTTCTGAAGCTCGGAATGACCTAAAATTTCGCACACCGCCTCCTCATAGCCTTGTTGTCCTGTCGACACTGCCATCTTTAGTCACCCTGCTATTTTTAGCCTGTTTCTGAAGGTGGTTTACTATAAATAGTAACCTCATGTTTCTGATAGCTCCCATGCTCCGATCGTCTTGAAATTTTAATGAGGCGCTCCTCACCACGTGACCTGTCTGCTGACACTGACGCATGCACTTGATTTACTATTTTTAGCATGTTTCCAATCTGACTTACTATAAATAGTAAGTGCTCTGTTTGACTTGAAATTTCACCAGCAGATAGCTTGAAGGACGTGATCGCGGTGGTTTACACCGGTTTTCGAAGATTTTGACCTTTTACGCCTATTTTTAGGCTCCGAAGCTGGAAACCCTAATTCGCTTTGCATGCGCATCAAATGACATCTGTTTCTCTTCGTTTCGTACTGCGCGATCAGCTCGTGAATCTGAACTGGCGGGAAGTGGCTGCCGGGACACACCTGCTAAAAATAGCAAGTTCCTTACTGAGAATCTTCGTTTGCATGTCACACCATCGCAAGCTCTCGAAAAACCATCAGGAATCACCAATGCAAAAGAACGACATGCAAACCTAAAATAGCCGGAGATTAGCGAAAAGTGGTGTCGTTTGCATGTCGTCGCGAAGGTCTCGAAAAACCAAGGATGCAAAAAAACTCGCATCGCACCCAATTAGCCGAGCGGTGCTAAAAAAAGTTATCGTTTTGGCTCAAATTTTGCTGTGGCGGTGATGTGCCGAATCTTTGTGTGGCCGAATTTCAAAACTGTTATTTCACACTTACTAAAAATAGTAAGTTCCTCGAATCGATGAAAATCTGAAAGCAAATACACTCAACAACAATGTTAAGCTCAATTTTCAATTTATTCACTTTGCTCGACCTGGGACTGACCCGAAGCGATGAAACCCTAATTTCAGACTTGGCCAAATTTCACTTGTTAGGCTCACAGACGGGCATAACCCGGAAAGACAGACAGCAGAAAAGAGAGACAACAACAAAACGACCGAAAAGCAAAGCCAAAATTAGGGGGGTCCCCATTTGCAATGGGGCGATGTGTGAAAAACGTCACAACACCACCTCTAGGCATACATCTAGGCTGGCGTCACTTCGGTCTATTCTAAACACCTACAAGAGCCTATTTCACCTGTCCTAACCACTTAGGATACAAGTCCCAATGAGACATCCTTATAACTCTCCTTTGGTACACTTTCTTGTACTCTTTGCCACTTAACCCATGACAAAACTTAGTGAGAAGCACAATAATGCTGCTCTTGTCATCCAACAGCCAACCTTCCCTTTGCATGCACACCCAAACATCATCTTGTCACATAAACTCTCCAAGGCTGCTCTAGGTGCTTATATCTTGTGTCTGCCACTGACACTTGGCTGATCTTACAAATCTAGGCACTCAATTCGTGCATTTCCACCACTAAAGATGACAAACAGGTGCCTCTTTATACTTTTTTGTCTCCTAAGAGTCTTCTCACTTCTGTTCCCTTCTTTGAATTCATTCCTCACAGCCATGCCCTTTCTTTCTTTTCCTCTTCACAATTTGTAAAATGGCAAAACTGGGTTGCTTTTTTATTTTAGATGTTATTGTCTCTATTTTAGGTTTAGATTTCCTTTATTTTTTTAAAGTTTTGTTTTTTGTTTTTTCTAAATGAAGACATTTGAGGGTTGGGCCATTGAGGATGGATAGACATCCCCCAGCGTTTCCTGCCATCCCCTGCTAGCTTTTCTAAGTCCCCAAAATGTTTCCTGAAATTCTGAAAATTTGGGTACAGGGTGGGGGACATTTCCTACCCATCCCCAAAACGTCCCCTATAGGGGATGGGTCCATTTTTGTAGGGGATGCATCCCCGGGGTACATAGGAATCTAATCCAAGCATGGATAGAGTCAAGAATCAAGATATAAAGAGTATAATGTTTTGATGTCTCCTAAGTTTTCATGATGGTGTCAAGGTCACACTTTGACTCCATAGGTTGGTCATTGTGTCCACATGATAATAAACATCTCAAACATAGGCTAGTATGTATAGTTGGAAGGTTCTTGAAATATGCAATGGAATGGCATCTAATTCTATCTGATAGATCCAAGATTCTTAAGTGGTTATAGAACCTGACATAGAAGCATAGTTTTTCTTCCAACTAAGGGATAGCAAAAGCAACCTATTGGCAGTGTTTTGCACATTCATGGTTAACTAGAACAAAGACTTGTAATACATTGTCAGAAGTCTCTCAAGATATACTTGAATGATGTGAACTTCATGCTATTATTGTGCCAATAATATCATTGCATCTCATTTGTTGTGGTAATAGTTTAAGGATAGTGCTGCAGCTTCCCAAGGCAGTTTGCTAGAACCAGATAATTGATCAAATTGAACATGAGGCTTATTATATGTCATTGGAAAGTGCTTGCGATGGAATGTAATCCATCTTATCATAATGTTTATTCCTTCTTGTAGAACAGTTATATGGTAGTGGTCTTAAAATTCACAAGCCATGAGATTATGTCAATCCTATCTCTGCATGATGAATATCAGTATCACTATCATGCATTTGCTATTATGTCTATCAAGAACAAATTGAGAAAAGAACTGACAAGGAATACAAGTTGCTGAAATTCATTTTGGGAATTCTGAAAACAAACCTCAAGCAACAAACTTCACAAAGAAGCAAAGTTGTTAGATAAAATATTAATTCATACCTTGAATATTCTTGTAGGAGGTGAAGAAATATTTCTGCCTCTATATCCTCTGTTGATAATTTCGTTGAGCATGGAACATTCAGTTTCTTCCTCACTTGAAGCAACACATTTCGATAAGATGGCCTACGACCACTGTCAGGAATTCCCACAAGAAAGTCTTGGACTAAAAGCTACCAAAAGAACCTTATAAAGAAAATCTTGGACTGCTAGCTACACACTCAATTCAAGTTAATAGTTTATTTCAAAATCACAAATTTTGCTCCTTGCTATTGCCACTATTTGAAGTTTAAATATATAGCAAGGTAAAGCATGATTCACAACATAACCTTCAAACCTAGAGTTTCAAGTATGAATTGATATGAAATTGGCCCAAGATAACTCAGATCATGACAAAAACCAAGCAAATCAAATTTAAACCCTCGTTTGCTATAGTCTAGCATGAAGTGTTCCTTTAAAATTCTTTTCCAAAACTCTAGAGAGGCAACTCCCATCCTTACATTAGTGTGGCTTTGGCATCTGCAGCCAGGAACAAAAATCGAGACTCAAGGCGTTCTATCAATGCTTGTCTTGCTTCTGGATCACCTGCTTGTACTAACGCATCTTGAGGGCAATCATTGTATGTGATGGACTTCAACCATGGGCTTAAAATGCTGCAATCCACAAACTTAATGTGAGACATTATCTTCCAAAATAATTCAAAGTTATGATTATATCAACACAATGAAATTAGAAATACAATTTATAGCTACGCAGTACGTACATTTAAAACTGCTTACCAGTAGCACTAGAGAAAATTTGGAGAATTTTATGGGCATTGTGAACAATGACAAATACAAGATGGGTCTTAAACTTATTATGTGTCAATAAGAACTTAATAACCCTAAGATGGTTAAACTGTTAAACGATAAAGGAATGTGTGTGTTCATAAGATGAGAGAGGCTAGAATTTGGAGATGCATGCATTGAATGAATGAGAGGGTACACTTCCCATATTCTATTTTCAGTACTTATTAAGCTAAGCTAAGATAGAATTTTAGCATTACAGGACCCAAATGGAAATCTCTGACACAACAGGATTTGAAGTCAAGACATTTCTTTCAAGACCATTTTCAAAATATTTTCACTTCATGGCTCATATTTTAGGTTTTTCCTTGGAAGGTTGAATATTATGAATTGGTCTTTCTAGGGAGATAAAACTTGAGGAACTTGAGTTAGACATGAAGAACCTCAACAGTGAGAAATCTCCAAGTCCTGACAACCTTTAGATGTAACTTTACAAAAAGTTGCAGAGTGTGATTATCCCAGTTTATTTAAAAATGCTCTAGGAGTCTACCAAAAGTGGAAATATGGGAGGGTTGGTCAGCGTTTTTCTTATCAAGCTCAGCACTAAAAGATCCAAATGGGAGTTAGTAGGACGTTAACAACTAATTACTCTCATTCATAGCTTGCAGACTCTGCGGACTCAGGAGTCCCGACCCTGGCCGAGTCGACTCGCCACGGACTCGGGAGTCGAGTCCAGTAGAGTCCTGGGTCAGGACTCCCGAGTCCTAAGGTCGGACTCGGGAATCCCAACCCAGGACTCTCCTGTGCGGTTGAGTCTTAAAATGGGTTAAAACCCATGTTTCTTTTTTTTTTTTTTCATTTTTAGACTCTCAATAGTGAAAAACAGGTCTGCAAATTGATTTGGGGTTGATTGAAGCAAGAAGAACGAACTAAAAAGATCAAAATAGAGTCAGGTAAGTGATCTAACAATTCTTTTTGTTTGTTTTCCTCAATTTCTTGCATTCAAAATCAAAAAGATCAAGAAAAATAAGGGGAAATGCTGCCAAATTTTTTTCTATTTTCCTTAATAGCCTAATTCTTATTGTTTCTAGCTTAGTTTCGCATTCTTTTTCTTTTGCAAATGTTTGAAACTTTGAATCACATTTATTTGCTGATTTTTTAGCAAACCCTAGCTGATTTTTTTTTTCCATGTTTAACTTGAAACAGCAATGTCGTCTTCAAATCCAAAGGGAATAAAAAAAGACCCTGCATGGAAGTATGGAATTCCAGGAAATAAAAAAGGTGAATTGACATGTAATGAATGCCAAAAATGGATGACAAGAGGAATAAACAGATTAAAATACCACCTTGCTAGAATACCTGGGAAAAATGTGGAGGGATGCAAGAATACTACTCCTGAGATTATTAGAGAGATGAAGGCCCTTCTTGCTGAATATGAGCTTAAAAAAGAGGAAAGACAAAAAACAAAGGATGCCCTAACAGTAGCGATGAGTGGATCCCAATCCCAATCTACACCCTCTATGCCCCATGGTGTTGCAAGTCCAAGCTTCCGTGTTCCACATTCATCTTTTGGTGAGAGTCCTCCCTTTTCTACTGTTAGTGCTAGTCAAGGTCCTTTATCAGGAACAAATTATTTTATTCCACGTAATGTTCCAGGAGCACAACCTTCACTTGAAGGTACTGGTTGGAATAAGGAAAAGCATCAAGAAGCTAGGATGGCTGCTGCAAACTTTTGGTACTACAATAATCTACCTTTCAATGTTGCAAACAGCCCATATTGGGAAAGTTTGGTGAACGCCCTTACAGTTGCAAGAAAGGGGTTTAAGACCCCATCATCTAGAGATTTGAGTGGGCCATTGCTAGAGGAAGCCATAAAGAATACACGGCTTGTGGTTGATGAGCAAAAGAAATTTTGGCAAAGAAAAGCTTGCAGCATTTTATCTGATGGGTGGACAGATGGACGAAATAGAACTCTCATAAACTTTTTAGTGGCCTCTAATGGTGGATTGGTGTTTCTAAAATCAATAGATGCCTCCCATGAAGTTAAAAATTCTAAGACTTTATGCAATCTATTAGATGGGGTGGTCCAAGAGGTTGGAGTTGATAATGTTGTCCAAATCATCACAGACAACACAGCTGCATATGTAGCTGCAGGTAGACTACTTATGGAGAGGAATCCCACAATTGCATGGTCTCCGTGTGTTGTACATTGCTTAGACCTATTGCTAGAGGACATTGGGAAGATTTCATGGGTCAAAAGAGTGGTTGAAGATGCAAAAACTGTTACAAAATTTATCTACAACCATACTTGGGTGCTTTCTTTGATGAGGAAATTTACAAATGGCAAGGACCTTGTGCGACCTGGAGTGACACGATTTGCTAGCCACTTCCTCACATTGCAAAGCATTCTTGGTGCCATTGGTCATCTCAAGCAAATGATCATGTCCGATGCTTGGAAGGAGTCCTCATTTTCCACTAGACCTGAAGGGGAGAGGATTGTTGCCATAATTTTTGATGAGACATTCATCAAAAATGGAGAGGAGTTGATGGGGGTAAGTAGCAATCACACAAAAAAAAATTATACATGATAATCTATTTGCTGTTTATATTTTTTGAGGGGTTAATTTTGTTATGATTTAACATTTGTTTTTATTTTTTGAGGGGTTAATTTTGTTATGATTTAACATTTGTTTTCATTTTTTTAGGTGACAAAACCTTTGGTGAGGGTTCTTCGTATGGTGGATGGAGATGGCAAGCCAATGGGTTTCATCTATGAGGCCATGGATAGGGCCAAAGAGGCCATATCACGTTACTATGGCAGAAACAAAAGGAAATATGAAATCATATGGCGCATCATTGATTGGAGATGGACACACCAACTCCACCAGCCGATTCATGCCTTTGCCTACTTCTTGAATCTAAAGTTCTACTTCTCGGACACATTTAAGGCGGATGAGGAGGTCATGGAAGGTCTTGTCATATGCATTGATAGGATGGTGCTTGATCGTGAGCTGAGAGATAAAGTGTTTGATGAGTTGGAGGTGAGATTTGTTACATCTTATTTATGAATTTGCAATGTTGAGCCTTGACTATCTATGAATTTTCTATATTTGATTTACTTTTTCTTTTATCTATTCAAGGTCTACAAGGGTGCAGAGGGGAGACTTTTTTCCTCCCAGCAAGCAATTGAAAGGAGAGGAAAACAACAACTAGGTAAAAAATGAAATTAGAAACTTGATTCTTACATATAGATTGTTTACTTTATTCTTATTTCTTAATACTTATATTTTTTAAACATGTTTTTGTAGATCTATGGTGGGAGAACTATGGTGCTAGCACACCAAATCTTCAAAAGCTAGCCATACGTGTCTTGTCACAGCCATGCAGTGCTTCTGGGTGTGAACGCAATTGGAGTTTATTTGAGAACATTCACACAAAGAAGAGGAATAGGTTGACTCAGCAGCGCCTAAATGATTTAGTTTTTGTTCGGTACAACCTTCGCCTTCGAACTAGAAAGGTGGAGGGTGTTTCACACGAGTCCATCGACTTGGATGACATTGATCCATATGGTGAATGGACTATTGATGAACAAAATGATGAGGCTGATGTCTTCCTTACTGATGAGGATCTTGCTGAATTAGAGAGAGCAGCAGAAGAAGAAGAAGCAGCAAGATTGGATGCCGTGGAGGACGATGAAGACACATTTGAATATCATGTTTCCCCTACTTGATCTCCTAGTCCTCGTTTGGATACTATAGCACAGGCACCTTCTAGTTCTAGGCCTCCAAAATTGAGTACCATTGGGAGGGGAAAGAGGAAGATGTAGATTACATGTGGTTGTTAATGTTTTCCTCTTTTTGACATGATTATATGTAAACATTTATAAACTTATGATGTTGTTATTGTAATGTCCCCTTCTAGTTGACATCTCTCAGTTCTTGAGATTAGCCTATTATGTGACCCTCGTAGGCTGATAGGGTGGATAGAGGGTCTTGTTGAGGCATGGCTTGGCTTCAGTTATCAGAATCATTCAGTTTGGCTTTCATTCGGGGTCGTTTGGACATCATTTGTTTGACTTACTATTTTTAGTAAGTGGAAACACTCAGCGGAGCACCCTTGCTATTTTTAGCAGTATGGTCTGATCATATGCAGATTCAGTCACTTATCATCTGGCTTCAGACGGTCCATCAATTGGACCTATATTGAGAGAAATATTAATATTTATTTGCCAAAATAAATATTAATGAAATTGAAGCTTATTATATAAAGTTATAATATAATTTAATATTATAACTTAAGTGATTTTGTGAAGGGGGTCGACCATCATGAAGAAAGGGCCATTTTTAATTAAAGATTATAATTAAAAATGCGTCCAAACTATTGAAAGATTAAAAGTGAAAATTCAAGTTTCATTTAAATGATGCTTTTTGAAGGAAAATCGACCCAACTAAGAAGATATAAGTTTTTTTTGTGAAAACTTCATTCATTATGTTATGAAATCAATTTTTGCAAATTCCTTCTTCAGAGAACGAAGCCAAGGGTTTCAGTTGTCTTCTGCATTGGAGAACGAGCCATCTTCAGTGTTTGCAGTTCAGAGACTGTGAAATATCAGCTGATTTATTGCCTGTAGTTGAATAACTTCATTCAAAGGTTATTACAGATCTTACTGTGAGTTCTTTATAGTCAGTGATTGGATCGATTCCTTTCCAGAAGAGAATCTTTTCAGTTGCCATCAGTTCTCAAACTTCTGGCGTGCTTCCCAAGGTGGTACGGATTTTATTGCTGTTGTTTAAGGGCCGTACAAATCAGCTTGAGGGCCGTACTTTTTATTCAACCCTGATGCTCAAACTGATTTTTTTTTGTGTTTTGAAGGTTTTTGATTTTTTTGAGGTTTTTGCATATAAAGAACATAATGCGATTTTGAAAGAAATACTTCTAAAATCTTTAATAAATACTGTAAGGTAAAAACTAAAGCATATAGATCTCTGAATCGATAGCAAATAGATTTATTATTCTTCCTCAGTGATTACAATACTGAAACCCTAACATGCAGACAAAAAGGCAAACAAATTTGCATTATTTAAAAACCTGATTTGCTGATTGCAACCACCCCAGAATGATGAAGAATTAATACGGCCAACATCAATTGACATTTCTCCAACCTAAAAATCTCTGTAAACTGACCCAGAGTGCAAGGCGTACCATCTGGTGAAGAAAGAAAGCCAAAAGGCAAGGCGTCCAGGCTTGAATAAAAAGTACAGCCCTCAAGCTGATTTGTACTGCCCTTAAACAGCAGCAATAAAATCCGTACCACCTTGGGAAGCACGCCAGAAGTCTGAGAACTGATGGCAACTGAAAAGATTCTCTTCTGGAAAGGAATCAATCCAATCACTGACTATAAAGAACTCACAGTAAGATCTGTAATAACCTCTGAATGAAGTTATTCAACTGTAGGCAATAAATCAGCTGATATTTCACAGCCTCTGAACTGCAAACACTGAAGATGGCCCGTTCTCCAATGCAGAAGACAACTAAAACCCTTGGCTTCGTTCTCTGAAGAAGGAATTTGCAAAAATCGATTTTCATAACATAATGAATGAAGTTTTCACAAAGAAAACTTATATCTTCTCAGTTAGGTCGATTTTCCTTCAAAAAGCATCATTTAAATAAAACTTAAATTTTCACTTTTAATCTTTCATAGTTTGGACGCCTTTTTAATTATAATCATTAATTAAAAATGGCCCTTTCTTCATGATGGTCGACCCCCTTCACAAAATCACTTAAGTTACAATATTAAATTATATTATAACTTTATCTAATAAGCTTCAATTTAATTAATATTTATTTTGGCAAATAAATATTAATATTTCTCTCAATATAGGTCCAATTGACGAACCGTCTGAAGCCAGATGATAAGTGACTGAATCTACATATGACCAGACAATACTGCTAAAAATAGCAAGGGTGCTCCGCTGAGTGTCTCCACTTACTAAAAATAGTAAGTCAAGCAAATGATGTCCAAATGACCCCAAACGAAAGCCAAACTGAATGATTCTGATAACTAAAGCCAAGCCATGCCTCAACAAGACCCTCTATCCACCCTATCAGCCTACAAGGGTCACATAATAGGCTAATCTCAAGAACTGAGAGATGTCAACTGGAAGGGACATTACAGTCCGTCCCTCCTAAAATTGCTTGTCCTCAAGCAATCTCAACTCCGGATGTTGCAAAATCTCCTCACTCTCCCACGTAGCATCCTCCACTGGTAAATCTCTCCATTTCACCAAATATTCCCTGATAGTCCTCCTACGTAGCTGTCTTTCCTTGTATTCCAGGATCGACTCAGGTACTAAAATCAACTTTCCCTCATCATCTAAAGGAGGCAATACTGCTGAAGGTACCACACGATGTCCTCACGCCTTCTTGAGACGTGACACATGAAAAACATTGTGGACCTTACTATCTGCTAGAAGCTCTAGCTCATAAGCCACCTCTCCAACACGCCTCACAATCTTGAAAGGACCATAATACCATGGCTTGAGCTTCTCGGACCCACTCTTCCTGAGAGTAGACTGCCGATAGGGCTGCAGCATAAGATATACCATATCTCCCACCTCAAAAGATCTCTTTGTCCTCTTCTAATCTACATACTGCTTCTGTTGATTCTGTGCCTTAGCAATATTCTCCTTAAGAGCCCTCATAATGTCCTGGCTCTCATGCAATAAGTCTCTGGCACTCGACACTCTACTCACTCAGTAGCAAATCAAGAAAACTAGGCGCCTCATACCCATACAACGCCATGAAGGGGGACATCTGAATGGTCATGTGATAGGTGGTATTGTAACAATACTCACATAAGTGTATCCACTTGACCCATGTCTTCTGCTGCCTTGCAATGTAATTCCTGAGGTAGCCTTCCACCCATTTGTTCACTATCTCCGTCTGACCATCAATTTGCGGGTGGTAACTGGTGCTCGGTGTAAGCTCAGTCCCACAAATTCTAAACACTTCCTGCCCGAAGTGACTCAGGAACCGACTATCCCTGTCGCTAACTGTTGATGTGATTTTCGTGACCACACCAACACAAAATAAAGTCGCCAACGGCTACTCTATCCTCTCTTGAACAAAGTTTCCTGCATGCTAAGATTGCGAGATAGATCATGCATTTAACTCCAAGGTTCCTTCAGTGCGAATAGTCTTAGTTGGCTTGATGTGATATATCTGGTATTTCAAGGGGACTTACACAATTGTTCGACAGTTGACAGCAGACAACAGACTAAGGGCTTTGTGAAATTCAAATGATTTGGCAAGTGGGCACGAGTTTCCTAATCCTAACCAGAAATGAACTGAAATTAAATGAGTGTAGGGCCTAAGAAATTTATGTTCTACTCTAAGGCGTGGGATATGGCGATCAATTCTTACAGACTTCAACCAAGCTCCGTTTTGTCTCACTTCGGACAGCTTCCGCGGAACTGGTGCAATCTTCAAAGGAGTGGCTCAAGATGTTCAGATCACAATCTAGCATGAAGACACCATCACAACGACGCATGCCAACATATAAACCATAATCGAAGTTAAGTTTCACAAAGTTCCAGTTGACCACGCAAGGCGAACTCACCATCAGCGAGCCCGCTAGTGGTATGGACGAACGAGGTCTTGTTCAAATCGGGAACCACATTCCACAATTACTAAGTACTTGCATGAAATGAAATCTACTTTGCTTTAAGCTACTTCAAGATGCTACGTGAATTGGAAGGACGAAGAAGCCTCAACAACTACTCATAACAAAGAAGAAATCACCATCAATGAAAATTCTTTTATTATGAAAGCATTCATGACAACTTCTTACAAAGTATTCAATGGGAAGACTTTCCTTCCTCTTCAATCTAAACTATACTATCAACTATCTAATTGCTCTCTACTCCTTCTCTGCTATCCTAACTCTGATCTAATTCTAATTTCTAATGAGGTACAAATGAGGGGGACTCCCCCTTTTATAGTTGGCCAAGTCCAATGGACGGCTCAGATTACAATCGGCTGGGTGGCCTAGATTGTGCCACCTCAGCCCTAAACAAGATTCACCCTAAAAACCGCCACCAAGAGGAGTGGGCTAATAAATGAGCCATAATGTCCATCATCCTTCTAGAAGATTCTATCTTTGAAATGCGTTCAAACTGTTCTTGATTTTCTTTTTCGTCGCTTGAGCTAGGCACATATTAAGTCTCAACACTTAGCCACTTTTTGCAACTTCCCTTCCTTTGATGTTGAAATGTCATCTTTGGATCATTGCTTGGTCTCGACGCTCCTCCTGCAAAACAAGCAAGGAGAAGAGTATTAGAACACTTCATAATATAAATTCACTTTTACTTACTAGGATTTTCACGCTCTAACTTCCAAGCGTTCATCGTCTTCTCCAGCCAACTTCGCATTCAGATTCTTCATGCCTTAGCCAAATTTTCAACCTATCTTGTATTTTGCTCGGGCATACTTCATTCTGATATTTCATTCGACTTAGGCTCGAGAAAAATCCTCTCATCAGGAATTTGACCAAAAATCATCTAGATGATCATTCTCAAATTCATCTGCCAAGGCACATTTTATCCCTTGCCTTAGAAAATTTTTAAATTTTCCCCTAGGAAAATTCATCAACCTGGTGCCCATCAAAAATCTTCATCCTGAAGGCCTTGGCGAAGAGTAGAAGACATGGTAATCAACTTCTCATCGATAATCTTTAATACCCAGAAGAAAATTTCCTTCAGAACTTGTCGAACTCATGGGTGTACAACGAACGGGTTCATTTAATTTTCTAAAATTTTGAACCTTGGGAAAAATAATCTTCAACAAATTAAAACCCGTTCTTCACATCTGTGAACATTCTGTTGCTCTAACTTAAAAAAAATATTTTTGTTGTGCAACTAGCATCATTTGACTTCATCCTCGGCAATTTTGTTCATGCCTTAGAAAAATTTCACATCTCCACTAGGCTTAGGCGTTTTTCCCAAGGAAGAAAATATTTTGCCTTGGAAAATTTGAATCACTTAGCATTTTTGAAATTTTTGCCTTAGAAAACTTTTTTTTTTTAAATTTCATCTTCAATCATCTTCCTGTGGTGAGAAAAAATTTCATCAATTCACTTGGAAAATTTTAATGCCTTGATCACACTTGTATGTTATGGAGAACATTTTTAAAACCAACGCCTAGCATATTTCCCATCTTCACCTTAGGCACACCTCATACTTAGAAGAGAATATCTTATTTCCATGCCTATCATATTAATTTCACCACCTTGCACCTAAGGCGCATTTCACTTGCTGAGGTGGACTTAGCTTCCAACGCCTTAGGCAACATTCTCCATTATTTCCTAGCATACTCACTCTTTATTTACCACTTTCCACTCCACACTCACCCCTTTACATGGCGCATATCACATAGGCAAGAGGATGGGCGCATTTTGCTTGTGTAGGAGGAGGAATCTTTTCAACGCCTTGACTGGTGACTCTTAAGCTTCTTCATTTTTGTCTCCACATGCCCTCTTTTGGGCGCATTTGATGCCTCTAGGAGGATGAATTTCATACTTAGAAAAATTTCATGCATGTTATGCTTGGAGGTGGGCACATTTTACTATGTGAGGTGGATGAAGCCTTTGACCCTTTGACTTTCTTGTTAACTCCTCCTTGTTGAGCTTGGGCGCATTTGCTACTTGATGAAGGATGAAGTTTGTTGACTCTTTGACTAGCTATCCTTGGGCGCATTTTGGCATATGAAGTGGATTTTAAAACTTGCCTTTTCAACCCATTTGGAATATTCCCTCCTTGCATGCATACGTTTTGTCCTTTTCCAACTTTGCATGCCATTGGTTTTGTCCTCACATGCCTCTACTTGGGCACATTTCAGCATATGAGGAGGATAAGCATGTTGACGCCTTGACTTGTCTTTTTCAAACTTATTCTACCATGTAGCTTGGGCGCATTTGGCATGTAGTGGAGGATGGGCGCAAATTTGAGGTGGTGGAGGATGAAATACGTTGACCTCTTTGACTTCCTTTATGAACTTGGGCGCATTCTCTACATGGTGAGGAATGAGTTTGACACTTAGAAACTTTTCTTGATGCCTCTTGTAGCTGGGCACATTTTGGCATAGGAGGTGGATAAACTTTGTTGACTTTCCTTGACTTTCTTGGGAGGTGGGCGCATTTAGGCTAGGGAGCAGGATGAAATTCTCAACACTTAGAAACTTTTGCTTCCACCACCTTGAGGGCGCATTTGGCATGCTAAGGAGGAAGTTTTCATGCCTTAGTTTATTTTTCATCGATCTCCTGTCATGAGGGCGCATTTTGCCATAGGAGCAGGATGAGCTTTTGCCTTTAGAAAAAATTTCCATGCTCAGCTTGTGAGGAGGGCTCATTTTCAGGTAGCTGCAGGATGAAGTCCAATACTTAGCCATTTTTTTATTTTTTTTTAATTTTGTCTTCGCCAGTTTATCCATTCCTGCTATTTATAGTAAGCCCTTCAATTCTTGCATCTCTGAAGCTCAGAATGATTTGAAATTTTGAATGCCGGATCCTCACGACCTTGTTGGCCTATTGACACTGCTATTTCGGGTTGGCCTGCTATTTTCAGCCCATTTCTGAAGGTGGTTTGCTATTTATAGTAACTGCTCATTTCTGATACTTCCACATCTCCGTTCGATTTGAAATTTGAATGATACGCTCTTCACCATGTGACCTTCCTACTAACGTCGGCGCATGCAACTGACTTGCTATTTTTAGCCTGTTTCCAAAATGACTTACTATAAATAGTAAGTGCTCCGTTTGACTTCAAATTTTACCAGTAGATAGCTTGAAGGATGCTGATCGCGGTGGTTTACACCGGTTTTCGAAAATTCTGACTTTTTATCCCTCTTTTTAGGTCCCGAAGCTGGAAACCCTAATTTGTTCTGCATGCATATCAGATGATCTATGTTTGTCCTTGTTTCTATTGCATTGCGATCAGCTCGTGATTCTGAAGTGCTGGGAGGCGGCTGCCGAGACGCATGTGCTAAAAATAGGAAGTTCCAAAACAAGTGACCATCTCCGTTTGCATGTCACATCACTGTGAAGCTCTCGAAAAACCCATAAGGAATATGCAGACATGCAAAGAAAACCTTGACATGCAAACCCTAAAAATAGCCTCTAAAGGCTGAACTTTGAAAGTCCTTATCTCACTTTGCATGTTATATTGTCGCGAAAGTCTCGAGAAACCCAGAAGGAATCTCCAGACATGCGTTGAAAAACTCTGCATCTAGGCCCTGAAATCTGCTCCAGAAGCTGAACTACTAAAAATAGTAAGTTGTCTGTTTCAGCTCAAATTTTGCACACAAGCAGCTTGATGTGTTTTGAATGCAGTGTGACTGTCGGAATTTCCAAAATGCTGAAAGATTGCCTGTAATTGCACACTTACTAAAAATAGTAAGTGACTGAAATCTGATGAAAATTTGTTGAGAGCCTGCTGGAAGCATACTGACAACAGTGTTAATCCTTATTTTCAATTTATTCACCACATTTGACCTCAAATTGGCAAGGAAGTCCAAAACCCTAATTTTCAGACTTGGCCAAATTTCACATTTAAACTCAATGGCAGGCATGTCCCCTGAAAGGCAGACCAGAATGGAGCAAAAATTAGGGGTCCCCATCTTGAATGGGGTGATGTGTGAAAAGGTCACAACACTAACTATGCTCTGAGGCAACCCATGCAATCTAAAAACCTCACAGAAAAATACCTCTGCTACCTGTGTAGCTGTGTAAGTCGTGGTGATCAAAAAGAAGTGGGCATATTTCGTTAGCCGATCCACAACTACATATATGCAATCACGTCCTTGGGCTTTAGGAAAGCCCGTAATAAAATCCATCGACAGGCATTCCCACTTCCTATCAGGAATCGGAAGTGGCTGCAACAATCTGCCGGATACGTGTTCTCCTGCTTGTTCTGCTGACAAATAGAGCACTCACGCACATACTGAAGAACATTTGCCTTAAGACCCTTCCATGTAAATCTCTCCCGAACCTGTCTGTATGTTTTGAAGTACCCGGGATGCCCTGCTATAGGTACATCATGGAAAGCTCACAGAATGGTGTTCTTCATCTCTGACCCTGGGATCAAGAAAATCCTGTTCTTGTAAATGATCAAGTCATTCACATGTGTGTATCGGATGTCCACAATAGATCCCTCAACAATACCAGATGCCCATGTATCCTTGGCATACTTTGCCACAATCAAGTGCCTCCAGTCCTCTGCAATCTGTACCATAGAACTTAGATGAGGCCGGCGTGAAAGAGCGTCAGCAACAACATTCTGTGTACCTTTGATATAGGTGATGTCAATGTCATATGCCTGTAACTTACTCACCCACTTTTGCTGACGGTCATTCAAATCCCGCTGTCCTAGGAAATGCCTCAAACTATTATAATCAGTTTTAATGCAAAACTTACTGCCCACTAAATATTGTCTGAATTTGGCCAAGGCATGCATTATTGCCAGCATTTCCTTATCATATATACTGTAAACCCTCTCTGGTCCTCTGAGTTTTCTGCTCTCATAAACAATTGGGAGCTTGTCCTGCATAAGCACCACTCCAATGCCCTCATCAGAAGCATCACACTGAAGCTCAAAAGGCTTCGTAAAATCCAGCAGTGCCAACACTAGACATGTAGTCATAAGCTCCTTGAACCTCACAAAACACTCCTGTGCCTCAGGAGTCCAAATGAATGCACCTTTTTTCAACAAATCCGTCATAGGTGCTGCATGGCGTGAATAACCACTAACAAATCTGTGATAGAAACCACATAACCCAAGGAATCCTTGCAGTTGTGTAAGGTTTGCCAGAGTAGGCCAATCTACAATAGCACGGATCTTCTCAGGATCCATCCGCACTCCCTCTGCACTGATAATATGGCCTAAGTATAACAACTCAGTCATCCCTAAATCACACTTGGATTCCTTTGCATACAAGGACTCCCTCTCCAAAATGCTGAGTACTGTATCCAAATGAGCCAAGTGCTCCTGCCATGTCCTGTTGTAAACCAAGATATCATCAAAGAAGACAAGTACATATCTCCTCAAATGTGAGTGGAAGACCCTGTTCATGGTGGACTAGAATGTCGCAGGAGCATTGGTTAGCCCAAATGGCATAACCACAAACTCAAAGTGTCCACAATGACAGCGAAACACGGTCTTCTCAACATCCTGCTCACGAACTCTAATCTGGTGATATCCCGATCTCAAGTCTATCTTCGAAAAGTAACAGGCACCATGGAGCTCATCAATAAGCTCATCTATACGGGGTATGGGATATCTGTTCTTAATAGGCCTCTTATTCAAGACTCTGTAATCTATGCACATATAAAGTGTACCATCTTTCTTCTTCACTAGAACAACTGAAGAAGCAAAGGGTGATTTACTTGGTCGAATGTGACCCATAGCAAGTAGCTCCTTGATAGTCTTCTCTATCTCATCCTTAAGCCACTTTGGATGCTTGTAAGGAGTAATCATGACGGGCTTGGCGCCCTCCTCAAGCTCTATGATGTGCTCGATACCCCTGTCTAGAGGTCTCCCTGGTGGAATGTCACTGAAAACCTTCCCATGCTTAACTCTCAACTGCTGAATGTCAGTATGATACTCAGTCTTATGCAATCCCTCCTGTGTAGGTGTCAAAGTGCACTCGGCAGCCCACTCAACCATGTCATGACGCATAAGTCTCTCCATCCGTCAAAAGGAAATAGTCCTGACGTTACTGTCTCGGATGGCCTTCAGTATATGAGTCTTCCCATCCACCTCGAACCTGATCTCCATGTCTTTGAGACGAGTGTAACTTCCTCAAGAGAATGAAGCCACTTCATGCCCAAAACTAGATCAATATCACCCATATTCACCACATAATAATCAGCCTTGAATTCATAATTATTCAAGCGCTGTTGATGTGTTTTTCGTGACCGCACCAACGCAGAATAAAGTTGCCAACGGCTTCCCTATTCTCTCTTGATCAAAGTATTCCGCATGCTAAGATTGCAAGAAAGTTCATGCGTTCAACTCCAAGGTTCCTTTAATGCGAATAGGCTCAGTTTGGCTCGATGTGATTTGCTGGTATTTCAAGGGGACTTACAGAATTGTTCGGCAGTGGAGAAAGGGATTCAAATGCTCGAAAGATTTATCTATGAAGTGCGGGTTTCCTATTCTAACCAGAAAGTACTGAATTGAAAAGGGTGTAGGGCCTAAGAAGTTTATGTTCTATTCTAAATGCAGGATATGTGGAGCTTCACTTCAATAGACTTCAACCGGATTTCACCTAGCCTCCGTCGGACAGCCTCAGCAAAATCGGTGCAATCTTCAAGGGAAATAGCAAAAGATGTTCAAATTATGACTTAACATGCATACACCATCACAACGACGCATATAAGCATATAAATCACAACTGAAGTTAAACTCAAGGTAATGTCCAGTTGACCACACAAGGCGAACTTATCATCAACAAGCCGCTAGTGGTATGGAATAAAGCGAAGCTATCTTAGTAAAACACCACACACCAAAGTAAGCTACTTGCATGAATTTAAGCTACTTGGATACGAAAGGAAGAAGAAACCTTGCTAGCATTTCATGACAAGACGAATTCCATCATCAATGAAAAGATCTATTATCATAAAATGTGTTACACAACAATTTCCTCAAAAGTTTTCAAAGGGAAAACTTTCTTTCTTCTCCAAACTACACTATCAATCTACTTCTAAGCTACTCTAAGCTGTCCCTCTACTCTAATTCTACCCTGATCCTCTCTACTGTCTACTTTCTAATCAATTACAAATGAGGGGGACTCCCCCTTTATATAGCTAGCCAAGTCCCAAAAGACGGCTAGGGTTACAATCAATAGAGTGGCCAGAATCGTGCCACCTCAGCCCTAAATAATATTGCCCTAAAACCGGAGAGTGGGGTAATAAATGCGCCATAATGTCCACCATCATCCTTCTAGAAGATTCCATTTGTAGACGCGTTCACACTGTTCTCGATCTTCTTTCTTGGCGTTGTTCTTTGATTTCTTCCACTTGAGGGTCTTTATCTTCGTCACTTCGAGTTAACACTTAGCCAATTTCTTGCAACCTTTTCTTCCTTCGAGATTGAAACTTGTAATTTTATCTTCCTCCGAGGGTTGTGATGTCATCTTGCTTCATCACTTCAGGTCATCGCTTGATCTCGACGTCCCTCCTGCAAAACAAGCAAGGAGAAGGGTATTAGAATACTTCATGATATAAACTTAACTCACTCACCTGATCCTCACGCTCCAACTTTCAAGCGTTCATCGCCAACTTTGGGTTCAAGTTCATGCCTTAGACAAACTTCATCTTTGAGAAATTCATTTCACCTGCTGGAGCTCTGATAACCTCGATTTTATTCATCTCTGGCTCAAGAAAACTATCTTCACGAAGGATTGAAGCAAATTCACCTAGGCAGTTTCTTTCAAATTCATCGTCTGGAGGATCTTACCTTGAAAACGCATTTTCTTAATTTTTGCCTTGAAAATTTTCAAATTTCCCTTAGGAAATACCTCAACCTGGTGCCCATCAAAAATCTTCACCTCGGGATCATCGGCAAGCTGTGGAAGATCCTAAAATCCATTCCTCACTGATAATCTTCAATACCCAGAAGAGAATTTTCTCCAGAACGCATCGAACCCATGGGTACCCAACGAGCGGGTTCATTTAATTTTCTGGAATTTTGAACTTTGGAAAAATAATTTTCAACAATTTAGTTCTCGTTCTTCGATTCCCTCTGAGGATTTTGCTCTGACTTGGAAAATTTTTACCAATCCTGTGCAGCTGGCATTCACCGACTTCACCTCAGGCAACTCTGTTCACGCTTCGGGAAAATTCTATCACTTCTCCAGACTTAGGCATTTTTCTAAGGGAGAAAATATTTTGTGCCTTAGAAATTTTCTTGAATCATCTCGAAAATTTTGCCTTAAAAAAATTTTATTTTTACTCAACTTTGATCATCTTGCCCGCGAGGGAAAATTAACTTAGAAATTTTTTTCACGAGGGCGCTTCACACTTAATTTATTTTTCATCTGGCATGCATTATTCATCCTTTGTATTTTATTTCACACTTAGAAAATATTTTCATTTGAAAACCCAACGCCTTAGAAAAATTCCCATCACTCATCACTTTAGGCGCATATCACCTTTCATGGAGAAAATGCTAAATTTCAATGCCTTGCACTTATCATTTCACCCTCAACACTTCACTTATTTGCTACGCCCCACCTCATATTCATTTAACATGGCGCATAGCACTTGAAGAGGTGATTTAAAAAAAATCACGCCTTAGTATATTATCCTCACCTCCTCACACATATCACCTTTGGCGCATCACACTTGAAGAAAATCACGCCTTGAAATATTTCAACGCCTTAGGAAAATATTTCTAACACCTTGTAACTCCTTCATCACCCTTGGCGCATTTGAGGGTAGGAGAAGAAAAAACGCCTAGGCAATTTTCAAACACTTTTAGGCTTTAGGCGCCCAACACACACACGCCTAGCAATTTTCTCTAAGGCCCACCACCTTGGGCGCATTCTACACATGATGGAGGATAACGCCTAGCTTTCACCTTGGATTTACCACGCCTTGGCAAAATTTTCACCTTAATTACCACCTTTATTTACCTTTCACATCCAAACATGGGCGCATTTCTATGTGTGTGAAGGATGACCTTTCAACTTCCCGTTTTTGTCCTCATATGAGCTCATTTGGGCGCATTTAGGAGGGTGAGGAGGACGAGTTTGCAAGCTGGGCGCATTTTGCATGTGATGAAGGATAAAAAACTTTGACTTTGTTGACTCCTTGCACCTTGGGCGCATTTTACCCTTGCTGGTGGATGAACTCAAGACAACGCCTTGGGTGACTCTTCACCTTCTATTTTTTGTCTTCATAAGGCCCTGTTTGGGCGCATTTTGCCTAGGGGGAAGGATGTAAATGTTTGACTTTGCTTTGACCCTCTGCAACTTAGGCGCATTTCACCCCCCTGTGAAGGATAAGCTTGCATCTTGGGCGCATTTTGAGGGTGGTGGCGGATTTCTCATACTTAGAAATTTTTTCATACCTCCTGAGCTTTCCTTCTTCTTTTGGGCGCATTTCCTTATGCCTGCAGGATGAAACTCATTGACTTTCTTTGACTTCTTCTGCCTTGGGCGCATTTTGACCCCTGAGGAGGATAAACTTCATGTCTTAAGAATTTTCCAAGCCTCCTCATCAATCTGGGCGCATTTTGCCATAGCAACTGGATGAAACTTCAGACTTAGACAAATTCTCTCGTTCCTTGCCAGTATATCATACCCTGCTATTTATAGTAAGTCTTCTCGTTTTTGCACTTCTGAAGCTCAGATCAATTTGAAATTTTGAACGTAGCATCCTCATAGCTCCATTGTCCTGTCTATACTGCCATTTTTAATCACCCTGCTATTTTTAGCATGCTTTTGAAGGTAGTTTACTATAAATAGTAACCTCATGTTTCTGATAGCTCCATTGCTCGGCTTGACTTGAAATTTTAATGAGGCGTTCCTCACCACGTGACCTGTCGGCTGACACTGACGCATGCAGCTGATTTACTATTTTTAGCCAGTTTCCAAATTGACTTACTATAAATAGTAAGTGCTCCATTTGACTTGAATTTTACCAGATTACCTGAAGGATTGATCGCGTGGTTTACACGGTTTTCGAAGATTTTGACTTTTGATGCCTATTTTTAGGCTCGAAGTGGAAACCCTAACTTGCGCATGCGTATCAAAAGATCTCCGTTTGCTCGTTTCGTGCGGCAGATCGGCTCGTGAATCAGAGCTGTTGGGAAGGCGTTGGACCACACTGAAGAAAATAGCCAGTTCCTAAGGTAGAATCCTCGTTTGCATGTCACACCATCGCTGAAGCTCTGGAAAACCCATCGGGAATCACCGACATGCAAAGAAACCTCGACATGCAACCTAAAATAGCCTCGGAAAGGTGAATCCGAAAGTGGTCATCTCGACTTGCATGTTATACCATCGCGAAGGTCTCGAAAAACCCAGAAGGAATATCCAGACATGCAAAGAAAATCTCTGCATCTGGACCCTGAAATTTGTGCCGGAAGCCAGACTGCTAAAAATAGTAAGTCGTCTGTTTTTGCTCAAATTTGGCATGCAAGCAGTCTGATATACTCTGAATGCAGTGTGATGATCGGGATCTCAAAATAGCTGACAAATTGCTCTGAATAGCAGACTTACTAAAAATAGTAAGTACCTTGGAATCTGATGAAAATTGGCTGGAAACGTGCTGGAAACGTGCTGACAACAATGTTAAGTTCAATTTTCAATTTATTCACTTGTTCAACCTCAAGTTGGCTGGAAAATTCAAAACCCTAATTTTCAGACCTGGCCAAAATTCAAGTTTAAACTCTATGACGGGCACAATCCCGGAAAGGCAGACAGTAGAAAAGAGAGACAAGGACAAAACAAACGAAAAGCGAAGCCAAAATTAGGGGGTCCCCATTTGCAATGGGGCGATGTGTGAAAAACGTCACAACAAGCGCAAAGGGAGATCCTTAATCATACGGTCACACCTGAGAGTGTAACCATCAGCCACCTTAACCCGAATGCCCTCAAACTCCTCGGTTATATGCCCATGCTTCTCAACAAATCTGGCATCTATAAAATTATGGGTGGCAACTGTGTCTAAAAGGGTGATAACCTTTTGACCAGCCAAAACTCCACGAAGTCTGAAAGATCCCTCCTGCTGAATGCTAGACAATCGTGCCTCCTGAAGTTGGAGCTCTGACTCTGCCCCCACCTTAGGCTTTGAAGCCTCTAATTCTGACTCCTCAGAACTCTCTTGTTTTTCGGAATTCTTAGATTCTGAATCCTCATAATAAGCCCACATAACTCTATTGGCCTTACCCTTAGGCCGCAAAGGACAATCATGGTTAGCGTCGTAGGGACCCTTGCAGTAGAAGCAAAGCTTCTTCCTGCGCAAATCATTAAGAGTCTCCCGATCCAAGGGTGCTGCTGATTTTCCCTTTGAATCACTCCTAAAATCTGATTTCTCTTTATTTTTATTAAATCCCTTGTCCTTGAATGAAGAAGTATTCCTGTAATTGAACTTGCTAGATGGAGCTGCAAGTTCCATGCTGTGTGCCTTCTTCATCGCTTCCTGTAGTGAGATAGGATCAAATGCTTTGATCCATCCTCTCATTGGCTCCAACAGTCCCTCCACGAAGAGTACAACTAGACGCCTCTTTGATATGTTAGGAACCATCACTGATAACCGCTGGAAATCCCCTATGTAAGCCTCCAAGCTACCAACCTGTCTCAACTGGGCCAAATCTCTGAAGTAAGTCTCAGGATCCTTCTTGTCAAACCGTTCCACCAATCTGTCCACAAACTCCTGGTAAGTGGTGATACAGTCATGCTGAAGTGTCACCATCCCATGATGCCATCAGTCATAAGCTACCCCCTCAAGATGCAAAGTAGCATATCTAATAGCATCCTCCTCTGCCATGGGATGCAATGTAAGGAAGGTATCCAACTTACTGATCCAAGTCTGGGTTGTAACCTTACCACTGCCATCAAACATAGTGTTGGCGTAACAACTAGCACCTCTGGAGTAAGAGTTGGTACGGACAGCTATGCACACTACGCAATGAGTGCTCTTCAAATTAGGAGGGGAAGCTCCCTCGTTGTGCTTTACAAAAATACCTGCAAAGGGAAATAAACTAAACTAATTCCTGTCTTTTTTGTTTCAGCTGTAGAGGTACAAGGCTTTCTCGAAAACTATATACGTTGCAGCTGAGAATTTTCTCTGGTTTCGCAGATTCACTAACTACAACTAAACTTAATTCTATCCAATTTCCTCAAGAAAATTAGAGCATGAGAAAACGGAGCAAGGTTATGACTATCAGACGATAAACGCATTCAGATTCTCTACTTGAAGGCAAGGTGGCGCAACTATTATCTCAATCTGAACAAGTTTATTAGGCACAAAACAGATTTGAGAATTCACGATGGCAATCTTATGAAACCCTATGTGGCATAACACTCAATCAGCATAGTAAAGACTCGCAAAACAGCTTTATCATTAAAATCTCTATGAAACCCTGTGTGGCATAACACTCGATCTTAATGATAAAAGATTCACAAAACAGATTTTCTAATCTATGGGAAGATTTACCATGAAAACTTTATGAAACCCTGTGTGGCATAACACTTGATCAACATAGTAAAGACTTCACAAAACGGTTTTATCATTACAATCTTACGAAACCCTGTGTGGCATAACGTTTGATCATAACAATAAAAGATGCACAAGACAGATTTATCTAAACTATGGAAAGAATCCACTATCACAATCGCATGAAACCCTATGTGGCATAACAATTAATTGCAATAACGAAGACACATGAACCAATACAAAAAGAGCAATATTGAGGGCAAGGTAGGTGCAGCATATATTTCTCTCAAGCAAAAGTTAATTACAAATGAGCAAAAGCTCTTATTTATATACATCAAGGTGTAGGTAACCCTAAAATCACCTTGTGTTCACTACAGTTCTTGCAATGCATGCAAGTTATGCGCCAAACCCTAACGAAGTAAACTATACAGTTAACTGGGCAACTACCCTCAGTTTAACTGGTACAAATAACCTAATTGGACCATGTGCAAGAATGCACGTCCTTATTTAAGCAAAGTTAACTGGCCACTACCTTCAGTTAACTGGAAACCCTAACCCTAACTCCTGTGTTGATAACTCCAAGGATAAGATAAGCATGTGTTAAGTCAGCAAGTGAACTGAAGACTGGAAGTCAAGTTAACTGCCACTTAGGACTCAACCCTCGAAACTAACTGCACGTTCCAACTGGCAGATCACTCCATGTCAACTCGGTCTAACACTTCGACCAAGAACTCATCGATCTCCCTGTCATCTGGCACTTTGATGCTGCTAAAAATAACAGTCTGTTTCTTTAGTTCTCTGCCACTTTCTGTAATTGTGTGCATGCCATCTTTGCATTCTTCAGTCACTTTTCTCAAACTGGCTGCAATTACTGAAACATTCTCTAATTTGGGCGCCATAGGTTCACCTTCAAGGCTGTCACAAATCAGCTTCTCGAACTCTGCTTGTACTTTCTCCAATTCGACATACGTGCCATCTTCAAGAAGGTAGTGACACGGAATCTGAACAACGAAGCCACTGACAAGTGCAAGTACTCCAACCACGTCATCCTTGAGTGAAAACAACTTGGAAGAGATCTTCTCACAAATTTCTGTCATGAGAAGGTGTTGCTCTTTCCAAGTAAAAACTTTCTCCTGATCTTCGACCTCCTCTAAAGCATCGTATGCAACTGATAACTGAGAAATGAGAACACGATCCTTTGCCAAACTCTCTGCAACTGCAATTTCAAGAGACTGAATGCCCTGACGAAGCTTATGTGCCTCGCTCCTCAACTGATATAAATCTGCAAGAAGAGTTTTACCAGCAGCAACTAAACTTTCAATCCAGTCGTCCAAAAGTCTGCCATGACTGACTAACTGATCCAATTTTCGTTGTTCTGCAGGTGTATTTTGAGGAAGAACAGATGCTCTATTTGGGTTTCTATTGACAAGATCAGAAATATACTGACGAAGTTGACCAATTTCAGCTTTAAGTAAAGCCTTGTCTTCTCCATCCTTGGTAATACTCTTTTCAAGATTATTAGTAACAATCTTAAGAAGAGTTACATCTGTCTCTCGTGTAGTCCTGCCAAGATTAGCCTTAGTGAATGTAAAGTCACCAACTTCGACTTCATCTAAGCTTTTACCCTCTAGAGGAACTGCAACTTCTATCACAATCTCTGATTCAGGAGTCTTTTCAACATGCATCTGTCTCTTTATCTTCTTGTTTGATCTCTTCTGATAAGGTTCACCAAATTCAGACAAATCAAGGTTATAGGAAGGTTCACGCCTCTGTCTCCCTAAAGATTTCTCGAGCCAACAAGACTGAACAATATCATTTATCCGAGGAGAGACTGTACCTGAAGTATCAACCTGTGGTGTTTCAGTTGTCCCCGATCCTGTTTGAACTGGTGTCTCAGGCTCAGAATCTATGTCGATAGGTTACACGTGAGGTGAACTAGGAAGTGAAACGTGAGGCTCAACTTGAATAACTGTCTCTACCGGAACCTCAGGAACATTCTCAATCTGTTTCTGCTTCCTCTTACCAATAGCTCTTTTCCCTGTGTTTCCACTGAGTCTAACCCCTTCAGGAGGTATTATAATGGCCTTGACTCTGGGTCTTGCTCTAGAAGTAGAAGGTAACGAAGAGAAATACTTTGGCGGCTCTGCTACAGGAATTGACTTCCGTGTCCGTTTGCTCTCCAAGAACAACTTGCTAGTCTTGATCACTGATCTGGAAACCTCTTCAATGGAAGTATTCTCCTTGCCATACCAATCAGGTGAGCGAAGTGGCTGCCGAGCAACTTGATCTTTAACATAAGAATTGAGAAGAACTTCTCCATCATCATCGGATAGACCATCAACATCTTCTGATAGGTAATTAGAGAGCTGACCAATAGTGAGTCTACAATAATGACGACGACAAACCTCGAATTCATCTTCACAATTTGCCCAGAAATCTTCAAGTGTTGGCGCATGTGCAATCCCTCGCTCTAACCGGTTTGCATAATGTCCGAGAGGATCATAGGAACGCCTCTCAGTATAAGGCTTGAGTTTGAACCTTTCTATCTCAGTAGACATATGCCTGGCATCTGTCGCTGCATCGCATGTGAAAATTCCCAATGTGAATGGAAAATTTGCCGCAGCCTTGTGACGACTACGAAGAAAGAAGTGAACATGCTACATCTGTCTGAGGAACTCCATAAAAACAAGCCTATCTGACGGATACCTTGGTAACATCAGGGATTCTCCAACATACCCATAAACACGAAGATATGTGAAAGTAGGAAACTGTATGAACCAATCTGCCCAAGTCTCCATTGCTGATTTAGCCTCGGCTGAAATACGAATGTGCATCTCGTCATCAAGATCTCTCACGGTTCTCATAGAAAAGTGATCATTCACTGCTCGGAAGTCCTGCTCGGATTGAGAAAACTCCAACTGAGGATAATACTCGTGAACACGCTGAACACCGAGAGTGCCATTAGTTTTAAGGAGCTTGTAGCTACCTTGAAATGCAACCAAGTAAACCAAATAGGATACCATATGAAATTCATGATACTTGAGAAAATTAGTAATTTGCTGATGTAAGCAATCACTAATCAACATAGCCCAATCAAAACGCTCTGTACCATCAAGAATTCTGGTAATCAGGTAAAACATCCATGGATGAAAAGTACTAGCATCTGATTGACCAGTAACTCGGTTGAGTAAAGTTATCAAAACAGCAACTTCCTCTTTAAATTCTCCACGACCAACCTTCTTAGGCAAGTTAGTTTTCTGCACTATCAACCATTTTTGAGCAACCTTTCTCTGTGAACGTTGATGATCAGCATCCCATATCTTCTCACAAGCTTCAAGAACAACCGTAAAGTTATCTGAGCGAGGAGGAATAGCAAAACATTTCTCTATGTCCTTCGGTTTAGGACTGCAAACAACTCTCCCGTCAACCGATCTGATCTGTCGTGAAGACGAGTCATAATGCTTAATGCAAGCAAGTACGAACTCAAGATCGAAGATAGAAACCGGAATGGATGCCGCTGCTAGCAACCTAGAACGCTCAAGATTCCTCAATGAATTGCTGCTAACACCTTCCAAACTGCTCAAATTGACCACTGGATAAACATGATTTAGGTCTGTATCTGAAGTTTTGATGAAATTATGTGTAAGGGCTGATTTCACCTTGTAATCAATGAGATTGAACTGCATTTTGAAAATGATGACTTTTGACTGTAAAGTCGAATATATCTGGAGAACTTTCTGAAAACCTCTGAACAAGGCTAAAAATAGCCTCTGACTGAAGAAATTTTCGAAGAAATTCTGGAACATGGGTTTTGTGCACAACTGAATTCTGAACAAACCCAGATAGCTGGATTCTTGAAAAAATGTGATTTAAGCCCACATGCAAAGAGATCTTCGGAAAAAAGCACAGAGCTTCAGAATGAAAGCTAGGGGCGATTTTCTCAAAAAAAAAAAAAAAACTAAGACGTGGGTCTTGCTGCAAATGTTGTCTACTTCTGAAAAATCTGCCAACCTCTACTCTGGAACTTGATAAAACCTGCATACAAATTGAAAATAAAGTCTAGAATCGACTTTCTCTGAACAATCTGAACTCGTTGCTTCGAAGAACGCTGAAAACGGACACCTAAATCACCTTAAGCTTGCTGGTCGCTCAAAAGAATACAAGCTTCAGAGCAAAAGATGATGCAATAATGGACGCCATTCTTGAAATATATAGAATTTCATCATAGAAAATTCGCACTAAATAAAGCATGCATAAAAATGGCGCTTGGCTTCTCATTGGTCCTTATTATATTTAACTGAAACTCGAACAAGCTCAATAAGTGGTTATGCATTAGGGTTACCCTTTCAAGTCTTCAGTTAAACTTAACCATGCAATTTTAGCTTCAGTTAGCCATCTTTATCAAGTTCGCCACCTTCAACCTTGCTTTAGATTCATCAAATTTAACCTAAGGCGTGCCCTTTGATAGCTTTAGTTAACAATGTTGATTGCAAAGAGAAATTTGCCATCTATATGCTAAAAATAGCTAGCCTTTTGGAACTTCAGTTGGCCTTCATGAATGCGCCAACTTCATGCTTTAATCAAATATAATCTAAAAATAGCAACCCTTTTAGAACTAAAGTTACCTTTTCCTTGAAAAGTGCGCCATCTTCACCAATTCATGCTTCACTTTTCAAAAACTAAATATAGCGACCCTTTTCATGAGTGAAGTTAACAACTTCAAATTCGCCATACTTCACTAAATATGCTTCATGCTTCACAAATTAATGCTTCATGCTTCAATTCGTCCCTTTTGAACTTCAGTTGACATTTCATGAAGCGCCATCTTCACCAAAATCTTCACAATTGCAAGCAAAATCGCCATGCATGTAAACTTCAGTTGACATTCAGTAATAATCTTCAGTTAAGTCAACATGCAATCAAGTTAACTCAACATGCAAGGTAGTTAACTGAACATGCAAACTAGTTAACTGAACATGCAAATTGAAAGATCACTCCACATGCCAATATATGAACTGAAGATGACAACCCAGAAATCGTTCAGTCTAACTGCAGTCAGAACTCCAGTTAAGGCGTCCATTCAACTCACTTTCGAAAACTCAACTTTGACCTTTCAAGCGAATTCCAGACTTAGCCAAATTTTATGAAAATTTAGGCTAAAACCTCTGTCGGGACCTCTGTTCATCCTCTGATACTGGTTGACTGACTTCTCCGATTGGCTGGCTGATATGTGCATTGCAGAGCTGAGTAAAAACTGAGCAAAAGATATCTTGACACTGAACGTCATAAAACTGACATTTGAAGGCTCAAAAATCCAAGCGCCTTTTTCAAAAGCTGCGCTTTTTCTCAGACTTAGTCAAATTTTGACTTTTGTATCTCAAACGAAGGGAAAAACAAAATCCTTCGTAACTTCTGTTTTAGCCACTTTCAGAACTGGATCTCAGGTTCACTGCGAAGCTAATTTCATTCTGCACGACGACTGCAAAGGCACATTTCCCAAGAAAACACCATTTGAAGGGTGAAAAACAAAAGCGCCCCTTTCAAAAGTTGCTCTTTTCATTCCAGACTTGGCCATTTCTGGAAACGACAAAAATAATATAAAAACCTCGACTGCAAGCTGCCAAGACATCTTCTGAACTGACGGAGACAGGCAACGGAAAGCTGAACATAACACAGTCACATTGAACATCTGAAATCATCAGAAAGAAAGCATTAAAGGCCTGAAAAGCTTGAGCGCCTTTTTCAAAATGTGCTCTTTTGCTAATTTCTTCTCATATTGACTAAGATTTGACCCAACGTTCAACCTCAGGTTCAGGCACTTCAACAACTCGGATTCTCCCACTGACGGATGCGTCGCGAAGCTCGAACAAACGTGAGATAAACATCTTGGGTGGCGTTTAGCCAAAAACCTACATTTGGCACCTCAAAAAGATGGGCGCCTTTCTGAAAAGCTGCGCTTTTCTCCAGTGTTAGCCAATTCTCGCTTTCGCCTTGTTTTGCGCTGTATCCTCCGTAACTTGCTCGAAACAGGTCCGTTTGGCAGGCTTGATAGCTTACTGCGAAGCTGACGTGATGCCGGATAAAAGTCTGCTGGAGGTGACAAACCCTAAAAATAGAATCTGAACCCCTAAAAGATAGGGCGCCCATTTGGAAAGTTGCTCCCTTCTCCAGAGATAGAAAATTTTGATGTTTTTCGTTCAGATTTTCACTTTTCTTAAATCTCTTCAGTAACAGACTGACATAGTACTGACACCAACTCCATATTTAAAAACCCCAAAAACGACCATTTGACAACACTTTAACAAGATTTAGACTCAATTAAGCAAAATGCCTTAGTGAAGCAAAAATTTTAGTTTTGGGTACAACACATAGCTAAAGTGAGCTTGTTTGTGGCATGCTTCAGGTCACTATTTTGATGTCTAGGCCTCCTATCCGACCTGTTCCTGTAATGCTCTCGCCTCTGTGTGATAAACCTGTCAAAGGTAATTCTCTCTCTGACCTCTGGGGTCAATAACTCCCAATCATCGTTCGCTGCCTGTTGTCCCTCATTTTTGACTTCTTAAAAATTGGGATAACCTATCAAAATTTTGATAGAATTTGAATATTTTCTCTTCTAAGGCACGTTTTACGAGGTGCAAAGGTTAGAAAATTTCAGTTTTGGGTCTATAGTCCTTTTGGCTAACATTTTTCACTCACTTGTACGTTTTCATGAAATTCTAATTCATTTTTAGTGTCTTTTTTACCAAATTCGGGTTTTTTAGGCAACTCAGCAGAATAGGGAAATTTAAGCCTAAGAGCAAAATAGCTAAAACTTCCAAAAGTTTTGAAATTGCTAAATGTCCAAAAAATCCTGAAATTGCAAAAAGCAAAATTGCTAAAACTTCCAAAAGTTTCGAAATTGCTAAATGTCCAAAAAATCTCGAAATTGCTAAAACTTCCAAAAGTTCCGATTTTGCTTAAGTTGTCTAAAAATACCTATTTTTATTAAAATGAAATTGTCAAATAAGCTAAAAGGTCCGATTTCTTCTATTTGACAAAATGTAAAATTGCAATGAGTATCTAAAAACCCGAAATGCAAGTAAAAGGCATTTTTGAAGTTATTTGTTATATTTTTCACTTGCAATGAGCATCAAAAAACCCGAAATGAGTTTTGCAAGTGTTTTTGTGAGTTTTGTAGCTTGATCTTGTTCATATGTACCCCGATTGAAGAGATTTTGGCATGAAGAACACTTGGCAAGGTCTGCAACTTTATTAAATTCCCCATTTTTGCTCTACCATTGCCACATTTTTTGCATATTATAAAAAAATGTATGGCTGAAAATGCGTTTTTCCACTTCACACACCCTTCATTCATGTCTCTTTCATACACCATCATACTTCATTCGCCCTTCATTCATAAAAACGTTTTTCTCTCTCTTTCATTCGCCTTTCCATTTCACTTTTCATTCACTTTCCTTCATTTCATATTCATTTGCCATTACCATTTTTCTTCATCATCATTATCATTTTCTACAAAAATGATGCCCTTGGCTGAAAATCGGGTTTTCATAATCTGATTATAAGTAGGAGATTTTGACCAAGGTTACAAGTTAAAATGATAAACTTGCAATGACCTCTTATTTTTCTTACCTTGCACTTTTACTTGCAATGGCTTCCAAAAATCCCGATTACATTATACCTTACTTGCTGTCAGCCTTCCAAAACCCGAAATTCACTTGTGAGCCCATTTTTGCATCAAATTATCCCTTCCCTTGTCAGTCTTGTTTACACATATGATCTATCAAACCAATAAATCAAGGCATGGGCATTGTTTTATAACAATTTAATCTTGAATAAGGTGTTATGGGTTCTTCATCAGTGAACAAAAGAAGAAGAGATACAACAATAATTCATGGAGCAGCTTGAAGGTCAATAATCCTCATGAAACCATCTAGGGACAAAGTAAATCAAGCATGGAAAAAGGACACAACGAAGAGAAGAACTTCCTAAAGAAATGGTACTACTCCAAGCCTGTGATAAGATTGCAGTTGCCAAGAACACACTAGGCCCTGATCCAGCTGAGTTGCAAGAAATTATCAGCAAGTTCTTATCTTTCAGAGCTAGGAACGAGACAAGTTGAAAATATTAGGTTGTTTTATGTATTTTACTTTCGACAAAGTATATGTAAAAACAAGTTTTGCAATTGCAAGTGTTCTTTTCGTGCAGTTTTAGAAAATGTAATTACATGTAAGTTCTTACAAAACAAATCACAATTTGGATTGTAATTTTGAATAAGTCAATTGCAATTAGTTACCAGTTGAGAGATTTTCTCAAATTTGTTGAGATCCTCCCACCTTTTTCTCTTGACCTCTCTCCTATAAATATTTGAGAGATTCCATTGTAATCTTTTATCTTTTTAGCAAGCAAGAAAACTCTACAGAATTTTATACTCATAAAGTCTTTGAGCTTTATAGTTGATAATTGTGATTTTTCAAGTAATATCAAGAAGTTGGAATTTCAGACTTTGTGCTGAATTCTTATTTTGCATCCTTCATGTTCTTATGTCATTTTGGGGCATCATTTTGTAACTACTTGAGAATTGTGGAATATTGCTGAAGAGAGATTCAATTTAAATATCTGCAGTCTTTGTACTGTAAATGTTGAAAGTTGAATTTGTAGTTGGTATTAGAAATAGAGAAGAATTGCGAGACTTTGTGCTCAAAGTAGTTCTCATTTAGAGTAATCAAAAGATACATCGTAGTTACAGACTTTGTGCTGTTTTATGTTGTATATTTTCATAAAGTAATCATTCTGAAAAGGGTTGATAGGATTTCATTCTTCAAGACTTTGTGCTTATTAGTTGTTTTCCCGTCCCAGAGGAAGTAACCGAAGTCTTTGTGCTTTTAGGAAACTTTATTTCCTCTTTCTTGATTTCACTGCATAACTGCTTTAATAAGTTTTATTAACTTTTGCTATTTCTTTTCTGTGAAGAGAAAAGAACATAATCTTTCCTGAAATAAGAGGAACGATTGCTGTCCTACCCATTTAGTTTTATTTAGTTAAAGGGGGAGCCTTCCCTTAATTAGGAGAGTTTAATCTCACGTCCTGTGGTTGAAACCATAATTTTGTACGCTTTCACAAGAATACAAAATTTTCAACCAACACTGCCATAAGAATATCAGCGAACACTTCCTCTGGCTCCTCATCTACAATAGCCCCGTCAAGCTCCTGTCTCACAAAAGTCGGCCGAGTAGGCCTATTTGCTGTCCGTGAAACAGTCCTGGGTATCCTCCGTGAACCTACATCACTCCTATCTTCATCGCGCTTCCCAAGGTGGTACGGATTTTATTGCTGTTGTTTAAGGGCCATACAAATCAGCTTGAGGGCCGTACTTTTTATTCAAGCCTAGACACCTTGTCTTTTGGCTTTCTTTCTTCACTAGATGGTACGCCTTGCACTCTAGGTCAATCTGCAGAGATTTTTAGGCTGGAGAAATGTCAATTGATGTTGGCCGTATTAATTCTTCATCATTCTGGGGTGGCTGCAATCAGCAAATCAGGTTTTTAAATAATGCAAATTTGTTTGCCTTTTTGTCTGCATGTTAGGGTTTCAGTATTGTAATCACTGAGGAAGAATAATAAATCTATTTGCTATCGATTCAAGGATCTATATGCTTCAGTTTTTACCTTACAGTATTTATTAAAGATTTTAGAAGTATTTCTTTCAAAAATCGCATTATGTTCTTTATATGCAAAAACCTCAAAAAAATCAAAAACCTTCAAAACACAAAAAAACAATCAGTTTGAGCATCAAGGTTGAAGTTGAACCAGCAGGGTTCTTCACAGTTATACATTGAAACTATGAGTATTTGATAACTATGAATGATGAAATTTCAATTATTGAGTGTTTGATGATCATATGACATGTGTAATCTTTGAATTATGAGTGTTTGATAATCAAATTAGGCTCTTATGTTCTCTAAATGCATTAATTTGTTCTTTTTTTGTAAAACTCTGGTTTTTGAGTCTATAGTCCCGAGTCCGAGTCATATTTTTGGGCTGCCGAGTCCATGGCGAGTCTGAGTTTGCAAACTATGCTCTCATTGATGTCTCCAACAAATTTCTCACAAAAGCTCTGTCAAGGAGGGTAAAGTTGCTTGTTGACATATTAGTCAAAAAGGAAAAAAACAGTTTTATCAGAGGAAGTACTATCTTCAATAATCCTGACGGAAACCTAGAAACATCACGAGTGGGTGTCTGGACTGTTGACCCCCATTTTGTGCCCCCTTGGAAAAGGTCCAGATTCAGAGTTGCCATCTTGTCAAAAATCATGCACAAATGGCATTCTTCAAGGCCAAGGACAGTCCAAAGGCTTATTAAAATGTAGTCTTTGTGTCTATGACGCAAAGCTATGTAAGAGGTCAAAATTCTATGTCCTATGTGAGCCAAGAAATATGATAAGTGTTCCCCATGAGTGCAAATAATAATGCCACTTATAAAACAGCATGAATGTAATAATGTACAAAAGTGTCACATGAAGTAAAAAATGTCCTAGGCATACACAATGTGAAATGGGACATATTTAAATATTTTATCCCTGGATATATGACATGTAATGCCAAAAACTTTGGTCTTATATATCAATTGCGTGATTATAATGGCTTTGTGATAAAAAAATAGGCATGCACCTAAAATGTATATACTCATGGGCACATTTGATTAAGGAGTCTAGAAGAGGATGACTTGATATCTGAAAGGAGTATAATAGAACTTTCATCAAAGAGAATCAGAAGTGTGGTTCTTGTAACATATAAGAGAAATTAGTATTCCTAACATGATATATCTCAAAATAGACAAATACCAAGTATCCCTAACATCATATATCTCAAAAACTGAAAAAAGACAAATACCATCTTCAAGCAGGTGGTTGTAAGATAGTGGTTATCATAACTACTCGTAAATGAACTTGTTAAAAGCTATTATGATGAAGGGATTAAGGCTTTCTTTCACTCAAATTTTTGGTTCAGAAGATTGTATTTTATTAGCTCTCATTTTTATATTTTGTTTTATTCTTTGCAAATGGTGTGTTGTACATGTGAGACATATTTTTGGCAAATGAGACAACGCAAAATTCTGTGAGGTCAGCTTTTCCATTTAAAGGGAATTCCCTATCTTTTTATTTTTGTTTTGAGAAATGACGTGTCTAGTTCCATCATCAAGCAATAAAACTTGTGCAAGAAGTTCTCTCACGTTAACTTGTGTTTGAAGATAAAAGTTAACTTTTGAGCAGACATTCTGCCTTGTTTCAAAACCTTAAAAAACTGTGCATTGTGCTTCAGTCAAATCCAAGAATGTAAATTGCTCTTTCTCCAACTCTAGATAACTCTTTTATGAAGACTGTAATTTTGTGAGATTCAAGTGCTCTATGTGCCATTTATATCCAGGAAAAATTAGCAATTTCAAGCTTTGCCTAGGATTCTCATTTCAAGAGTTTTAAATGTGGCTAAAGATCTTGGTTGTGAAATACTAAATTATAGTTCTGCAGTTTTTTCCCTTGTCAACTTGCTATTGCTTCCTCATAGGAAAGAAGTCAATCATTTCCCTTAAGTGTTTCTCAGTCAACCTTTCATTCTTTGGCTATCCTTTATTTATCTCACAATTTCCAAGTTTTGTCTACACCAACCCCTTTTCCCATTTTTGGGTTATAAATTGGGAAAATGTCAAAAAAATATCACATTTAAAGAGGTAGTCACCACTCTCTAACACAGGGAAATCTTGCTCAGGTTCTCTACAATTGTTCTTTCATTCTTTTAATGTCTTTCATTGGGCAGAGTTAAAAGTTATTTGAGGTGAAAAGTTTCGGGGATAACATGGACAAATGACTCTTATTTTAAAATAGATGTCAATAAGGTCTGTTAAAAGAATTGGGCCCCTTTTCCATATGTCAGTGGAGTCCCTCTCTTTCCAGCCCTCTGCAAGGGTTAAACTGAATGAAATTCATTCAGACCTAATTCTCTTACATGGTTCTTCTGAAAATGATATCCACTAGCCCTCTTTCCCCACGTGATTGCAGCAGATGCTCTTGGTTATCTTTTGCGAGCTCATATGATGCAACGGAAAATTAGAGGGATCTCTTAACCAGGAGGTAACCAAATACCTGATGTTCATTTTGACAATAATTTATTCAATGTCTAAATTATCTCAGAAAGCGTGAAGGGCACTATTCTTTGCCTAGACACTTCTGAAAAAGCTGCTGCAGCAATACTGAGGAAAATTGAAGGGATTTCTAATTAGACAAGATGAGTTGCAATAGTAGATTAATCAAAAATTAAAAATACAAAGTTTTAAAGTCAACTGAAATAGTTTATCACTTGGGTATCTCTTTAGTCACTCACCTGTCTCTCTCTGATCAATGGAATTAGATAATTGTAAAGTTTGAAAAAAAAAAAAAAAAAACTAAGACTCGAATAGCCTCGATCTCCCACTTGTCAGAAAGGTCACAGTGAATGATAGAATACTAACAGCAGGAAACGCATACTGCTCCTCTTACCTCTTTCCCTCTCAGATAGCTTATAAAATGCAGCTCAAAGAGTCTGAATCGATTTGGAGAGATGGAAATTAAGCTAGGTTACCAAATTGGTAGGTTTTCAGGCCGATTCCAGGTACAATTCATTCTAGAATCGTATTCTGATTTGAATTGTCAGCAGATTTGAACACAGTTTGGATTTTTGTCCTTAAAAAACGTTTGGAATAGTCACCCATCAAACCCAAGAGATTCCAGGTCACAAAATGTGATTCCAACAGGATCCCAAATTCAGCAATGATTTTGAAATGATTTTGTTTGACCTTTTTGTGTCTGATCCCTGAAAAACCCTAAATGACAGCATTTGCGATTTCGTGGGTTTTATTCACCGCACAGGGGAAACAAAAACACAACGGATTTTTCATGGGACAGATGCCGGATTTCTTCAATAGATAATCTTATAGGTATTTATCATTTCAAATTATGCTTCCACTTTCAGGGATTAAAAATTTATAACCTATGCTGCTTGCCAGTTGTCATGCCCACATTTTATACTCTAAACAACCTAACAATCCACAACGACTTCACTAATTTTGCAAAAAAAAATTTCTCTTATGGAGCTAACATACTACATTACTTAAGTCAATAGACAATGATCTCACTAGCTAAGAGTAAATATAGATACGAGTTTTTCTTTTCTTTTTTTGTTAAAACAATAATATCTACTTATTTTGGATCATCAGAACATACCTCTTATCTACTCGTTATAATCTCCTTTCTTTACTACCTAGAAATTTTGATTGTATAATTAAGTAGAATTATTTATTGGTGATTCTATAATTAAGTAGAATTACTATCTATTGGTGATTGTATGTTGAGTGAAGTATTTAAGATATAGAGGAAACAAGTCACTTCTAATAACCTTGATATTTTAAATATATATATTATTTGCAAAATTAGTAAGGTCGTTGTGGATTTGTTAGGTTGTTTAGTGTGTAAAATTGTAATGTCCTCATTATTTCGCGAGCATCAGAGTCATTGGATTAGCCGATTATGTCGATCCTCATAGGCTAGTGGTTCTGGATAGAGGGTCACTTGATTGGGCACTTGGTCGGTAAAATGCAGTAATAGTATCCGGAGCTTGGTGACGTGGTGAATTTGCGCGTTTGGCGTGTAATGGGAGCTTAAATTATTGATCATCACCACTTATGTCACTTTCTCAGGCTTAGGGACCATGTGTCTATATTTTAATGGGGTCACTTTCTATTTTTTAGTTACTATTCATGGCTAAAGTGAAAAAAGAAACAACTTAAGTGAATAGTGTTTCTTTTAATGAATAGTGTTTCAATGTCAAATTATAAAAGAGCAAGAGAAAGTTCAACCTCTTCATGCTTGAGATTATTTTGTTGAATGAAACTTGAAGTGTGGAGTTCGGGAGAGAAGGAAACTAGGGTTTCCCGATTTCTGCAGTGGGTAAGCCTGGATTGGGCTTGTAGTTAGGAATTTGGCATCTTGAAGGTGTGAAAGACCACCCTAAAGTGCTGGTCATTTTCTGTTGCTGCATTTTGGAGCTTGGAATTGCTGATAACAAGTTGTTGGAGGCATCTTTCGGAAGGAAATTTGCTGCTAGAGTCTCCATTTGCCATCCAAAGGGAGTTGTTTACATTTTATGAAGTTTTTGAGGGCTGATTTGATCACCTACAGCCAGCCGCCATTACATGAGGGTTTGTGACAGCCAAAGCAAGTGAAACGCCTTCAATTTGCAGCTGCTTTCTCTTCTAAAGTGGGCGCCCTCATCATTAGAAGCTTTTCAACAAGATTTCGGAAGGAGAAACATGTATGTAATTTTGTATTAGCAATCTATTGGGCACGGGAAGTGTAGCACGTCACTATTCACAATGATGTTTGGCTGTAAGTTAAATTAACTTATAAAATGTATTGTCTTTCGAATTTGGTGCAAGTCTTCTACTACATGTAAGCTCCTATATCATGAAGAATGCATCTTGACTATCATTTTAAATCTTGTTCGAGTATCTCTTTGAAATGAATGTAAGCCGTCCACTTATGTACTCCCTCTTATGCAATGAAGAAAGTCTCTTAACTATGAAATTGAGTCATTGCTTGGGTATCATTGAAGTTTAGTTTATTTTGAATTCACATTGTATGTTTATGCTTGTTGTTACCATTTTAACATCATTTGCAAGCAAACTACAAACTGAAAACAAAAAACACATCACGGGAAACACAAATCAGACCTACAAACATAGTGAAAACAAATCAGCAGAGTGTCGATATATCACTACAGTGGTAGCAGAGTGGATCACCAAAGTGTGGCACATCACAGCAGTATCAGAGCATTTCACTACAGTGGTAGCAGAGTGGTAGCAGAGTGGATCACCGAAGCGTTGGCACATCACAAAAATGTGGGCATGACACCAATTCAGCCAGAACAAGTTCACCACAATGAACACCCCCTACTGCAAGTGGCAAACTTGCCAAAGTAGGTTTTCTGGGTCATTTTTGGGATTGCAACTTTGATCAAAGATTTCTCAGAGATGTCCCACTCAATCCCTAATCATCCTCAGCTATTAATACAACCCCTTTTCACTAGTTTGATGATGAATTCGCTCTCCTAGCCTCAAATTTGTTAGTTTTAGGATCAGAAATTAAATAAGCAAAATTAAAACAATTTCACACAGATTGACACAGCATATACCCTGGGAAAACCCTCCAACTTGAGGGAGAAAACCCAGCAACAATATATCTCTTATATATTGAAATATGAACAATAATTCTCTTTACAATGAGGCCAAACTCTAGGCCGAATGTCAGCACCACACTTGATCCAAACTCAGATAATAAAATCGCACTCCTTGATGATAACGAACTGCTGTAGGTGAATTCGCACTTTGCAGATGGAATGGAATGAACACGACTTAATGATAGAGTGAAGGAATGTGATCTTACATATATACAAATCGATGGAGAGGTCGCACCCCTTCATGATGCAAGGTCGGCCACCAAAGAATATGTCTCATATGAAATGGTGTGAATATCAAGGAGAGGTCGGCCCATAATAATTAATATTTATTCTCCAAGTGAAGCGCCTCTTCACTGATCGATTTAACAATAAATAAATAGCCAAAGGCTATATGCGATTTATTGTTTATCAAATATAAGGCGGGAAGTATGTAGCCCACGGCTATAACATCAACAGTCCCTCTTAGCTAGGGAGGAATACTTCCCGATACACAAGGTCATGGAGTTTCTCAACATGACACCCACAATGGCTACACCCATACGTGGAAAAGAACACATCACGAAATCACTCAACGTGATATCGTCCATCATGGCTACTCCTATGTATGGAAAGAACATGTGCACAAGTGCCCATCACGGAGTCACTCAACGTGATGTCGTCATCTCATCATGATGTCCACCATGGCTACTCCCAGAGTGTGGATAAACACAAGTACAAGGAAATCATCATGGGGTCTCTCAACATGATGTTGTCATGGAGTCACTCAACATGACATCCACCATGGCTACTCCCAGAGGGTGGAAACAAGGGCTTTCACCTCAAATTTCTCTCACAGAGAAAGATGCACTAACAAGGGCTTACACCTCAAATTTCTCTCGCAGAGAAAGATGCATTAAAGCAAATCATAGAAGATCACTGATGTTGAGTCTCCCTCTCAGCTAGGGCTTCATTCTCCACAACTCCAAGCTTGTCTCGAAAGTGCACAAACTTCACTCTAAAGAGAGGTTTGGTGAGAATATCAGCCGTCTGCTCATCAGTACAAATGTATCTCAACTAGATAGCTTTCCTCAATACCATATCTCTGATGTAGTGGTATTTGATCTCAACATGTTTTGTTCTGTCATGAAACACTAGATTGACAGAAAGCTTCACACAGCTTTGATTATCACAATGAATAACAGTTGGCTCCAATGATTGTCCAAACAATCCTGCAAGGAACTTACGAAGCCACACTGCTTCTCGAGCTGCTACACAAGCTGCAATATACTCTACCTCTACGGTGCTTAGTGCCACTGAAGACTGCTTCCTACTACACCAAGAAATCATCGCAGATCCCAAATTAAAGCAACAACCAAAGGTGCTCTTCCAATCAGCTACACTTCCTGCCCAATCAAAATCAGAATAACCTTGCAACTGAAGGTTTGTACTGGAAGTATATCTCAAGCCACATCCAACTATGCCACGCAAGTATCTTAGGATATGCTTTGCTGCAACTAGATGTATTTGCCTTAGTTCACACATGAACTGATTAAGTGCACTCACTGCATAGCAAATATCAGGTCTAGTATTGACTAGATACATCAACGATCCAATCAACTGCCTGTACATAGTAGGATCCACCAGATCTGAACTAGCTGCAGACTCACTCAATTTCTTCAAATTTGTCTCCATCGATGTGGACATGGATATGCAATCCATCATGCCAAATCTCTTCAAGATGTCTACTGTATACTTCCCTTGACTTAGAATGATCTCATTAGGCCTCTGCCATACTTCTAGACCAAGAAAGTAATGCATGTATCTAAGATCCTTTATTTCAAATTCAGAAACTAACTCCTTGCATTTGATAATGAGATGTTCTTCTCTTGTAAGAAATAGATCATCAACATAAAGAGCGAAGATTAATGCCTCACCATCAACTACCTTGAAGTATAGGTTTGAATCAGCATCATTCTTGGAGAAACCCAAGCTCATCAAGTATCCATCAATCCTCTCATACCAAGCAAGAGGAGCCTGCTCAAGGCCATACAAAGCCTTCTTCAATCTACAAACATGAGACTCTTTCCCATGAATCTCAAAGCCATCAGGTTGCTCAATGTATACCTCTTCTTCAATTACACCATTAAGAAATGGTGTCTTCACGTCCATCTAATGTAACATCCATCCTTTAGCTACTGCAATAGCAATGTGTTGTACCCAAACCAAATTTTTTGCTTCATCAAGGCATTTTGTTTAAAAAAGTCTAAATCTTGCTAAAATGATGTAAAATACAGTTTTGGGCAATATCAAGCATGGAGTTTTTGTCAATATTTTGTCAGTCAAAGTCAATTTTATTGATCATAACCTGAATCAGTGACTCAGAATGAGTTATTTCATGATGAAGGAGCGTCTCACGACAGCATTTCACGTTACACATGGTCATTTCAGTGATCAAGATGATGATTTCAATGGTCAATTTTTGAAGATTTTTCAAGGAAAAGCAAAAAATGCACCTGTAGCCCAGGGGCGCCCTTCTTTTTGAAGGTCAAGATTTTGTTGAAAGTACTCATAAATACAGTCAAACTCTTCAGAATTGGTCTGGCTATCCGATGAGCTATCCAGCGAAGCTTTCTGAGACTCGTAACTCCGATAACTGGCGACAGAAGTTGAAATTTCCAAAGTTTCACATTGTAGAAATGTCTTTTTTCAGCAAAAGCGCGCCTGTAGCTTGAGGGCGCCCTTCTTAAAGCGGGGGTGGATCTTGGTACTTCTGTTGTCTGATGCAGTCAATCTCTTCATGACTAGTCTGCTTATTCGATGAGCTATCAAACACAGTCATCCGAGTCCCAGAGCTCCAGCAGCCAACGTCTAAAGATGAGCTTATAATGGAGATTTCACATCTTTGAGCTTCTTCGTTGCGTTGTCAGTGCAACTATAGCTCAGGGGCGCTTGTCAAAATGACCCTTAAGATGGTCCAGTTTGCTGACGAGGTCTTCCTAACATCAGTACTACTCTAGTCCAGCTTCGCGTTGCACCAAGTTGCCTGTTAATCCGATGTTCCAGGTGATCGTGGCAGAGGTTCTACCAAGCACGTAATTTCACGGGCGGACTGGCATAAAATTTTCATTGTATTTCTACAATCCAGAGGCGCCTAGCCTTTAGGCCTGTCAGATGAGGTCGTTCGCATTCGAAGTCTTCACGAGACTTGAGCGTAATTACTTTATCTATTCAACAAGCCTAGCCATCAGCTTTCGAGATTTGGCAGAGGCTCATACGTCCGAGGTCTTTGACGAAATGTTGAAAAGTGAAGACATCCGGAAAATGGCCAAGTATGGAGCGTATATTTCAAATAAAATACGCACTTGCATTTTTGAGGTCTTAGAAGCAGTTTTCTTGCTTCGTCACCTCTAGAGATGTCTCTTGTAAGTCCTTTTGGCTACGCATTGAAACAGACAATGCTCAAATCGGGTTATTCCAGCTCTAGATATCAAATGTCGAAGTAGGGCATCTGGTTGAGAGTTGTACTTTTGTCAAAATGGTGTCAGTGCAACTGTAGCCCAGGAGTGCTTTTACTTTTGAGGCCCTTAATGCATTTTTCAGATGCCTTGCGTACAGTCGTTGGATGCAAAATGTCTCCAGGCATGCAGTGAGCTTGGTTGCCTTTCAACAGGGTTCACCGTTCATCGTCAACAGCCGTTTGAGGTGTCAGATGGTAGTTTGAAGAAATGGTTTAAGTCTGGTACTTGTAAATGAATTTAATCAACGGCGCCTAATTTTTCAGAGTGTTAAATGATGGATTTTGCAGTGATGACTCCCAGCAGACATTTCTTCTTTGCTCAGCAAGCTTCGCATACAATTCATCAGCTCAGTCTCAGCATCATCTGGTCACCCGGAAATCAGTGTCAAAGATGGCCAATCATAACTTTGTTGTCAGCTATAAAATAGGAAGTTAATAAAAAGTGCAATATCTTGAGCAAATGGATGCCTATGAGCTCAGATGATGACTTTTTGGAATCAGTGAAGTCTAACGGTGAATCCTAAAGCTTCATCTGAATTGTCAATTGAAGTTAGATAATTTTTAATATTTATTTTGCATTAAATGGCAAATTTCTATAATTGGAGCCTTTGCAAATTGCATAATGAATATTTTATTATTCAAACTTCGAGTCAGTGGCAGTGAAACTGAAAGGGGTCCAATTAGAAGGCGTTTATTTCAGTCAAGGTTTTTAATCTTGCAGTTCACAAGTTGGTGCGAATTTTCTCTTATTTAAACATGGCGCCTTCATTTATTATTTACCAAGCTTCAAGAGAAATTCGTATTTTTCAAGAGATTCATATTCTCAAAAGACAAAAATCGTATTTCTTCAAGGCAAACCGAATTTTATCCAGAAAAAAGGCGTATTTTCAAGAGGAATTCGTATTTCTTCAAGAACAAAGGCGTATCTTCAATGCAAATTCGTATTTCTCAAGCAAAGGCGATTTTCCAGAGCAAAGGCTAATTCCTCATCAATTTCCAAAGGAAATTTCATCAAACATTCTTTTGCAGGTTAAAAGTTCACTTTTGTCAGCAATTTGAAGAATTCAAGGGCGACTTTCATTGAAAAAGAGCATACAAAAAATGTCTTTTTCCTCCTTGGTTCTCAGATTTCTCTCAATTTTCAATTCGCATGTTCCTGAAATTGGCAAATTCGACAAGTTCAAACATCTGGATCATTTCTATATAATTTCCTCGAGTTAAAATTGTGCGCTTGATTTTTCAGGAATTTTTAAACTTCAGAACATTCGTTCTTGAGTTTCTAATTTTCTCAACTGAAAACTCTTTGCATGATCGAGTAGAAGTCATATTTTTGCATATCTGACGTTCTGGGTTGTCTTAGAATCTTTTTCTGGGCAAAACCCATATCTCAGATTTTTCGCCAAAAGTAACTTTTCGAAAGGCTATTTTTAACTCTCGCAAGCAATTTTTAGCTTTCCAGAAATCTTGTCAAAACATAGTCGAGTTCACAGTCAACAGGTGAGTTTTTCAAAATGCAGTACACTCAGCTCGAATACAGGACCAAAACAATCCTTACTCCTCATGACTTCCTCAGGATGGTTGAAACTTGAGACAGACCTTCACAAAGTGTTGCCAGAAGCAGTTCTAGATCCGGTTAAGATAAGAGCTTCGATTATTCAAAATATTGAGCAGTCTGGCTTATTAGAGGCCGCTTCCATACCTATCTCCATTCATTGTGTTGAATTCGTGATGGTTTGTATTAAGCATTACAATTCTACTACTCGTGAGATAGTGTCAGTTGACGGACGAGTTATTTGTAGTCTCAAACCTTTGGACATTGAAAGAAGTTTTGGCATTCCTCAACACTCAAACAGTCTAGTTATTTCCATAGAGCAATGTGAGAAGGCATTCAACGCTGATGTGGACAAGTGTCAGAACAAGATGGCAGAAAGATGGTTAAAACAAGCAAAGAACAGATTGCCAAACAATGTGGGTCGTGGTGAATACAAGGATGAGTACGCGATTCTAATCACACTCTTGAATCGTGTCTCAGGTCAAGCACATGTGAATGTTTTCCAGCCTTGGATGTATTACATTATTGGTCGCATCATTTCTGGATAGGAGCATTATGACTGGGCATCCTTCATCAATGATATTCTCCACAAGCAGATCACCGATTTCCTAGTTGCCCATGAGTTTCACATGTGTTCGTATCTCGTGTACTTGATCGCTTATCAGGGTCAGTTCTGAGGATTAAACACTGTGGGCATTCTCAGTGTTCAGAAAGTCTATTAGTATTATGATCAGCTTGAGTTCACTAGGGCTGAACGTCATTTCAAGCGTGTTCATGAGGCTTTTCTGACTTATACAGTGAGAAATTTGGATTGGGAGTTGCACGTTTGTATCTCGGCAGTTGCTAGGGCAGCGATGGATGGTTGGGCAGATTGGTTTATTCAGTTCCCAACATACACCTACATCCGAGTATACGGATTCACAGGTAATCCAGCTATGCTTCCACATTATCCTTCGGATAAGACAGTCTTTATGGAGTTCCTAAGATAGATGCATGATGTTCATCGTCTTTTACGCCGCAAGCACAAACCATCTCTCAATTTTCCTTTTCAGTTTGGAATGTATTGGTGCAAGACGGCAATTGATGCCAAAGTTGCAGGACAAAAGCTCAAGAAATATCATCTTAAGTATCTTGTTGAAGCACGTGCCTATGATCTTTCAGGTCATTATATAACTCGCCTTGCTGGAAGCACATATCATGAGCCTTCTATGGAGGATTAATGGGAAAATTGCGCAAATGACTTCGAGGTTCGCAGACATAGCTACGGCCGCTTCTCTCTCTCACAGATTTTTGTTTTCTTGTCAAAAGATGTGGGAGGTTTATCAGATGATGAGGGAGAAGTTCTTCCTCAGTTTTTCAGAGAGCAGGTTGATACACAACCGTTGCCAGCAGTTGATTGGTATGCCAAAGAATATGCAACGGTCAAGGAGAGGTCAAGTAGAGTTATTCAGAACAGTATGCTTTACCTCGATAGCAAGAAGACAAGGAGGGTAAGTGTGCCTAGAGCAGAGCCGCCAGTGGTGAATCCTTCACTACCTTACTCGTCAAAACCTAAACAAAAGAAGAGGAGTAATCCTCCTAAGAAAGGTCAAGCACCAAACAATTCAAAGGGCAAGGCGCTTGCCACTGTTACACACACGGACCCTGACAGACAGCCAGTCACAAAGCCAGTTCAGAGTCCGCCAGTGCCTGAGGTTCAACCTCAAGTTCCTACACGGGTTCTAGAGCAGTCACCAACCCCAATTCTCATTGAATTGGATTTAGACTCTCCGCCTCGCAGTGGGACCTCTACATATTCACTCTCGCCAGTACCTCCTGTTGCTAGTACAGACCCCTCTAGTAGCATTAGCCGAGACCAATCTTGGATCAAAGCTCAGCTAGGAAGGAAGAGGAGGCAGCCATCCTATGTTCTTAATCATTCAGATTTTGATCAGGTTTATCAAGATGCGACAGACAAGAGGGTCAAGAACATGGTTCATGTGGAGAGGAATACTGACATGGAGATTGTTATCGAGATTGCTATACCTCCACAGGGGAAGAGCTTGGCTGAGTTGGAATCTCAGAATTTTGAGGTTATCACAGTCAACCTTGGTCGTAGCACACGCCAGACCCAGGTTGATCTCCTACAGGTTGCTACAGACAATGCCAGGGATAGAATACTGAAGGACGGAGAAGATAAGGCAGCCCTTAAGGCTGAAATCAGACAGCTTCGTCAATATATTTCTAGCCTTGTACATAGACCAGATGTCGTCGCCACACTCCTGCCGATGCTTGAGCCTCCAGCGGAGCAAAGTCAACTTAATCACTTAGTTGCATATGGCAAGCGTTTGGATGAATGGGAGGAGGAGTTTGTTGCTAGAGGCCGTTCTATGCTCACAGAGTTATATCAGTTGCAGTACAATGCACGAGAGCTCCGTATTCGTCTCCAGGATGAGAAGCGAGATATGGCGATTAATAGACCCCAAGATGAGATTATGATTGCTCACCTGAGTATGGCATATGATGCAGTCACAGATGCAGAGGATAGAGAGGCTATCTACTCTTGGAAAACACAATTGGTTTTCAAGGCAAAGATAGAAGAGACTTTGGCGTCAGAGTTGGCTGAGAGTAGAGAGCATGTTACTAGTGCACTCCGGTCTGTGAGAACCTTAGTTTCTCGCTTGCCGTGTCGATATCAGATCGAGGGTGGTGCTTACGTTGAGCTTACTGATGTTCAGTCAGAGCTCCAAGCACTCATTCATACCATTTTCAGTGGGGAGACCGTTGGCTGTAAGGTTACTCAACTTACAATCATGTCAGCATTGTTCGATGAAGCAACAAAGAGCAGAGGTGAACTTCAGTCTCAGATCACAGCTGATGAGGATATGCTGCACCGACATAGCATTCTTCGATAGAGTCTCATAGCTCTAGATAGTGATGCAGTTAACAATCTCGTTGAGGGATTGGTTGCTCGAGATCACAGACAGTAAACTTCAGTTCCCACCTCTCAGGATAGACATTACACACAGGAGTTAAACTTGGCGTTACCTTCTCAAGTTAACTCGCTGTCTCATCTCATGCATATCTATTCTGAGATTAGCTTTACACACTTGGAGTTTTATTTAGGGTTTTACATTAACTGATGGTAGTGTTCCAGTTAACATGCTTTCAATAAGGACATGCATGCTTGCACAATTGTCCATTTTAGATTAGATGTTTCGGTTAACTGATGGTAGTTTTCCAGTTAACTGTATAGTTTACTTTATTAGGGTTTAGCAATAAATCTTGCATGCATTGCAAGACTGTAATTGACTCGAGGTGATTTTAGGGTTCCCTACACCTTTCGATGTCTATAAATAAGAGTTTTTGCTCATTTGTACATAACTTTTGCGTGATAGCATACATGCTATGCCTACCTTGCCTGTAGTATTGCTATTTTGTATCTGTTCACAAACTTTTGCACGAGAGAGAAATATATGTTGTGCCTACCTTGCCCTCAATATTGCTCTTTTTGTATCTGTTCATGCATTTTTACTATTATGATGAATTGTTATGCCACATAGGGTTTCATGCAATTATAATGGTGAATTCTTTCCTTAGTTAGATAAAATCTGTTTTGTGTTCAATAAACTTGTTCAAATTGAGATGATAGTTGTGCCACCTTGCCTTCAAGTAGAGAATCTACACTTGGTTATCGTGTGTTGTTGTGAACAATAAACTTATTTGGATTGAGCTGATAGTCGTGCCACCTTGCCTTCAAGTTGAGAATCCGTATTTAGTTTATCGTGTGATGTTGTTTCCAATAAACTTGTTTAGATTGAGCTGATAGATGTGCCACCTTGCCTTCAAGTTGAGAATCTATACTTGTTTATCGTCAGATAGTCAAACCTTGCTCCGTTTCCTCATGCTCTGTTTTCTTGAGGAAACTGGATAGATTTTAAGTAATTAAGCTTAGTTGTAGTTAGTAATACTGCGAAACCAGAAAATACTCAGCTGCAACGTATATAGTTTTCGAGAAAGCCTTGTACCTCTACAACTGAAACAAAAAGACAGGATTTAGTTTAGTTTACTTTCCTTTTCAAAGCACTTTTGTCAAGCACAACGAGGGAGCTTCCACTCCTAATTTGAAGAGCACTCATTGCATAGTGTGCATAGTTGTCCATACCAACTCTTACTCCAGAGGTGTTAGTTGTTACGCCAACACAATGATAGTCCTGATGGATGTATAATGAGCAACCGGAGCAAAGGTTTCTTCATAGTCTATTCCCTCTTTCTGAGAGAATCCTCTGGCCACAAATCTAGCCTTGTACTTCTCAATGCTTCCATCAGCCACATGCTTGATCTTGAAAAGCCACTTAGAAGCTGCAACAGATTTCCCTTCTGGTCTAGGTACAATATCTCAAACATCGTTCTTGATAATAGATTGATATTCTTCAGCCATTGCATCTCTCCATACTTGCTAACTTGAAGCTTCCTCAACACTGGAAGGCTCAGATTCAATGATATGACTCATTAATGCAACATAACTTTGTAACTTTTGAGGTCTTTTGCTTTCTCTAAATGTTACTTTAGCAGCTGCAAACTTTGCTGCCTCCTGCATTGTTTGCCTAGCCCATAGAGGTCTCTTTCGACCTATGACAATATCTCTTGGCCCATCAATTGATTCTAAAGGTTCAACTGGATCACCATCTTCTTCTGGTTCAGTAGACTCCCTTTGAATCTCAAGAGTATGATCAATGCCCATGTCCTGAGGAGTCTCCTGGTCTTCATTGTCTATCTCCATGAATGAACCTTTAGATCTCTTGAATGCAACATCTTCTTCAAAGGTGACATCCCTACTGATCTCTATCAGTTTCTGACCTGGAATGTAAATCCTATAGGCTTTTGAAGATTCGACGTAGCCCACAAATATTCCTGTTGTGACCTTTTCACGCATCACCCCATTCAAAATGGGGACCCCCTAATTTTTGCTCCATTCGGGTCTTTTGGCTTGATTTTGGTTGGTTTTGTCGTTGTCTCTCTCTCGTTCCGCTTGTCTTTCCGGGGATGTTCCCGTCTTTAAGCCTAATTTGAAATTTTGGCTGTCTGTGAAATTAGGGTATGCATTCTTCATGCCAGTTTGAAGTCAAATTGAGTGAACGAATTGAAGTCTGAGCTTGGCATTGTAGTCAGGAGGCTTTAGGAAAGTTCCCACTGAATTTTCACTAAATTCTGACAACTTGCTATTTTAGCAGTTCGGGCTTCAGAAGTAATTTTTAGGGTTTGCATGTGTGCTTTTTCAATGCATGTCTAGATATACTTTATGGGTTTTTCGAGAGCTTCACAACGATGTGACATCCAAACCAGGTTGATCATTTTTCAGGAACTTACTATTTTTAGCCGGTGCTCGCATGCAGACCAATTTTATGGGTTTTTCTAGGTTTTTTGAGATCTCCTGGGCAGTGTGACATGCAAACCCATCTAGCAAATGGTTGGTCACTTTTTCAGGCATTTACTATTTTTAGCAGGATCACTCCAGTAGCTCCCCAACACTTCAGTTTCACGAACAGAGCAACATGCAATAGAAACAAGGTCAAACGGAAGTCATTTGAGGCACATTCAAGTCAGATTAGGGTTTCCGACTTCGGGACTTAAAATGAGGGTAAAACACCAGAATCTCTGAAAATTGATGTATCCCATCACGATCAGCATCCTTCAAGCAGTCCACTGGTAAAATTTGAGCGCAATCCGACTACTTACTATTTATAGTAAGACACCTCCAGAACAAGGCTATAAATAGCAGGTCAACACGAAGCACCAATGTGAACAAGTCAAACAGGTCATGCGGATCCCATGGAGCAAATTCCAAGTCAATCAGAGTTGCGGAGGTATGAAAATTAGGGAATTTACTAAAAATGGAAAGCTAGGGCCAACTAGGTACAAAATTGACTAAGTGTTCAAATATGATCAAGTCATCAGAAATGGAAGTTGACCCTTCAATATGCGCCCTAGGCATCACAGAGGCCTGAAAAGTTGCTAAGGCATTGAAATTTCTTGAGCACACCTCCAAATGTGCCCAACATGGAGGAGGCTTGGAAAAATATGCTAAGACATGGAGAATTCCTGCATCACCCCCTAAATGCGCCCAAGCAAGGAAGGAGGCATGGAAATTTTCTAAGTGTTGGAGAATGGTAGGAGAAGGGGTCAAATGCGCCCAAGTTTGTGAAAGAAGTGTGGAAATTCTCTAAGGCATTGAAAACTGCCTGACCACCCTCCAAATGAGCCCAAGTCATGGAAAGGACATGTAAAATTTCCTAAGTGTTTTAAATGGCATCACCAGCCATGAAATGCGCCCTTGGCAAGGTGGACGCTTGAAAATTTTCTAAGTATTTGAAACTGGCAGGCCACCCCCTCATATGCGCCCATGTTGAGAAAAGGAGAAGTGAAAAAGTTTCTAAGTGTTGGCAACTGGCAGGCCACCCACCAAAATGCACCCAAAGCTGACTAGGAGGCATGAAATATTTTCTAAGTATGAAAACTGGCATGAGAGGGGACCAAATGTGCCCATGTTGAGGAGAGGATGGTAAAGATTTTTCTAAGTGTTGAAAATGGAAGCACAAGACCCCAAATGCGCCCAAGCTAGAAGAGGACTTGAAAATTTTCCTTGACCCCAACTTGAATGCGCCCAAGGAAAGAGGAGAAGTACGCCCAAAAAGGAAGGGGTAAAAACAAACCTTAGTAGAAAATATTTTTCAAGGGTAGAAAAATTAAATGTACCCCTTCACATGTATACACATGGATAATATAGTTGGAAAGATTTTTTTTTGAGGAGAGATCTTTTTGTGGGTCTTGCATATTTTCTACAGGGAGATGATTTTGAAACTTTTCATCCCTTACCTAAGATTTCAAAGTGGACAATGGGCGCCTGGTTGATGAAATTCTCTAGACGAAATAAAAAATTTCTAAGGCAAATGGAGAAATATTTTTAAAAGTGAAATGCCTTGGCCTATAAATTGAGGATGGATGCCTAAGTGGTTTTTGATGAAATTTCAAAAGGGGAATATTTTTTCCAAGCCAGATTGAGATGGAATAATTTCTAAGGCAAATTAAAAATAAGATAAATGCCTCGAGTCATTTTGGATGAATTGTCCTAAGGCATTTGATTTAATATTTTCAAAGGATGATTTCAAAAATGCAAATGTGATGTACGCCTATGACAGAGGGTGAAATTTTCAAAATTCTAGAGGGTCAAATATTCCAAATTTTAGGTGACAAGTGTTGTGACTGCCAAAGGAGGGAAAATTCAAATTTCTTCAAAGTAGTGGAGGAAATTTATTGAGTCTGCTAAAATAGGCGTTCTTCTAGAAGCCAAGATATTCTCAAACTCAGTTATAAAAGCTAGCAAAATTTCCATTTCTCTTAACAACTGCCAGTGCAAACTTGAACTCTGAGGGTGAAGAAAATCGAAGTGTGAGGAGAAGTTGTTGAAATGGGCTTGCTTGGATCGAAAAATTTTCTAAGTGTTGGAAAGAGGTTGCTGAAAGGGTGCTGAGGTTTGGAGTCTGAAATTCAGTGCTGAAGCTTCTCATTTTCAGAATTCAGCTGGCAGTCTCAAAGTGATTATTTTTCTAAGTTTTATTTCTAATGACTATCTTTCATTTCTGGAAAATGGCTGAGGCAGATAGAAGAGCGACTGGCAAGGATACCAATGTTGAATCCAGCAAAGCAAATGCATCCAGACAGGCTGTAATTAAGAAGTTGAGCAAGTCATTCCTTCCAAAGTCAAAGTTTTTTTCGAAGTTGGGGAAGTTGAGTGATACAAACCTTGGCTCTTTTAATTTGGAGGCTTTCAGAAGGCGGATGTTGGGGATAGGAGGCCATCATCCATCAGTTACTTCACACAATATTGTCAAAAGTGGACTTTATGCAGCTGTTGGTTTTCCACCAGCAATTTAGTGTCCAGAGCTGATTATGGAGTGCGCTAATTGTTACAACTCAGAGCGAAGAACTGTCGTTTCACCTGACGGCAAGTTGTTTGCCAACCTCACACCTGAAGCTATTGGAGAAGCATTTGGAATTCCTGCCTATGAGAAGATAGTTTACAAAACAAGAGAAAGAGCCGAAAGAATGTATGCTTCTACATTTGAGAGGTGCTGATATGATAAACTCTTGTTGGATGAAAAAGCCTAAGCCGACTCGCACAAAGCTACCAAAACAGATAATTTCAGACGACTTGAAGCAAGAATATTGTGACCTGATTATGATGCTCAGCAGAGTTGGAGGAAGCCCCCAATCATTCATCTTTGAGCCATGGATATTTTACTACATCAACATTGTGTTGAAGGGAAAAGAACATGTTGACTGTGCGGTAATGACCAGCGACAATTTGCATGAACTCAGAAGTTTTAAGATAATGACATTTTATATGAGCTCATATATCATCTATATGCTGGCTCGAATAACAAAGTACAGAGGGATATCATACAAGGAGCCAATTGGGTGTGGTTCTCAACAATTCAAGATTCATGAGGCCTGTCCATAGTTGCATTTAACAAGCACTTCTCACTACAAAAGAGTCAATGATGCCTTCACGATGCATATAATGAGGACGCTTCAGCAGAGAAATCATCACAGAATATCAAGGGAAGCACAAGAGCTAATTGAGAGGTACGGATGTTGGTTTATCCAATTTCTGAAATTCACTTACATTAGGCTGCAGGGGTTTTCATCCTATCCATATAGATTGCCCAGGTACCCCACAAACAGAGTCTTGATGCTAGAGATATCTAGGCAGCTCATTGCCTACGATAAGATTCACAAGAAGAAAAAGAAAGGACTTGACTTCCCTATCATGATGGGAAATTCAGATGAAGTTTGTCCTACACTGCAAGCAGCCAAGGAAGCAGAAAACGAGCTTCAATTTTTCCACCTCTCTTATCATACTAGCAAGCAGTATTATGATCCTCATAGGAATATCAAATGGATATTGGTTGAGGAATTCAGACATAAGGCGCACATTGAATATTTTTGGGCAAGTGCGTTGGATGATGCTGAAGTGAGAAGGATGTTTTCAAGGATACCATTGAGCATGATTAGGGAATGTGAAATTGTTCATGTGCTAGACCAGGTTGATGAAGAAATGAATGTTATGCAGTCTGATTACGAGATAGTGAGGGATACACCACTCCCACTTCCGGATTGGTCGGAGCCAGAGATTATAGATCTAGATACGCTTTGCATACCAGTCTTGACATTCACGAGAGGTTGGGTGGAGAGGCACGTAAACAGGCTTAAGCGCAGGGCAATTCCTCTTACTTATAACTTAACGGGAGATCGTAGACTGCCAACTGTTAGGAAGCAAAAGCAGGTTGCTCGAGCTCCAGAGCCGCAAAGAAAAGAACCAGTCCAGCGGAGCCTCAAAGAATTGAGGAGGCATCACATACGCCATTGAGGACTCACTCTCCAAGTGTGCAGGAAGTTTCACTATTTGCAGATCAGAGAGCGAGGTTGAATGAAGAACAGGAATTGCAGGAAGCAAGTCAGCCACCTCGTAAGGAGTCCGTTGGCTAGAGTGTCAATGCACCTATAAGGGAGAACCAGCAGGAAGAGGAGGAAGAAACGGCCACGGATACTCGCTTCCAACGTGAGATTGATGCAGCAATAGAGGATGACACTACTACAGGGCAAGAGGCCCAAGGTTCGGGAGATACTCAACCTATAGAGGTTGATGAGCCTCGTCAGGATGACGATAGAGAAGAAGTTCGTGAAGACGAAGCAAGGGATAAACAGCCATTCATTATTTCTGACTTGCAACAGGTGGTGCTAGATTGGCTAAGGGGCGGGATGGGAAGGGACCCTATTGAAGAAACTGATCCAACAATTGAGATGGAAGAATTTCTAAGTAGAATTAGTGCACCTCCAACAAAGAAGAAGGCTAGAAAGTTCTCGAAGATTTCAATAGATGAAGATGGCTCTCGCACGCTTCACATGGCTATACCTAGGGTCGAGTGCGATCGAGATGAGGCTGTTCCAAAGAACTACGTGATCACTACCATGGAGTTGGGCCGCCCTACTGGAGCACAGATAATTGAAGAGTACAATAACTCCTATCAGGCACTCAAGGATAGGCTACTCCGAACCGAAGGCAAGTATAAAAGACTGAAGGAGCACAAAACATTGATTGGTTATGTACAGCACTTGTCTCGTCCTTGTGGGCAAGAGCATCCGACAATTGAGCTCCCAGCCGAGTTTCCCAGAGAATCAATTAGCAGCTTGGAGGACTTGAGGAAGATGGCACAGGAGGCGAATAAATGGGTTGCTAATGTTCGCACTGAACGGAGAAGTTTATGGAAGATCTTGCTCATTCCTATCAACAAGCCTCTGGCATTATGGCACGAATGGACACAGTTGATCATGCTTGGGGTGAGGCTCGCATCTATCAAAACAAGGTCATTATTCGTCTAGAGGCTTTGATGCATATGCCCTTGCAGACTTTGGTTGAGGGAGGCATAATTCAGGAAAGTGATAGGTATGACTTTACTGGCTGGTATTCTTCAGTGGTCACGGGTCGAGGTTTCTTTGACGCAGCATAGGCAGATTCGGTCAAAGTCAAAAAGCCTATGATGAATATTCTTGACGGAGTCCTGAATACGCTTGAGGCTATCTTTGCTAGGAGACTGACTTTTGAGGAGGTGACTGCAGATGGTTTGAAGAATAGATTGGGGACTTTCTTTTCGGAGGTGAGGACTTTTGTTCAAGATGATTTTGAAAATACCTCAACCTTCTCCAGCATTATCCAGAATACTCAAGATGCTCTAGTTGCTTGGAGGAAATCTTGTACTCGGCATGGGAAAATAGTTACAATGCTAGAGTTTCAGCTTGATCACATCCCGCCTATTTCAGTTCAGGAAGTTGAAACAGTGTTGGCCAGATTCGTTGACTTTGCAATCAAGAGGAAAGAAAATGGAAACGGGCTTCTAGATGATGATCTTCTGGAAGATGATGGTGGGCATTAATTGCCTATGCTATTTTGGGAGTGAGTGGGAATTTTTTGGCTCATTTATTGCCCCACTCCTCTTTGTGGCGGTTTTTAGGGTGAAACTTGTTTAGGGCTGAGGTGGCACGATCTGGGCCATCCATCTAATTGTAATCTGAGCCGTCCATTAGACTTGGCCAGCTATAAAAGGGGCATCCCCCCTCATTTGTAATTCATTAGAAGATTAGATTAGCGATCATAGAAGAGACAGTTAGCATAGTTTGATATCATAGCTTAGATCAAAGAGGAAGGAAAGTTTTCTCATTGAATGCTTTGTAAGAAGTTGTTGTGAGCACTCTCATGATAAAAAGAGCTTTCATTGATGGTGATTTCGTCTTTTGTTGTGAGTAGCTAGCAAGGCTCCTTCGTCCTTCCAAATCACTTAGCATTTTAAAGTAGAACTTAAAATAGAATAAATCTCATTTCATGCAAGTAGATAGTAACTGTGGAATGTGGTGTTTAATTTGAGTAAGCTTCGCTTATCCATACCACTAGCGGGCTCACTAACGATGTGTTTGCCTTGCGTGGTCAACTGAAACGCTGTGGACTTAACTTCAATTACGGTTTGAATGTTGGTATGCGTCGTTATGATGGTATCTTCATGTTAATTCGTGATTTGAATATCTCTAATTACCTCCCTTGAAGATTGCACCGACTTCGTGGAAGTTTTCTGAAGCGAGGCAAAGCGAAGTCTGGTTGAAGTTTGTTGAAGTTGATCTCCACATCCCACATTTAGGTTAGAATATAGATTTTCTAATCCCTGCAGCCATTCAACTCCGCACTTTTCTGGTTAGTATTAGGAAACTTGCACTTCATTGACACATCTTTTGAACCACATGAAAACCCTTTAGTCCGTTGTCTGCTGTCCGTTGTCGAACAATCACGTAAGTTCCCTCATGATACCAGCAAATCACAATGAACCAACTGAAATCTATTCCATTGCATAAAAGGAACCTTGGAGTTGAACGCATGAACTTTCTCGCAATCTTTGCATGCTGGATACTTTGATCAAGAGAGAATAGAGTAGCTATTAGAAACTTTTTTCTGCTGTTAGGTGCAGTCACAAAACACACATCAACAATTCCCTTCTTGCCAGATGGTTCCAACTTAGTCATCTCTAGGCACATGAACATACTCAAGACAACCAAAGATTCTCAAGTGGCTAACTTCAGGCTTCACACCTGTGAAGGCTTCTTCACGAGTCATGTTCTCCAAAATACGATGAGGGCTCCAATTTTGAACATACACTGCGGTTCTAGATGCTTCTACCCAAATGAAGGTTTGCAAGTCTTGATCATGGATCATGGCTTTAGCTGCTTCAACAATGGATCTATTCTTCCTTTCTGCAACACCTTTCTGTTGTGGATTGTAAGGGACACAAAACTCCCTCTTAATCCATGCCTCGATAAAAAAGCTATGGAAGCCTCCAGAGATGTATTCTCCTCCATTGTCAAATCTCAGAACTTTGATCCTCTTCCTGGACAAGTTCTCTACTTGAGCCTTAAATTCTTTGAATTTCTCAAGTACCTCTTCAGATTCTTTAGTCTTTAAGAAATAAATCCAAGTCTTTCTAGAGTAGTCATCAATGAAAATTACATAATACCAAAAACCACTCAAAGAAGCAACAGACATTGGACCACACAAATCAGAATGAACAATATCAAGAATACATTTAGATCTACTTTCACTATTATGAAAAGGACCTTTAGTATTCTTACCCAATGTGCATCCTCGGCAAGTACCTTCATGCTCCTGACTGAGTTTTGGAAGGCTAGTGACCATCTTCTGCATGGATGGAAGAGCTCTGAAATGAAGATGAGCAAGTCTTCTATGCCAAAGCTCACTTGAACTGATAGAATCACGCAACAAAGCTTGCATTGGACGAATGGAAATTCCATAAAGACTCTCATGCCGAACACCTATCACACAGGCTGACTTGATGCTAGAGTTCTTCGGCCAAGCAAGAACCTTTCCCGCTGAAAAAGCAACTTGATATCCTTTGTTCTTAAAAGTTGAAATTGATACAAGGTTCCTCTTGATACTTGGTATGAACAACACATCGCTCAAATGAAGAGAGATGTCGGAATCTAGGTGAAGAGAGGAGGCTCCAGCACCTTTCACTGAATAGCAAGCATCATCTCTAATTATGACTTGAATGTTGGTATCTCTCTCCACCAAATCTGAAAGATGTTCTCTAAATCCAGTAATGTGACGAGAGGCACCACTATCAATCAACCAAGTGTTGCTATTGGTTTGAACACTACTTGATAGGGCTGAGATAAATACGAACTCATCTGAATTATCTCTTAAATCCTTTTGAGGAGAGGCATCATTCACATCCGCGGTAGAAGCATGTTGTTTGGAAGAGTTGCATAATCTCTCGCAAAGTGACCAAACTTGTCACATCTAAAGCACTGTATATGGGAGAGATCCTTCTTCTTCTTAGATCCAAGAGCACCATCCAATCTTCTATCTTTGTTCCTCTTGAAATTGCCTTTCCTTCCTTCTCTCCCTTTCCTCTTTGATGTTTGAGCAGCAAGTACATGATTTTCTTCATTGTTAGAACTTCACCCATTACCTCTTCCTGCCAATCTTGATTCCTCTTGAATACAATCAACCCTAAGACGTTCAAACTTAGGTAGCTTCAATCTTCCACTAATACCTTGGATAAATGGTTCCCAAGATTGAGGAAGACCGTTGAGTGCCAACATGACTAAGTCCTTATCATCAACCATATTTCCAATGGCGCAAAGCTAATCTCTCAACTCCGTGATCTTCATGAAGAAGGAGATGACCGAATCTCCTTTCGCCATCTTGATGTGATGTAGTTGTTGCCTCAATGCAAGAGCTCAGCTGGTGTTATTAATCTCATACAATCCCTCCAAGGTCTTGAACATCTCTCTTGCTGTCTTCAACTTGGAGATAACAGGCACAAGGTGATCCTTGACTGAATCAATCAAAATCTTCTTGGCCTTTGTGTCATTCTTCTTCCATTGTGTCTTCTCATTCTCATCGGAAGGCTCAGGTACTCTGCTCTCCACGAACTCAAGAATCTCATTCTCTTCCAATGCAATTAGAACTCTAAACTTCCAAGAGGTGAAGTTAGAGGCACCTTCAAGTCTATCTTCAACTTTGAGACCGTTCACCATTTTCGAAGATAAGATAGACAACCTAAGATGAGAGTAAGTGAGGAAGAACTTTGTTGCTTATAGAAATCTGATCACGATCTTTCTTAGACCCGCTCTGATACCATGTTAGTTTTAGGATCAGAAATTAAATAAGTAGAATTAAAACAATTTCACATAGATTGACAAGGCATATACCCTAGGAAAACCCTCCAACTTGAGGGAGAAAAACCCAGCAACAATATATCTCTTATATATTGAAATATGAACAATAATTCTCTTTACAAGAAACCAAACTCTAGGCCGAATGTCAGCACCACACTTGATGCAAACTCAGATAATAAAATCGCACTCCTTGATGATAACGAACTGATGTAGGTGAATTCGCACTTTGTAGATGGAATGGAATGAACACGACTTAATGATAGAGTGAATGAATGTGATCTTACATATATACAAATCGGTGGAGAGGTTGCACCCCTTCATGATGCAAGGTTGGCCACCAAAGAATATGTCTCATATGAAATGGTGCGAATATCAAGGAGAGGTCGGCCCATAATAATTAATATTTATTCTCCAAGCAAAGCGCCTCTTCACTAATCGATTTAACAATAAATAAATAGCCGAAGGCTATATGCAATTTATTGTTTATCAAATATAAGGCGGGAAGTATGTAGCCCACGGCTATAACATCAACAAAATTGACACTCCAACGAGCTTGGAATATGACCCCAATGGTTCTCTAAACTTAGAGCTGATTTTCGGATCATTTTTGGTGACAAACTTCTTACTTGGTCAGTGTCTATGACACAGATTCTTCACGACGAGAATTCCTTCTACTTTCTATATTCTGATTCTGCAGATTATGAAGACCATGATGCCTTGTCTTTTCAGTTGTTTTCTAAGAATTCACTTCTAGTCAGGATATTCTAAGAAAAATTTGGCAAGCAAACTTAGATATAGATGAATGAGAGATTCCCAATGTGCATCATGGTTGATGAGAAGTTCAAATCAATAGAGAATGAATTATCATGTCCACTTCTCCATTCATCTTCTCTGATGATGATATGTCATGTCTACAATGTCTCATTGACATATCATTTTTTATGTACTTGCTTTTACTTCCACCTAAACAAACATTAAGGTAGATATTTAGAGTTGGGTCAATTTAGCTAATGTTTATTTGCAGTTATAGAGAGACCAACACATGGCATACATAACTTTGAATTAGTTTGAATCCATTGGCAACCATGTTTTGTTTTCTGCTACATGCCTTAAAGCAATGTTCTTGAACTCCATGATGTCCTATATGTTCCTATTTTAACTAATAACCTACTTTCAATGTTAGCCATTACAAGTCTTCAATGTGTGGCAAAGTTTAATGATCACAAGTCATTATTAGAGATCATTGGCAAAAAACATTTACTATGTTTCATTTGATGATTCCTCAATGAAAACTTAGATTTACTTCATGAAGACCAAAGATGAGGTCTTTTAGAAGTTCCACGAGTTCAAAGCTCTTGTGAAGAGTTGGACGAGAAGGAAGATTAAGGTATTGAGGTCTGACAATGGAGACAACTATACCTCCAAGGAATTTGATGCCTTGTGTAAGGATGCAAAGATCAAGAGAGAGTTGACTACAACCCTCAATAGAATGGGGTTGCAAAGAGGAAGAATGGGACCATTACAGAGAAAGCAAAAGCCATGATTCATGACCTATGAAATATACCCTCTTCATTTTTTTCTTGATTTTCAATAATAATTACAATGTAACATGCACCCGTTAAGGTTAGCTCCAAACCAAAACGATGCTAAATAGTAACTCTAACCAAGATTGCACCCTAAAACCACTAAAGGAAGAGGGGCGGGCATATGGTCAAAGGATCCCTAAGATCTAAATAACTCCATGACTGAAACTGAATACAACTGAAGGTAAAAGATAAAACTCAGCGCCAAGAATGTGTACACAAGATCCTTTGAAAGGCGAGGTGTTAACATAAGACGGAGTACTAATTACAAATTGAAATGAACTTAGGCAGATAACCAACCATAGAAAACTCAAACTACTAATTCATCCGCTGTGGCGAGCATCCACTCAAGAGTGGGGATTCACCACTTGACAGTGGGTACAAAAGAGATTAGACATCCATTCTCCACACTGGCGGTAACCCATCTAGGGGTGCTTAATGTGAAAATAAAGAAATAATTGCAGCAAAAACGACTGGAACAGTACTACTGCTTACAGTCTTACAATATGAGAAAGAGCTGCAAATTACAAGAGAATTACAACAGCTTTTAAGCACACAAGAATTGGATGAATTCACACTAGATATCTACCCAACTTATTAAGGAAAGAGCTGGAAACTCATACTGTAATAAATCTGATGTAAAATCTGCAAACTGGAATTTTGTATCAACAAGCTATAAACTCACAAAAATACTCATAACTTCACCAAATTACCTCCGAATTAGCTGAAATCTTTTGCAAATGTTCTCTAAGAATATGGCGCCCAAGAACACATCATGAAACTGCATCAAATCATCCCTTTTAATTTGACACGAATCCCAAGGCCATTAATGAAAGGTACGGCCCTCCTTGAGGGGCGATTTTGACGCAAAAAATATAATCTCCAAAGTAAAATCTGCAAACTTCTAAGAGGGGTTGCCCGAGGCATAGAAATCATATGATCAAATACCCATCATCAAATAAAAATCACCATAAGAGCTGCAAGTGAAATCGACTTTCAACCATGTCTGTATCAACAACTCCAAAACTAGAAATATCATCAAAAACTTCAATTATGAGGTTCAATTTGCTAGTCTGGATGAGAAGCAGCAATAATATCCAACTAAGTGTTGTATTTCAAACACGAAATTGGATTGAAACTAGGAGGTAAGCATCCTTCGAAGTCGAAACCAAGTTGTCATTTCGACAGCATAACATTAGCATAAGTTCATGGATACCAAATGCTAGAGCAAAGCTTCACTTTTATAGAAAAGGAGAAAACTCTTCAAATTTCCTTCAAGGGACGCCAAAAGCCATAATAGAAACTTTTCAAATTTCAATAATTATTATTTCTCCTTGAAGGTGGCGTCCCACTTCAAGGCAACATAAGCTTTATTAAATATTCATTTTTCTTCTTAATGAAGTCGACCCCCTCAAGACCACCTTTTAAACATAACTTGAAGTTATATCACTAGGCCAAGGGGACAACTGAAAAATATAACATTATTGTCTTGAAAAGAATTATTTCACCATCAACTGCTTTTGAAAGTCAAAACTCAAACTCAAGCAATTACTCCAACTAAGAAAAGAAGAACTGAAGAGCTGACAACTACATACTGCCATAAATAGTATTTACTATAAATAGTAAACACCTAGAAATGCCTCAAAACTTCCAAGCAAGGAAACCCTAAATTTACCTCAACGAGCCTACGAATCTCCAGAATAGGCTGATGAGCTACTGGGTTGATTACTGATAAGAAGGGGACATTACAGTCCACCCTCCTCGAGATTGCTTGTCCTCAAGCAACCGTAAAGATGGATGCTACAAAATATGTTCACCTTCCCACGTTGCATCTTCAATAGGAAAGTTCCTCCATCTAACCAAGTACTCCTTGATTGTTCTTCTCCTCAAGGAGTGCTCTCTAGTGTCAAGAATCTCCTCTAGAATCAACACCAACTGACCTTCCTCATCCAATGGAGGTAATTCCGAAGTAGCCACCACATTGTGCCCAAGTGCCTTCTTGAGGCGAGACACATGAAAGACGTTCTGCACTTTGCTATCAGTTGGAAGCTCCAACTCATAAGCAACTTCTCCAATCTTTTTGATGACCTTAAATGGACCATAAAAGCGTGGCTTTAACTTTTCTGCACCACTCTTTTTAAGGGAAGATTGCCTATAGGGTTGAAGTCTTAAGTAGACCATGTCTCCCACTTCAAATGATCGCTCAACACGTTGCTGATTAGAGTATAACTTCTGTTGGTTTTGAGCTTGTTGCAGATTTTCCTTGAGAGATTTCCAGATGTCTTGGCTCTATTGAAGCATATCCTTTGCCTAAGGAGCTCTACTATCACCAAACACCAAATCAACAAAGTTAGAAGCATCATATCCATAAAGAGCCATAAAAGGAGACATCTTAATTGACATATGATAGGAAGAGTTATAACAATACTCTACCAAATGAAGCCACTTAACCCAAGCTCTTTGCTGCCCTAAAACATAATTTCGGAGGTAGCATTCTAACCACTTATTGACAATCTCGGATTGCCCATCTGTTTGCGGGTAACTAGTGCTTGAAGTGAGCACTGTACCACTCAACCTGAAGATCTCCTGCCAAAAAGTACTTAAGAACTTGTTGTCCCTATCACTGACAATGGTTTTAGGCAAACCATGCAAATGGAAAACTTCTCTAAAAAATAATTCAGCCACTTGAGCTGTTGTAAATGAGGTTGTGATAGCATAAAAATGTGAAAATTTAGTCAATCTATCTACCACAACAAAAATATGATCTCGCCCTTGCACCTTTGGTAACCCTGTGATGAAATCCATTGCAATACTCTCCCACTTTTGATTCGGAATTGGCAAGGGCTACAACAGACCAGCTGGAAAAGAGTGTTCATTTTTATTCATTTGACAAGTAGAACACTCTCTTATGTAATTCATGACCTCTTCCTTCATCCCTTTCCAAGCAAACCTTTCTCTAATCTGCTTATAAGTCTTAAACATGCCTTGATGATCAGCAAGAGGGACATCATGAAAAGATTGTAAATTCTTCTTTTTAAGCTTAGATTCAGGCACTAAAAAGATCCTACCTTTATAGAGAATCAACCCATCAACCAACTTATACCTTTCATCATCCAAATGACCTTCAAACAAGTTGGTTGCAAACTGATTTTCAGCATAATCAGCAACAATTAACTCCCTCCAATCTGCTGAAACCTCACAAAGTGATTGCAAATGGGGTCTTCTTGAAAGAGCATCAGCCACTATGTTATTTTTCCTTTTGACATATTCAATATCAAAGTCATAAGCTTAGAGCTTACTTACCCACTTCTATTGTCTTTCATTTAAATCTATTGGTGCATAAAGTGTTTAAGAATATTATGATCAGTCTTCACAACAAATTTACTCCCCGCCAAATATTGACGAAACTTAGACAATGTGTGCATAATAGCACGCATTTCTTTGTCATATATTGAGTAAGATTTTTCGGCTCCTCTCAACTTTCTGCTTTCAAAGACAATGGGGTGCTTGTCTTGCATGAGAACAACTCCAACTCCCTCACCTAAAGCATCGCACTGTAACTCAAAGGGCTTTGTGAAATCTAGTAGGGCCAACACTGGACATGAGCTCATTATGTGCTTGAACCTGTCGAAGACTCCTTGTGCCTTATTTATCCATAGGAAAGCTCCCTTCTTTGTAAGATCTGTAAGGGGGGCTGCCATGTGAGGATATCCCTTGACAAACCTTCTGTAGAATCCACACAAACCCAAAAATCCTCTCAAGTGAGAAATATTATTTGGAGGTGGCCCATCAAAGATGGCTTTAATCTTCTCAGGATCAACTTTGACACCCTTAGCACTAATGATGTGGCCAAGATACAGCAGCTCCGTCATTCCGAATTCACACTTTGATTCTTTGGCAAACAAGCATTCCACCTCCAATATACTAAGCACTTCTTCTAAGTGCTTGAGGTGCTCTTCCCAAGACTTACTGAAGATGAGAATATCGTCGAAGAAGATGAGCACGAACTTCCTCAACTGCTGTCTAAAAATCTTGTTCATATAAGATTGGAATGTAGTTGGAGCATTTGTCAAACCAAATGGCATGACAAGAAATTCAAAATGCCCAAAATGGCATCTAAAAGTTGTCTTCTCTATATCCGCCTCCCTCATCCTGATTTGATGGTAGCCCGAACGAAGATCAATCTTCAAGAAAAACATAGCCCCATGAAGCTCATCAATAAGCTCATCTATCCTAGGAATAGGATATCTATTCTTGATGGTCTTCTGATTTAATGCGCGGTAGTCAACACACACTCATTGTTCCATCTTTCTTTTTTACCAACACCACTGCTGAAGCAAAAGGGCTTTTGCTTGGCCGAATAAAACCCATCTCCAAAAACTCTTTGATAGCTTTCTCAATTTCATCTTTCTGCTTCTTGGGATAACGGTAAGGCGTGGTGATGACGGGCTTTGCTCCTTCTTCTACTTCAATCACATGCTCAAAACCTCTTTCAAGAGGTCTCCCAGGAGGTAGGCTACCAAAGACTTTACTCTTCTTGGTAAGTAAGGCTTGGATAGCAGGATGATATTGCCTCTTCTCTTCCACTGGATCAACTGGTAGGACCATACACTCTGTTGCCCATTCAACTTGATCATGACGGATCAGTCTTTCCATTCTTTTCAAAGACACTATTCAAGGGACCCCATTAGACATCCCTCTTAAAACAACATTCTTTCCTTTTGACTGAAATTTCAGCTCCATAGTTTGCAAATTCAATGTGATCTCACCAGGAGATCGCAGCCATTGTATACCTAACACAACATCTGTATCTCCAATTCCAACAACATAAAAAATCATCTTTCACCTCATAATTTCCTAATTGCATAGAAAGGTTAGGAATCTTTCTTGTGCAAGACATGGTAAAACCATCTACAACCATTACCTTGAAGCCTTCAAATTCTTCAATCTTTAAACCTTTTTTGGCTACTAATCCTTCATCAATAAAATTATGAGTTGCTCCTGTGTCAATTAGAGCAACAATCCTTTGCGAGCCAACCACTCCATGAACCCGAAAGGATTCATTTTTTTGGAAACTTGATAGTTGTGCTAAAGCACTACCATCTCCAACTTCATTGAGCTTCTCTTCTGGAGCTTCTCTTCTGGAGCTTCTTCACCATCACTACTTGCTGATTCGTATTGCTGATTAGACAAATCAGATTCTAATCCATAATTAGAATAGCTCTCCATTTGATGTGCTTTGCCTCTTCCATAGCAACGGTGACCCTTAACCAAAGGCTCACGACAAGTGTAGCAAACACCATTTTTTCTAAGTTGCTCTCGGAGCTCTTTTGACATCTTTGGTGGAAACTTTTTTGGCAGATTTGAAGAATGTTTTTTATCCTCTTATGACTAAAAGGTTTTGAATCAAAACTTGGGCCTTGGGGCTGCCAACTCCATGCTCCTTGCTTTCTTGATGGCTTCATCTAAGGTTGGTGGATCAAAGGCTTTGACCCATCCTTTCAAAGGTTCCATTAAACCTTCAGAAAATAAATCCACAAATCTTCTCTCAGTAATGTTAGGCACCATTACTAATAATCTCTGAAAATCAGCCACATAAGTTTCTAAAGATCCTTGTTGCTTCAACTACGCCAATTCTCAGAATCTCAACTTAGGATCCTTGGTATGAAATCTTTCAATCAGCTTGTTGGTAAACTCATCATAGGTGTGGATGAGGTTATGGCCAAGAGTGACCAAACCATGAGTCCACCATTCGTGAGCCACTCCATCCAAGTGCAATGTGGCAAATTTAATTGCATCTTCCTCTGGCATTGGTCTAAGTGAAAGATAGTTATCCAATTTTTGCACCCATGATCTAGTTGTACACTTATTACTACCATCAAAATGTTCCAAAGTTATCTTTACCAAAGCTTGATAAAAATCATTTCTAGGCATCATAGGAGGACATTGCTCATTCCTTCCACCATTTATCCTACTCCTTTGATTCATGTATTGATCAAAGGTCCAAGCATCTCTCATATCAGGAGGTAAGGAAGCATATTCCATATAAGCTTGCCGTGCATCATCAGCAAAAGGTGTTGCAGCTTCAACTGGTTGTTGCTCTTCCCTTGGAGTGAAAGTAGGGAAAAGAGGTCTAGAAGAGGACCCACTAGTGGTTGCAATGTGCTGACCCACAATTCTATCTCTTCTATTCACCTCAGGACTGCCATTACTGTTATTCCCATTAACTCCACTGCTTTCACCAGTTTGATTATTTTGGGGCTGAATGATATTCTGTGTTGCTTGCTGATCCAACTTGGACAATAATCGGGACATCATGTCGATCATCCCGTCAAATTTTTTCTCCATTCTTGCCTCCTTTTCTTCATAAGCTTGCCTAAGACTTTCTGACATGTTTTCAATTGTTTCCAACTGTCTTCTCAGTACCTTCAACTATTTTACCAAGATCTCTTAGAGCTTCTAAAAATATGTCTGCCTCTGGAACGGGTGGGAACTAATGCTAAGTTCTGCCCTGACTTCTAGTGAATGGTTTGGTTTCTCTATCACTCATCAGACAACTGACTGCTAAAAGTCACAGGATGGCAAGGTCTTCTGCTCTGATACCACTAAAATATACCCTCTTAATTTTTTTCTTGATTTTCAATGACAATTACAATGTAACATGCACCCGTTAAGGTTAGCTCCAAACCAAAACGATGTTGAATAGTAACTCTAACCAAGAATGCGCCCTAAAACCACTTAAGAAAGAGGGGCGGGCATATGGTCAAAGGATCCCTAGAATCTAAATAACTCCATGACTGAAACTGAATACAACTGAAGGTAAAAGATAAAACTCAACGCCAAGAATGTGCACACAAGATCCTTTGAAAGGTGAGGTGCTAACATAAGGCAGAGTACTAATTACAAACTGAAATGAACTTAGGCGGATAACCAACCATAGAAAACTCAAACTACTAATTCATCCGTTGCAGGGAGCATCCACTCAAGAGTGGGGATTCACCACTTGACAGTGGGTACAAGAGAGATTAGACATTCATTCTCCACACTGACGGTAAACCATCTAGGGGTGCTTAATGTGAAAATAAAGAAATAATTGCAGCAATAAACGACTGGAACAGTACTACTGCTTACAATCTTACAATATGAGAAAGAGCTGCAAATTACAAGAGAATTACAATAGCTTTTAAGCACATAAGAACTGGATGAATTCACACTAGATATCTACCCAACTTATTAAGGAAAGAGCTGGAAACTCAAACTATAATAAATCTGATGTAAAATCTGCAAACTGGAATTTTGTATCAGCAAGCTATAAACTCACAAAAATACTCATAACTTCACCAAATTACCTCCGAATTGGCTGAAATCTTTTGCAAATGTTCTCTAAGAATATGGCACCCAAGAACACATCATGAAACTGCATCAAATCATCCCTTTTAATTTGACACGAATCCCAAGGCCATTAATGAAAGGTACGGCCCTCCTTGAGGGGCGATTTTGACATAGAAAATCAGAAACTCCAAAGTAAAATCTGCAAACTTCTAAGAGGGGTCGCCCAAGGCATAGAAATCATATGATCAAATACCCATCATCAAATAAAAATCACCATAAGAGCTGCAAGTGAAATTGACTTTCAGCCATGTCTGTATCAGCAACTCCAAAACTGGAAATATCATCAAAAACTTCAATTGTGAGGCTCAATCTGCTAGTCTGGATGAGAAGCAGCAATAAAAACCAACTAGGTGTTGTATTTCAAACACGAAATTGGATTGAAACTAGGAGGTAAGCATCCTTCGAAGTAGAAACCAAGTTGTCATTTCGACAGCATAACATTAGCATAAGTTCAGGGATACCAAATGCTGGAGCAAAGCTTCACTTTTATAGAAAAGGAGAAAACTCTTCAAATTCCATTCAAGGGATGCCAAAAGCCATAATAGAAACTTTTCAAATTTCAATAATTATTAATTCTCCTCAAAGGTGGCATCCCACTTCAAGACAACATAAGCTTTATTAAATATTCATTTTTCTCCTTAATGAAGTCGACCCCCTCAAGACCACCTTTTAAACACAACTTGAAGTTATATCACTAGGCCAAGGGGACAACTGAAAAATATAACATTATTGCCTTGAAAAGAATTATTTCACCATCAACTGCTTTTGAAAGCCAAAACTCAAACTCAGGCAACTGCTCCAACTGAGAAAAGAAGAACTGAAGAACTAACAACTGCATACTGCCATAAATAGTAAACACCTAGAAATGCCTCAAAACCTCCAAGCAAGGAAACCCTAAATTTACCTCAACGAGCCTACGGATCTCCGGAATAGGCTGATGAGCTACTGAGCTGATTACTAATAAGAAGGGGACATTACAACCTAGATTTACCCATGTTTCTTTGGGCAAAGGCATGCAGTTGATTTGTTTACATTCTAAACAAATGTTCTCACAAGGAGTTGAATGAAAGACTCCGAGAAACTTGATGTTTCTCATTTTCAGGTGTTTGGGAGTCCTATCTACATTCATGTACCAAAGGAGAAAAGGATGAAGCTTGAACCCTCTAGCTTGAAGGGTGTGTTTATGGGGTATAGTGAGTTCTCCGAGGCCTAAAAGGTCTATGTTTCATCACAGCAAAAGATAGTAGTGAGGCAAGACATTGAAGTTTGATGAGGATGCTTGGTCCTCTAAATCTTAGGAGCCTCCTATGGAGGTTGATGAGGGTGAATAGATTGTTGTCCCAAGTGCTAATCAACAAAGATATCCTAGTACCAACTACAGTTCAGCCAAGTTCTAGTGCAGCAGTAGATCCCTCATTAACTTCTAGCATAACCAAGAAGTCTACATGGCTTACTCGGATGTTACAAGCAGCACAAGAACAAGTAGAAGCACCAATGACTTCTTTCCAAGTGAGTCATCCCCCTAAGAATTTTCAAAGTAATGTTGCTTTGTTTTCTTCTATCATTGATGCCAAGCCTTCCGATTTTGAGGTGGAAAATTCAAAGAAGGCAAGGCGAGATGCAATGGCAGAGGGATATAACTCCATTATACAAAACGATGTTTGAGAGATTGTGCCAAGACCTGTGTTATCGGGTCCTCCTATTTTCACCCAGGTTTGAAAGCATTAGGGAAACTTCTTCTCATATGATATTCACATTTGGCAAAAGGTTAATAATGGACTTCAAACTGGTGTAGTAGTACATAAATTATATGTAACAGGGAAATCACTAAGATCAGCAATAGGAATATGCCTAACCAAAACTCTGTTGTATGAAGTCTGAAACATCCTTCAATCAGCAGCTACAACAATGTTATGTAACCCACAACCAGTAAACTCCTACTGGAAAAATGTTACTTATCTATCACCACTTGTAAATAGGGGCAGCAAGTAAACCCATACTGAAACTGTATATTTTTCACATGATAAGACTGATTGACATGTATTTTCGTTTTTGCAAATTATGAATATGAGGTATTTAAATATTCTATTTCTTGGCAATTATGAGTATCACTGTTCTTATAATTTATTACTTAGAACATATATATATATGAGGTATTTACATATTCTATTTATTGGCAATTATGAGTATCACTGTTCTTATAATTTATTATTTTGAACATATATATATATATATATATTCCTGTACCCGTACCCAAGGAAAAAAAGAAATTGCCGTACTGCCATACCGGGTTCTGGTACCCATACCCAAACCAGTCACTTAGGTCAAGACCAAATAGGAAATCAATAATTGATTCCAAGTGGTTGTACAAGGTCGCAACAGATGGGAGCATAGAGAAATACAAGGCTAGATTCATTGCACGAGGGTTCTCTCAAAGAGAGAGAGTTGACTATGATAAGAACTTTGATCTAATTGCAAGATCCATTTTTGTCACGGTAATTATGTCTCTTGCATCTTTTTTCAGTTGGTCCTAATATCAAATTGATGTAAAGACAACTTTGTTGTATGGTAAAATAGAAGAAGATATCAATCAGCCTAGGGAGTTTGAGGTTCATGGATAAGAGACCCATGTATGGAGCTTGAAGAAGGCCCTGTATGGGCTGAAGCAAACACCACATGCTTGGTTCTCACAGATTTATGAGTACTTGTTGAAGTTGAGCTTCACCAAAACTGCTGCAAATCCTAATATTTACTATCTATTTGATAAATTTGATCTTTTAGTTTAGTCTTGTATGTCAATATCCAATCCTTATAGGTAGCAGTAAGAAGCTCATAGCATAGCGCAAGGGGGAGTTGGCCTTCGAGTTTGGTATGAAGGATGTCAACCTTATGCATTATTTTATGGGTTTTGAGGTGTTGTAGGGTACAAGAGAAGTCTTCCTAGGTCAAGGGAAGTACAAAGTAGAAATTCTAAAAATAATTGAGAAGATGGATTGTAAGCCCCTTGCTACTCCAATGCTTCCAAATCTGAAGTTGATTGTAGGTTCAAAATTAGATTTGGTGGATTCTTTGTGTACAGGTAGTTGATAGGTTCCCTCATATATCTGGTGAGTATTCAATTGAATATTTGCTTGGTAATGAATACATTGAGCCAATTCATGGTTGAGTTAAGGCAAATTCACTAGACTACTGCAAAGCATGTGCTCCAACATTTGAAGGGCACAATTCATTATAGGGTTAAGATATGTTGGAGATGGAGAGATAATGTTGCATGGCTTTGTGAATTCAAATTGGGGCAGGTGACGCTGGTGCAAGGAAAAGCATTTCAGGTTTTTGTTTCAGCTTCAGATCTGACATAATATCCTAGTTTAGCAGGAATATGCGATAGTAGCATTGAATTCAACCACTAGCAAAATACATAGAAGCCTCTTTTGCTATTTGTGAGGTTATTTGGCTTCACAAGTTGATAGCTGTTGGTACCCCTACAAAACTCAAATTTCATACTCCTTGTGTCATTTTATTGTCAATCAACTGTCAAATTGCCCATCCATTAAAACTTGTGATCTTCTAGTTAATCTACAAAGCCATCTTGTCTTTGGTCCTTTCAACATACAATTTTTGCAGGGAAAAGATGGTCACCTCAATCTTGTTAAAGACTAAGCAATGATAAGATATCAGCCGGCATCAAATAGGGCAGAAGTCTAAGCGTATTTCAAACAGCATTCATGAAGAGATAAAATCAGAGGATAAGCAAGTTTTGGAGATGCACTTTTGATGGCAACAGGCCTGCAGATTTCTGCCCCGACAGGATGCAAGGGCATTTTACCATAAATCCAGTGCTAGCATAGAAGCAGAGTAGTCAAGTAGTTGGGCACACTTTTGGATGCAATAAAAACTCCACTCAGAGTCATTCATAAACCAAGAACAATTCCACGTAAAACTTGAAAATGTGGCAATACTTTTAAGTGACCTCCACCATCTTCCTGCAGTTTGAAAGCAATCATGAGAGAGTGCACTTTAAGTATGGCATAACCCTCACAAATCCACGCCAATCATGAGAAAAATGGGACATAAACCTTGGTGAATTCTACCAGCACATGAAAGAGAAGTAAATTCCGAAAGAAGGCACACATTTAAGTGGTTCAAACCATGGAAAATTCCACCCAAGAAAAGGATTAAGTAGCTTTTGGCACATGCTCAGGAAGAAATTGCCAATCTTCAAAGGTGTAATGCACTTTTTGTATGGTTCAGCCATTTTTGAACTGTGCTCAAGACAGTTAAAAAGTGGCAGAAGTTTGAATGATCCGTGCCTGGCATAAATGAAAAATCGGACCAAAGGGAGGCATACTTTTTTGTGGCATAAACCAGCAAAAGTTCGCTAAACATCATGAAAAACATGGCAAAGTTATTAGTAAGCTCCGCCAAGGTTTTAAGAGCAGAATTCAGGTGCATTTTTGACATGGCATAACCAACCAAATCATCCACTAGTGCACATTCTGAGTAGCTGAACCAATAGTGAAACACTTCGGCATTGAAAAGTCATCAAAAGGTCATAAAGCAGGGCACACTTTAGAGGATTACTCTACAAGCCACTCAGCAGCCTTCATCTGCAGAGGTAATGGCTATGTAACTTGCAAGCTAGGGACGTGTACATGTAAATGATACTCCACACCAGCATGATATTTTTATGGAATAGAAGATTTTAATTTTGCATACTTTGCAATCATTCATGACCAAAATGATCTTTTACAAGCAGACCAGCACAAGTATTATTGCTATTTTGGAATCTAAATATTACCGATGCTCAATAACTGAGTCATTATGTCCTTACCAGAATCTTGACAATAGTTCCTTGATCCACTATCTAACAAGAAAATCTGAATCTGCTAGCTGCTATAAACTTTGTATGTAATACAATTATATTTATCAGTAAATCATTGGAGAGTACGAAACAGTGCATCACTGATCACACTTCATCCGCCTTGGATTCATTTCTCTTGCACATTAAAGACAGGACCAGATGCCAGAAGCTTTGCTGGGTCCCAATCACCGTTGACAGCTCCAGCTTGCTTGATAGTCCCTCCAGCTGAGCTAAGATGTGCCTCGAACAAGGACACTAGATGGGAATGCTGGCTAGAAAATAATGAATGAGATTACATCCACAAGGAATGCAAATTTGTGGATCGTAAATATCCACGTAATGGAAAAGATTTAAAAATACAACTTGCAGCAATCATCCCAGATAAGGAAACATAAGAGATTATCTGCATTAATCTTGCCAAGATTTAAAAAACAAAAATATAAGAAAACATTCTTATTGAAATGGATGAACGAAGAGAACCGTGTCCCACTAAAGCTTGTTACGGTAAATTGAATTCCTTTCCCTAAATTAACTAATCAGTACCAGGCTGAAGGCTCTCAGATTTCAAGCATCTTCATTAATTTTCAACAAACGTCAGTTGCTCAAGGTAAACCTTTACAGGTTAGAGCTTTAAATGCTTTACAAATTCACTTCGTTGAATTTTTTAGCTTAAGTGATATATTGTAAAACCAAACCATGGTCAAATCTAACATTAACTAGTCATTGAGTACTTCTTGTGTATAAGGTTCAAATGTAAGAGGTATAAAATTTGATTACTGTATAGTAGGTAAAGTGAAAAAGGACCCTTCTTCTCACAACAGAAGACTCATGTGTATGGTGGCTTGGCTGTGACCTTAAAAACTACCTTCACCTTTTATAGCCATTTACAGTGGAGCATTCGCTTGGGTACTTGCGATGGAATTGACCTAAGAACAACGCATTAAACAATCTTAATGCAATCCTTCCACACTTTCAAAAACGTGAAGAATCGCCTATATGGCCTTAAAACAGAAAACGTACTACAGCCATACTTGGTCTATGCTAATTACAAAAAGAGAAAAAGGGCAGTAGAATTGACCTTTGGCCATATAAACTATCCACAACGTCAGAAAGCTCCTCATCACTAGCCAATTCAAGCACTGCTCGAAGCTCTCGGTCAAAAGCAGGTGTCACTGCAGATACCCACAGAGTATCAAATAGCTTACAGACCAAAAACACAATATACTAATATTGCCCCATATGTTAAAAAAATAAGCTACTGCAACATACCTGTACTTAGTTTTGCAGCTTCTAGCTGCGTAAGTTTCCGAACCCTTGAAGTATGCCTATGGACCTGAACCATGCAGGGGTTCCCATAAATTGAAGATGATAGCCCACACAAGTTTGCAGCCTGATTAATGAAATTTAATAGCTATGTTAGAAGCTACTTACTGTACTTAAGATTAGAAAATTAATGGAAGTAGAGAAATACCCAAATGGTAACCTTATCTCTGCATGGATGATCTATTCGGTAAAATTTAGGAAGAAGAGCACGGGGGAGGGAGATGGCCAAATCGATCATTGCAGTGCTGCGTTGGTGTATCACCCACAATGCCAATAGCAATGCTGGCGAGCAAATTTCTAGACCAAAAGATTTAAATCATATCGACTCGAAGGAATTTTAAGGCACAAAAAATAGGCCATTGTTTTCAGTCTGCATAGAGATGACAGGTGCTTGCTTGTCACTTTTCTTCCTACTTTACAGTCATTTTTGTCGCTTTCGTAATAACCACGACAAGAATTTGCTATACTGGTTTTGCGCACAATAGTAATTTGTTATAATTTGCTATACTGGTTTTGCGCACAATAGTAATTTGTTATAATTGCTTGGCGCACAAATTATCTTTATCTTATTATAGATTAGAAACTAATTTTGTCATTTTCATGTTTTTATTTTTATTTTAATTTGTACTTTTATCTTTTATTCACATCTATATCATTATAAAATGTCATAATTTATTTATTAAATAAAAAATAAATTAGATGATTATATAATGACATTACATAATAGTAACAAGTGTCAAGTAGTGGTTAGTACTTGTCTTTATAATATTGTAATTATTGTTTTCTAGATTTGGAAAAAGATAAATGTAAATTTTACTAATATGAATAAAAATAAATGTAAGTTTTGTTAATTATAGTGTTTCAATATTATTAATTAGATTAGAAACTAATTTTGTCATTTCAATGCATTTCTTTTTACTTTAATTTGTATTTTTATCCTTTATTCACATCTAGATCGTTATAATTTATTTAGATTAATCATAATTTAGATTAGAAACTAATTTGTCATTTTGATGCATTGCTTTTTACTTTAATTTGTACTTTTATCCTTTATTCACATCTAGATCATTATAAAATGTCATAATTTATTTATTAAATAAATAAAAAATAGATGATTATATAATGACACTACATAATAGTAACAAGTGTCACATAGCAGTTAGTGAAAGGAAAGTAGAGGTGCAAAAACACTTTCCTAATGCTAATTCTAAGAAGAGAATGCAAACATATGGTTCAATTTTGAATTACAGTTCATTAAATATGCACATTAAAGGAATAAAAGAGCAAAACAATTTTTACATAACCACAGAATGGACACCAGATTTAACGTGGGAAAACCCTTTCGAGAGAAAAACCCACCACACCAAGCAAAAACACTTTGTATTACAATAAAAAAAGTCCACATGCAGAATTACAGTTTGTTGCTCTCATATGTCAATTCACCACATACAATTCAGGCAACATAACAATTTTGATCAATCTTGTTCTCACTCATCAGAATCACGACTCAACTCTCAAGCACTATTAGAATGCATTACACATTAGAGCATTTTCCTTCCTGAGAGAATTACAATCAATCTACATCGCCAGACCCATACGGGAAACATACCAATTCGGTTCCCATTCATAACAATAAATCAATCGACACACAGCAGTTACCAATTCGGGCCATGTCAAAGAGAAAAACTCCAATCTCTCGCTGATCTGCTCAAGCCACACTAATATGTGCTTCTCATGATACACTGTTGACCAAGTCCATCACCCTGTCAATGAGAGATTTTAGCTTCTCCCATCGATACACACATGTCTCATCAATGTCCACTTTACCGCTCAAGAGGTTCGCCAACTTGTCAAAAAGACATTTCCCAAAGTCACGACAAACAATCGAAGTCACATCGATAAGAACATTTAGGACTTCCATCGGCATGTCGAAGAGACATTTCACAATGTCTCGGTGACACATCCAAGTCTCTCCAATACGAAGCCTCATCGGGGTGTTGAGGAGACATTGTCCAATGTCTCGGCGACGATGCAACCTCCTACCGACAAAGTACTCCATCAGAGTTTTAGAGTTTCGAAGAGACATCTTAGAAACTCCTGTCGAAATGAGCTACCCTCGCCAACAATGTAAACACAATGCCACAGTAAGGGATATCAATTTGTCAAGGAGACAAAGAATGAAGTATCACCGATGAAGCATAGTCTGACCGACAAAGAGAGGGAAGAACACAATGCTGCCAATGTCAAGCCAATAAGTTGAGACATGGTTTCCAATAGTTAGTACCTATCTTTATAGTATTGTAATTTTTGTTTTCTATATTTGGAAAAAGATAAATATAAATTCTATTAATGTGAATAAAAATAAATGTAAGTTTTGTTAATTATAGTGTTTTGATATTGTTAATTAGATTAGAAACTAATTTTGTCATTTCAATGCATTTCTTTTTACTTTAATTTGTACTTTTATCCTTTATTCACATCTAGATCATTATAAAACGTCATAATTTATTTATTAAATAAAAATAAATTAGATGATTACATGATGATGCTGCATAATAATAATAAATATATATAAGGAATATATTAGATGATCATGATAATAACACAATATACACTAAGGATCATTGTTGTATTTATGTGGTTGACCTACTAAAATTTTATCATTTTTAGTACTACATATTTTTCAAAGTTTTCATTTTGTATATCTTGTCAATACTTTATAGAATTTGATTGTCATCAAATAAGTTTTTATCTTTCAACCTCTATAAGACAACCCCAAAGGTGCCTACAACACCATCTCACCCAAATACTAAATTCTCATTGTAGTGATAGGTTGTAGAGTTTTAGAGGATGTCATTGTAATTTTACAAGACACCTCCACAAGAAGGATGCCACCATAATCATACTATCTACACCAAATCAAACAAAACTGTACATGGATTCACCCTCTAACCCAAAACTAAGAAGTGAAAAATCTAGAAGCATAATGTAGATTTGAGATTCCCCCTCTCAATATAACATGACAATATCACAATAACAAAATTACATCAAATGTTAAATAGACTTCACCTTTATAATCATTCTCTTGTATATTTTCTATGTCACCCTCTTCTAACTTATTTTATTCAAAATCTAAATACACTTATTTTTTAATCATACTATAAACTATGTTTTGAATTAGAGAAACCCATTAATAATAAAAAGGATTTAAAACTATAAAGATGAAAAAGTGTGTATTGGGCACTTTTCCTCTTATTTTGTACTTGCTTTAATGCCCTCTTTTAATAAGCATAATTTTAAGTGTTTTTAATCTCTTAAAGCACAATTTTTTCTTAAAACCTACGCATTTTATGTAACATGACCCCTATCACACTTGGACTCCTCCCATCCATTTTTAGCCTTTTCATCTAGAACACTAAGGTGTCACATACTTATCTTTTTGATAGGAACACACATGCTAGTGCATCGCACTCTTATCCTCTACATAGAAACATGCATGCTAGCATCCCTCAAGTTCAAAATATTGTTTTCTTACTTAAACACTTGCATTTTCATACCCCCAATATTCTACTAAGCCTCCAACAATCAAAAAGAGCTAGGGTTGGCTTATAAAAGAAGAATTTTAAGGGAATGAAAAAGAGCATTACACCAACTCCATGGGGATGTAGGGCATACTTTTGAACATTTAGGGACAAAGAACACACATCACTTAGATTATACTCCTCCATTCTTGTAATAGTCTACAACTTGTACTTGGGATTTGTTCACACATGATCAAGCTCATTTTATCATCCAACTATTGAATCAACTTGGGATTTGACTAAAGAAAATCCCTTCTATGCTCCTTTCTCCATTCTTAGACATTCTAAGAGAAAATATAGAACTTATCGACACTTGTAGGTTTTATGAGAAAAGTGCATAGGACACCAATATTCTATCGATACTTTTATTACACTCATACATGACTTTAACATATCAAGAGGGTATTAGTGCATCTAGTAGATAGGATCATGCCTATATAAACAAAAGTACATGAAATCGAACATAATCATGAGCTTTTGTCTTAAATAGAACAATGTCAAAAGAAAGAAATCATAATATGATCCTAACACTGGCATCTTCTTTTTCATCTTCTTTAATTTTCAAGACACATACATTATGCAAGGAGAATGAACATACCTTCTTTCTCATATTTTTCCCTTTTAACCATTTATATTTCTATTCATATATTTATTTCAACTTGATATTTTTTAATTATTTTAATAAGTAATAGATTGTTAAATACAATTATCATTGTTATTGTTATAAGTAGAACACAATGGTACCCTTATTTAATTTAATTTTAAAACTTATTACCTTATCTTTAAATTTTAACACATAAAAGTTTATTTATTTAAATAATATTCTTTTATGCTATATTTTATTGGACAATTTATTTTTCCAAACTACCATATTATATTTAAAGCATATTAAACTACAACAATTACTACTTATATCTAGATACCTTCATACTACACATATTTCTTAATTTATTATATGAAGAAAACTAATAATTTCTTACATATTAAAAAAATTATTAATTTTTAATATCAAAACTATAATAAATTGATATAAAATAGTATAATAGAAAATAATTGTAGTCTTTAAATAAATTTAGATTAATAAATGTAATTATTAAGTATAAATTAACTTAAATTATTTGGTTCAATAATTATACTCAAGGAGATTGTTGGTCTCAAGAATGGTCTTCTTTGGAGCCACCAGTTGTAGAACTAGTGAGAACATGTTAGCTAATGGGGTGTTCAATTAAAAAATTCCCTACCCCAAGGAAAGGAGGGGAGGATAAAATTATTTAACCCAAGGGGAAAGCTAGGGAGGTCACATTTAAGGAAATTCATGAAGGGATTGCAAGAGGACATATGGGGCATTGTGATTTTCCAACATCAAGGATTTGGATGAGTAAGGGGATGTTAAAATACAATTCCTTCTTATGGATTGTAGCTAAGGGAAGAGCCTTAACATGGGCTAGATTGTGAAAGCTCAATAGTATAGGGTCATTCAGATATTTTTGTGCAAGGAAGAGGCTTGATGAATGATCGTATATTTATATATTTGCTCTTTTACTTGTCAATCTAGAATTGGTTTTTGCAATGATGGGGAATGATGGAGCCTTTGTTGAGAACATTGAAGGACTTATTGGGAAAATGGGTTTGTAGAGTCAAATCCCCTAGATTTAGATTGTTATGGGATCTCTTTCTAGCCATGTTAATATGATATTTTTGGGTAGAAAGGAATAGGGAGAATCTTTTGAGAGAAATAATTTAGGGTGAAACAAGTATGAAATAGAATTTAAAATCCTTACTTTAAGAATTTGGAGATATCCATATGGATGATGACTAGATCTATGTGAACAAATATTTCCCAAGATTCAAAGCATGGGAAAGATTGAAGTGGTTACATAAGGCCAAAAAGAAGTAGAAAGTAAAGACATATATGGTTTAGCAATGGCTCCCTCCCAAGCCTAGTTGGATTAATTTGAACTTTGATGCGGTGTCAAAGGGCAACCTAAATCTTATTAGGGGTGTGTAAAAAGGATGATAAATGGTAGCTACTAATGATATGGGTGTGAGACAATGGTGAAGAGACTAACAATTTAGTAGAGGCTAGAGTAGCAACATGGGGAGTAAAGATGGCTTAAAAGAATAATTGGAAATGGTTAGAAGTGGAAGGTGACTCTAAATTTTTTATAGAGTGCTTAAAATTTGGCAAGGTTAAAGGTTAGATACTTGACTCACTCATAAAACAAGGTAAGAGAAGAATGAGATATCTGGAAAAAAAAATTAAGCACATCAAAAGAAAAGGAAATGCATTGATTAGTTGAGCATCTAATCAGGGAGTTAAGAATTTGGGGGATTGTAGCCAAATGGAGATAATATGGGACAAGGATTACCTAATGAAAGATAGAGAGGTTCTAGTGATGGATATCAAGGGTCCACATTACTAATAATAGTATTAGATGAGTTAGTGACTCCTTATGTGGACAAAAGGCATGTGTAATGATGAGAGGAAAGTAGGAGGGTGGTGTAGTTATGTCTTTGAATGTGGTGAGGAAATATACAATTAAGATAGGATCATCCCTCTTATTGTTCAAATAATGGCATCATTGAGAATATAGGTGAAGATATTTTGCATGATAGAACTAGGGTTTTATTTGGCCTTTACTTGCTAAAGGTAGGGTGTTGTTGAGAATTTTGGTTGCATGAGGATGCAAAGAAGAAAGATGGTTTCTTCCTCTATTATTGATTAGGGGAAGTGGAAAGGTGGAGATAAGGGATGGTCCTAATTCTAGAGACCAGAGAAGGAATGAATGCATGGGCTAGAAAACTTTATAAATTATCTAGAAAGATAGATTACTAATCTAAAACTATGGAAATGGGTGCACGTATTTGGGAGCTAGAAAAGGAGGTGGATAGCTCTTCATCTGTTGGCATTGGAGAAGCAATGTTCAAGCTTCTCTTGGACCTAAATGAATTGGTGAGTAGGCATAATTTATTTGATATTTTTTAATCCATTAATAGTGAAACAATACTCCTAATAGTTGCTAGCACATATATGTTTAACAAGGACATTGTTTGAGTGGAGTAAAAATTAGAGGGATTTTATAATTGCATCTAAAACACCTTCATGCATTAATTGACAAAATTTATTGACTGTATCATACCATGGTGAATCTTGCTTACAAATTGAAGGTCAAAATTTCTAATGGATTCAATTTAAATATTCCTATATGTTAGTGTGAGGAGTTGGAAGATGAAATTAAACAAATTCATTCACTTGTAAAGGATAACATATATTAAAAATGTGGTAATGGTTCTAGGGTTAATGATTGACCTATGTGATTGCCCCCTCCCCATGAAATGTACGCTACACTTTGAAACTCCAAAGGGAAAGCCAAGGTAATTTACTCTCCCTCTTTTGTGATTATACTTTTTGGTTTGGTAGGATGGCATGGTTTTGTGGTTCTCTAGTTTTTGTATGTACTACATAGATAAATAATTATAGTAAAGGAATATCAACATTATACTATGCATTTTTTAATGTCATCTTATGATGTGGGTGTGGATTCCTTGGGTGTTGGGATTTTTCTTGAGATGGGGTCAATTCATGAGTATAGATATTTAAGAGAAATACTATTATTTTGATGAACAAATCCAATGAACTAGTTGGTTACTAGAGTCTAAGTGCTCCAAAGCTCATTTTTGTGTGGCCAAGGTTAATTTAGAAATAAAATAAAAAATTTTATTCAATAAATGAATAGTAGTAAATGTGGTATTTAAATGAGAGAATAAGGTATTTAGTTATAAAATTGATGATGAAGAAAAATATTGATAAGCTATAGAATTGATTTGTTATCTCCAAAAAATTGATGGCCTTAGAATAATGGTTATAATCAGAAATAGCATAAAAAAAGCATGTGATTTGATCTCAAGCCCTTTAGGATCAACCTTGATCCATGCAAGTTCAATCTATAATCCATGGCATTGAACTCTATCACATGGATGTGATCTGGTAGAATGTTGGTTTAGTGATTTTGTTTTCCCTTTCCTTATAATTATCTAAATATGGTAAAGATAGTGTTTATGAACAACTATAAGAGGTTGTTTACTCAATACAAAACATGTTCTCCTAGGTCAAGCCCAATTTCCAATGAATTTAATGATGAGGAATGATATTGAAGATAATATGCTCAAGCATGTAGGTAGTGTATATGTAGATGATTTAGATTCTAATTATTTTTCCCTTTACAAATCAAAATATTCTCTAATGAGTTTCTTCGTTTACAACATTCATATGAATCAATGAAACATTAAATTTCATTAATTACTATGGCATAATTGTTGGAAGCTTGTTTTTCATTGAGAAGATTGATGGATGTACGACATATGATGTTAATATGGTGTTGTCATTGATGACAACATTAATACATAGTTGAAGATTGATGAGAATGATTGAGTATGGTGTTGTCGGTGAGGTCATCCTTTTGCATAGTTGCAAATGTGTTGGTCCAAAGCAGACCAAATGTGTTGAATAAGTTCCTAAGTCCATAGTACAATTTTCAATGTTCAAAGAACCAAATTTTGGGTCAACATTGATCCACTATGAGGAATCTAGTTATGCAATTTTGAGGTAATGTTGGTGCATGTTGGAAGAGTCTAAATCCAAAGTTTCATGACTTGACATCTTTCACAATCGAAGATAATGTTGACAAAGTATCGAGCTCTGTAATGGCAGTGTCAGTGGTGTAGAGCGTATGTTGGAATGCTTCGCATTCCACCACGAATGAAAATTTTGTTATGTGGATTTATGGAATTGTTTACAGGTGTGAGAGGTGTGTACATTCCAAGTGGTAAGTGATTTGGTGGTCTACGTTTCAAGGTGTGGATGAACTGTTGGTTCATTCAATTTTACTTCACTAGTTTTGCTATGTACGGCTGACCTAAGTATTTTGGGGTTGTGTGGAGTTGGATAGAGTATGGAGCAAAATTATGGGTCATTTTGACCTATCTTTGATTATATATGATTTGGTTGTGGTGTTGCACGGTACATGAATTAGGCCAACCTAATTTACATTTTTGTTGGATGTGGTATATATACAAGGTTAATTCCTTGTGTGATTGTGTGATTTGTGAGACAATTAAGTTTGTGCGATATTTGGAGTAGAGTAGAGTGTGAAGACATTGATAAGTGGTGAAGTATGAAGTGTTTTAAGTCAATTTTTTGAGCCTAATTGGAACTATCTTCGGCATATTATAAATGCATTGTAATCAATTCAATATTTGATAGTGATCCACCTTCTTTTCTATCCTGGCAGTGAGCCACTTCTTCTATTATTTGGATAGTGAGTCCTCTAGACAATGAGTTCACTTGGTAGTGAATAATTTTGTAATATCTTATAACTGGTTATAATATAGTGTGAGCTAATCCTCATTGTGGTTTTTCCCTTTTTGGGTTTTCCGCATAGAATTTGGTGTTCTTGTGTTCTTTGATATGATGCATGCTTTCTAATACTATAAGTTTAATGTGATGCATTGAATGAATGCTTATAGTTGATGAAGTTAATGAATTTAAGTGAATACTAATTCACCCCCCTCTCAATATTACGGGTGTTCAACAATTGGAATTAGAGCTTGGTTCCTTCAATTGGCTTGATCACTAAGGTAGATATTGGAGGTTGAACACATGGCTTCAAGGAAGTATCACATTCCTCTAGAAGAAATTATACCTAACGGGTTTACTAAAGAAGATTGTGAAGTTGACATGGAAGGAGAACTCAAATCAGCCCTTGATGATTTGGATAAAGCAGAAGCTGAGAACAGAGATCTAAAAAAGGATCTTAATGATATATATGAGTGTTTTAAGAAGTTGAGAGATAAAATCAAGAAAGATACAAAAAGAAACAAAGAAAACAAAAAGCAACTCAAGAAATCAAATGAGACTATCACTAGTCTGAAAGTACAATTTGAAGAAGGAAAAAGAGTTGAAGACTATTTGAATGCCAAACTGAAAAACAAATCTGAAGAATGTTCAAATCTCAAACAAGAGAATGTAACTTTAATATCAGATTTGGAGAAAGCAAAGATTCAAAAATACAAGTTCAAGAAGAGTTTCACAATAGTTGATAAGATGATTGCAAATCAGAAGGCTTATAAGGACAAAGAAGGATTAGGGTTTGTGAAGGGAGAAAGTTCAAAAGAAAATCATACTTTGAACAATGCTGAGAAGAAGAGAAATGTCAAACAGGTTTGGAACTAGAAGAAAGATTTCAAGATACCACCTATCAGACAACCAAATACACAAAGGTACCCATATTTTAATAGTTATTGTTATTCTTGTAATAAGTTTGGACATAAATCTATATATTTTAGAAGTAGAATGAATCAAAATATTCAATCATTTTTCAATCAGTGCTATACATGCAATATATTTGGTCATAGAGCTAGTGAATGTAGAAATCAGATGATGAATGGTTACAATAATGGCATGATGTTTCAATCTTTCAAGGGTTATTGTTATACTTTAAATGGATTTGGGCATAAGGCTAATGAATGCGTATCTATAATGGCTAGAAGTGAGCTTGTTCAAAAAGGTGTCACTTGTTACAAATGTAACAAACTAGGACACATAGCTAAGTTTTGCAAAACCAAGAATGTGAAACCCTTTGTTTCACAAAAGAAGGCCAATTTGGTAAAGAACATGGATCCAATTGAGATGAAGAATGAAATGAACAAGATCTGGAAGAAGAAAGAAGAGAGAAAAGTGGAGAATGATTATATGCTAGCCCCTGGTGTAGATGTTTACTCTAGAAACTAGATGAAGAGCTTTAGCTCAAGAGGAGTTCTAATAGAAAATATTTAAGCCCTTGCCAAAGATTTGGTGTTGACGCCTTCAACACATAGGTATAGGTGCAGTTTGAGATGCTCGAGCTGCTGGAAAAATCACCAATGAAAAATATCTTTATGTGGAATTTTGTGAAGACATTTAAGGTGACTGTGACTACACAATTAGGGTTTTCTAAAATTTGACCTAACTTACAAATAAATGTAATTAATATGCATTAGGTAGCCAAATAAAGCGTTTATATGTCATTTTGCATATATTAAACTCATTTGTGATCAAGAAATCAAAGTGGAGAGTAGAGCATAAAAGAGGCAAAGTGATTCCAATGTTGTGCTAAACCCCACCAACAAAAATCAAAGGTATTTATCATTATTCTATGAAACCCTAGTGATGTTCATAATGTTTACTCCACAAGTGATTGATGTCTTGGAACAACCAAGACCTAAGTTTAAGAAGCATCCTTTCAAATCCATGGAAATGAACCCTAAGGGTGTGTTTTTTAGTGTTCCATATGGTGTGATGCATACAGAAGATGTAAGAATGTACATCCAGGTGAAAATGGATGAGTAAAAACATGCAAAGTTGGGAGAATTTTGGGTAGACCAATTAATTAGTGATGAATTTGAATTGAAACCAGAGTATGTAGGTTTGGTTAAAAAGAAATTTGATGTTTGGAACAATTTCCCTATTTTCTATTATGTGGATGAGTGGGTTAGACATGCATTGAGAAGAATCCATGACAAATTCCTGTGGTTGGATATTCCCATTTGATCAACAAGAAAGCTATCAAGGTGGTTACTAGGTTATAATTTGAAGGACATGTTCCCACAATGAAGGCCATGAAAAATGAAATCGTAATGAAGATAACTAGTGCAAAATTTGACAAGTGTGCACTAGCAGTAAAAGACATAGATGATTTGACAGTTAAATATGCTTTGATGATGATCAATTACAAGATATATTACACTAATAAAGAGAATTTTGTGTCATCCACAGCTATAAACACTGCTCATTAAATGGTGAAAGAGGGTCTGGACATTAATTTATGTGAGCTCCTAAGACAATAGTTGATGGAGAATGTACAAAAGACAAAATAATCAAAATTTCCTTTCCGGTATGGAACTCTGGTCATTTGATTGTTATTCTACTTTCTTAGCAAGTTGCCTGGAATAGAGAACATAGTATGGTTAGAGAATATTCTTGTTGCAATACAAATAAGAGGTCATTTGAGAAGATTTCAGGATGATGAGTCTAGGGATCAAGCACTGTGGGGATTTTTCAAATCCTTTCAATCTTGGATGCAAGAAAGAGAGGGGATTCCTAAAAGTGTAGTTGAGAAATACAAGAATGATGTTAATTTCATGGTTTGTAGAGATTGTTGTTTGATGGAAGCACTGGGACCCAGAACAGTCCAGATTCCAAAAATGGGAAATGAAGTGGCAAAAGATGTAATTATTAGACTTGCATATTTGATGTTGAGCAAACCAAGAGATCCTGCAGTAGATAGGTTTGGAACCTATGAGGAAAATTCTAGTGAAGTGCACTTGCAACACTAGGAAAAGGAGATAAAAAATAATTTAGAGAAGATGAAAGCTCAAATGGAAGAGATATTGGGTATACCTAAGAGCCCTGCAAAGAAATCCAAAGGCATATCTAGTCCTCCAAAAGGTACTCCAAGAACAAGAATGTCAGTTAAGACCTCTACCCCCTCTCTGACTGTTCCCAATGTCTCCATAAATAATCTTGTAGTTGGTGTTAAGAAGAAAGCTATATCCAATACCCCTATGCAACAACAAAATCCTTTGTAGAGGAGAAGGAAATAAAAAGATACAAGAGAGAGATATACTAGCTATGTTGATGAAGAGGGAGAGGAAGAAGGACCTCATTTGATCCAAAAAATGAAATCTGGTGTCTCTCAAGTAGAGACAAGTGCAAAGAAGACCAAAGTTGATATTGTTGATATTGATAGTGAAGAAGTTGAAAAGCAAAAGCAAGCTTTCAAGATCTATGTGAGGGAGAAGAAGTAAAGGTGTGGAAAAGAAGAAAAGCCTCCTAGAGGTAAGGGGAAGAAGAAAGAGAAAACTCCTTTGTTAAGAAAGCATATCCCCCTAAGGTTAGATGCACTATTTAATGGTATTTATGAGCATGGGATGTTAGAAGAAACTACTAAAGTGTATTCAAAATCAAATGATATAGATAAGGAAACAATAGAAGAGGCTATTGTCAAATACATGGTAACATTTGATACTAGTCTTGGAAAAGTCAAGAACCAACTACCTAATGAATTGAATGTATTGAGTACTAGAAGGCAAGAAGTTGTTGATGAGGATGCCAAAATAAGGGTATTTGCCTTGGAGAATACTGGTTCTTCCCTTTCTAATGAAGATAGAGATAATTTTTCTCAACTGTATAGTAGGAGGTTCAAAACAAAGCAAAGAGTCAGCACCTTAATGATCAGAGACAAAGAAGATATTGAGAGATTAAGAAATGAGACAATATAAAAGGTTGAAGAACTTACCAAAGAATTGAAAGTGTCAGTGAACAGTGAAATTCAAATGCAACATGACCCTTTTGTCCTGGAGGTCAAAAGAAACTAATACCAAACATCATGAGCATGTACCAAAGCATGAGCCTACAAAGGAGAATATTCAATAAGATATGATGGTCTAAAATGTTCCTCCAGATGTGGAGAATATTGTTGTAGAGGAATGGGAGAAAGAGAAACAGGACATCCCAAAGAAGGATGAATCACAATCAGAACAAAATCTACCCTCTCTGGATATGAAGAAAGATGATGAGCAAAAAAAAGAAGTCTTGGAAAAAATAGAGGCACAAAACATTGAACACTTGCCTCCTCTGGGTAATGAAAAATCTATTGAAGAAGAGAAGAAGACTAAGGATCCCTTCGACAACTATGAAGAGGAGAAAAGTGTGTTTAAGGTAGGATAAAATACAAAGATTGTTGGTGAATCCTCTAGAGCCTCTAGAGATTCACTCAAGGATATGCTAGATATGCGGTTGTAATTTGAACTAGTAGTATTTGCACAACTGATACAACTTCCTATGCAACAAGGAAAAGTTGACATGGCCAAGATCTCTCCCCTACAAAAACTTCAACTTGGTGATGCTTTTCATGCCTCCACAAGGAAGGAGATATTACAAACACACCAAAAGAGTAAAAAATTAATTGAGGAAGCAGTTAAGGTGTAGCAGGAAGGCATTCCTGGAACAACCATTGATGAATCTTTATCTAGTAAAGACAAATTAAAGATACTGTTGGATTCTTTCAAAGATTATTCTATTGAAATGGAAGAGAGGTTGGAAAAAATAAATGGAAAAGAAGGTCAATAATAGGAGATTGCTTGAATTATCTAACAAGTGCAGTGTTGCACATGGTAAATTGCAAGAGAATCTAAGAAATGTACATAAGTGTCTAGATGAAGCAAGGATCTTGTTTCAAATTTGTCTAAAATGGCCTAACTCATCAAAGATTAAGGACTAGATGGATTCAATAGAGCCATAGATTGGTGAGGCCTTCAATATCTATGATCTGGTTAGTGATGTAGATGGTGCAACAAGGATAGCAATTGAGAATCTGCATGGATAGTTTTTCCAACTGCAATAACAAAAAGAAAAAATAATAATGTAGTATAGTCAGCTTAGAGATCTAGTAAGTGCAAGGCTTACATCCTTGACTGGTGTATTAGCAAGTGTGGAGAAGATGAGACAAAATAACCTGGTACCCAGTTCATCGAATGAAGGAGAAATTCTCCTTATGTAGTTTGAGAACCAATGTTGCATGCTTTCCTTCGCCCAGAAGGATTGGGAAGTTGGAAAGATGGATTGGGAGACACACCTTGCAAAATTGAAGGTGTCTTACAAGGGTATTTTACCCTCCTCTAGTTGATTGTGTATATTTATGTTTTATTTATGTATTTTATCATTTCTTTGTACATATGCAAAAGTAGTGGATAATGTTGCAATGCATTTTTGGTCAATTTTGTTGGATAACATTGTTAGGGGGAGTTTCCCTAATGTGAATTGTTGAAGAAGTATAGGAGTGAAGCAATAAGGGGGAGCTATTCTCATGTACATACATGTATATTTGCAAAAAGTGAGAATAATTGAAGTAGTTAGAGAAATCTAATATTGTGAGCCCTTTTCCCTTGATGTCAAAGAGGGAGTAGTTTGAGAGTTTTTTTTATAATGTTTTACCATCAATGACAAAGGGGGATATTGTTGGAAGTTTGTTTTTCATTGAGAAGATTGATGGATGTATGGCATATGACGTTAATACGGTGTTGTCATTGATGTCAACATTGACATGATGTTAATATTAATACATAGTTGAATATTGATGAGCATAATTGAGTATGGTGTTGTTAGTGAGGTCATCCTATTGCACAATTGCAGATGTGTTAGTTCAATGCAAACCAAATGTGTTGAATAATAACCTAAGTCCATAGTACAATTTTTAGTGTTTAGAGAACTAGTTTTTGGGCCCGCATTGATCTGCTACGAGGAATCTGGTTATGCAATTTTGAGGTAATGTTGGTGTGTGTTGGAAGAATCTAAATCCAAATTTTCATGACTTGATGCCTTCTGAAATTGAAGATAATGTTGATAGAGTATTAATCTTTGTCATGGCAATGCTAGTGGTGCAGAGTGTATGTTGGAATGCTTCACATTCCACTGCGGATGAATATTTTGTTATGCAAATTTGTGGAAGTGTTTATAGGTGTCAAAGGTGTGTACATTCCAAGTGACAAGTTTTTTGGTATTCCTCATGTCAAGGTGTAGATGAACAGTTGGTTCATTCAGTTTTACTTCACCAATTTTGCTATGTGCGATTGACCTAAGTATTTTGGGGTTATGTGGGTTGGATAGAGTATAGAGAAAAATTATGGGAGTGATTATGGGTCATGTCAATCTATCTTTGATTATGTATGTGTTTTGGTTTGTGTGCATGCTGGTATTTTTTATCAACAAGATGTGGTGTTGCACAATACATCAATTAGGTCGACCTAATTTATATTTTTTGTTGGATGTAGTATATATACAAGGTTAATTTTTTGTGTGATTGTGTGAGATGTGAGACAATTAAGTGTGTGCAAGATCTAGAGTAGAGTGGAGTGTGATGAGGTTGATGAGTGGTAAAGTATGAAGTGTATTAAGTCAGTTTTCTGAGGGTAATTAGAACTGTCTTCAACATATTGTAGATGCACTATAATTAGTTCAATCTTTGGTAGTGAGCCACCTTTTCTATCCTAGTGGTGAGCCACTTCTATTCTCTAGACAACGAGTCCTTTGGAAAGTGAGTCCACCTAGCAGTGAGCCATTCTATAATATCTTATAATCGGTTATAATATATTGTGAGCTAATCCTCACTATGGTTTTTCCCTTTTTAGGTTTTCCACATAATATCTGGTATTCTTGTGTTCTTTGATGTAATGCATGCTTTCTATTACTACAAGTTTAATATGATGCATTGAATGAATGTTTAAAGTTGATGAAGTTAATGAATTTCAGTGAATATTGATCCACCCCCCCTCAATATTCTGGGTGTTCAATAATAACATGTTGCACAAATATATGTGTTTAGTTAGCTCATGATGACTAATAGGAGGGGCGATAAAGTAAAATTGAAATTTGAGGTTTATACTCCCACTCCACAAGATCAATATTGAGTGGGATATAAATTAACCTAAGCAATAAAATTACAATCTTGAGGAATGGAGCAAACATATTGAGGTAATTTGTACATTGGGTGTTTTAAATGAGGAGTGGATGATGAATGTGTGGGAATAAATATAAATGGGAGTAAATAGAGATAGGCAGGTATCAAGGCATGGGCCAAACCTAGCACAAGAGTGCTTCACTTCTTGATTTATAATTGCATTTAAGATATTCCACCTAGGTGAGTACAAAAATAAATACAAAATGGCATGGGTATGAAAATTTCACCATTATATTTCCCCCACTTTGATGTGTATGCAAATCTACCATAAGCATGAATTTCAAACTATAAAACATAGAAAAGTAAATATGCATAAGAAAGACATCAAATTTTCAAAATCCATTATATTGTTTATGAGTGTTTACGAACTTTAATTATATAATAATTATATCATAAATATTTGGAATCATTCTCCTCTCTTTATTTCTTCCCGATGATGGATTATAAAGTGTGATCCCAAATATTAATAATAAAAACTATCATAGTTAAATATATAAACACTCATACCCAAATATGTAGATACTCATAAAAAAGGGATATAGGTTGCTTGTAAAGTAAAAGACCATTTTGGGATTCTTCTTGTATACCCCATGGTGTGAACTTGCTCTATCAAAATGTCTAAGATAATAAAATATTTGCAATGAGTAGCTTATATCACAGAACTAAGTAGATAAAAACTACAAGTTAGTTCAATTTTCCATAAAAAGTGAGTAGAGAGAGGGGGTTAGAGATTATTCTTGTATGGAAAGTGATGTGGTATTACTCAGCTCAACATGGTAATGTAATATGACATACTTGGTATGCTCGTGTGATAAGGCTCCAACCAATGTAGAAAATACAATATGTCACATTCAATATGGTCATGCAATGTGACTCCAACCAATGTAGAAAATACAATATGTCACATTCAATATGGTCATGCAATGTGATTATTCTTGTATGGAAAGTGATGTGGTATTACTCAGCTCAACATGGTAATGTAATATGACATACTTGGTATGCTCGTATGATAAGGCTCCAACCATTGTAGAAAATACAATATGTCACATTCAATATGGTCATGCAATATGACTCCACCCAATATGAAAAATGCAATATAACGTATTTGACATAGTCATATAATGCGACTCCACTCAATTTCAAGCATATAATAGACTCTACTTGATGTAGGCATGTAATGAGGTCAGTATATATCTATGTATGGTGTTGAGTATTTATATAGCACAAGTCACTATCTAGATTTTTAACTATACAAGTGTGAGTGGCAATAAATACCCCTCTTTAATTGGTTGCATCCAACAAATGTAAGAAATTGGTGAAGATGAACAATATAATTGTGGATAACGAAAATGTGAATCATGTAAAATAAGAACAATGCAATGAAAGTGCCAAATTCACACTCAACAATCACTCAATAAAGCTTAAGATCTATACATAAAATGAAATAATAAACAATTATACCACAATAAATATCTTGATTTACAACATTATTTATTTGATAGTGGCTTGAGTGTTTGATATATGGGTTACACTTCAAAATAGCACAACCATGATAGCATAATGATAGTATAATAGCCAACATAATGATATTTGCTCAAAGATAATGGATAGATAGGTAGATGATAAGGGATCTTGATAATGATAATGGTATCTAGCTCTTGTTCTTGCTAATGATATAAAATTATGCTCTAGGGGATATCATGTGTGAATGAAGGGCTTTATTTATACGTTTCACCTAATGTTTGATTGACAGTGGAGATTAATTAGAAAGATCAATGGATAAGAAAAATTAAGATAGTGTAGGAGCTAAAATTTTGAATTAATTAGGTGGGATAGTTGAAATAATTAATTGAATAGTTTTACTTAATTTTTAAAGATAATTGGAGAAATAAATAAAATTTTAATTTTAATTATTAATTTTGGAGGGAAATATAGTTTAAATTTAAATAAGTTATTTTTTTTTTATTTAATTTGTGGGAGGAGTGTTAGCTAATTAAATAATTTTAAAAAAATATTTAACTATAGAGGACTAAAAGGTAATTTGAATTTGATTTTAACTAATGTTGGAAGGAAAATGATAAATTAATAAAATAATTAAAATTTATTTAATTAATGTAAATATGATAAAATGATTAAGGCAATTATTTATTTAATTATTATAAATGAAAAGAGGGAATGTTAGCTTAATTAAATACATATTGAAGAATTGCTAACGATAATGATAAGATGAGAAGATGAAAATGCATTAGTCATTTTTAGGCATCTATAATTTTCCCCTCTTTGAGACAATGTGTTTTATGGTGTTGTTTCAAATAATTTAGATTGGTATGAAATAAATTCTACTAGTGACATGCCTTAGTATGCTCGAATGTACTAAAGGATGGAGGTAGGATGCCCCCTCGAGAGACCAACCAGAGAAAATAATTCTTTGGTCAAGCTCACAACAAGAAGATAGGCTAGGTCTACTGAAGTAGAGGTGATTTCATCACGATGATGATATGATTATATAATGAATTTTACGTATATATGATCACATGATAATGATGATAATGTGATGATGATATGCACATGTTATGAATATGATATGGATGTGATTTTTATTTTTGTGATACTTATGATGATAATATGATGATATTATAGATATGATTTGATGATGATATGCATGTTATGGCTTATATTTGTGTGTGTAGGAAATATGTAAATGAAACAAGATGCAATGATGACAACTATCTACCATTGATCATATATTAGAAGAAGCCTATAAATGGGAAATAATACAAATGGAAAAAAATGTATGATGGACATGAAAATGGAAAAGATACTTTATGCTTTGTTTATGCTAAAATAATGTGAAGAGTAATCCTTATTTTGATATAGCAAATGGATATTATGCACCAGGGTATTAGGAACCAAGGTAACTTTGTATCCCTTGCATGAAATTTGACTCTACAAAAAAAAGGTTATTCATACCAAACATACAAAAACCTTGTTGGAATATGTACTTGAAAGTAAGACTTAGAGAATAATGATCCCAGTGCATAAAAGGCATGAATAAAATAGTTTGCAAAGGATGTTTGTTTATGCAAGAAGCTACCCCAATCACACACAAGGTAAGTATATGTCATGGTTGTATTATAAGAACATCTAACAAACACAAAAAATACAAAGGATCATTCTGATTCATAGGGTGTTGCTACAATACTGTGTCTCATTTTTGGGATGTGCTTATTTTTGCTTGAAATCATTGTTTTTAGAAAAACTAATGATTTAAGTCTTGAGAGGCTCCATACCCACAATGGAGTCTCATTCACAACTATCAAAATGCTAGCAAAAAACCACTTTTCTTTACCTTTCGAGGGATTAAATAAAATCATTTAAAAATTACATTTTTCAAGGTTGTAGCCCTTGAAACTAGCTTTCCAACAAGTATAGGTTTGATATATTTTCATTTTATCATGTATTTAATTTTCATTTTTTACTAAACATAGGTTTTTCTCTGAACATCAAGCTCTTTGTTGTGCAGAGGTGGAAAAATAGTAAACCATTATAAAAAAATTTCAAAAAATACTCATTCCCTAGATATTGATATCCTTGTTTCACCTAAGAAAGAAAAATTGGATTTTGATATATACACAAAAAGTTAGGTTGTACGACACACACGTATGTCCAAGTTATAGTTTTTTTTGTTTGATAACACGTAGTAGGGCTGTGAAGGGATTATATTGCTATAATCAATAAAGTTTCCATAGAGACAACAAAGAGACCAAGCTTTTCTCATAGGGCCATAACCATATCACAAAAATTCTTGAAGACCCGATCCTCCATTGACTCATTGGCCAATTTAGCCACACAAAATGCAATTGAAAGCAAAAAGTGCTTCCAATCAAATTGGTTTTGATAGAAATATGATTGCCCATCTTGTAGGCACCTCGGTGGCCAAACCTATGCCAAAGATTGTGTTTACCGACATCTGCTCTGAATGAAACTTTAATATCATATCCAGACTTTTGAATTGAAGCAAAATTACCTCTAATATCAAAAATAGCCTAAGAAACACCTCCTTTAACCTTAATGAAAGCCTAATCATTTGTTGTCTTGTTGATAAAAGAAGGAAAACACATCGATCAACATTAGCAGCGGCCCCCAGGTTCAAAATTAGGGTTGATAGAGCATCTACACTGGAACTAGAGCTAAGAAAGTCTTGCTCAACTCCCTCAGCCACAACTGTGGGGGCACATAGACAATTGTAGTCCAATGTGAGTTTAGAAGGGAGAACCATGTGCACCAACCATCACAACTGTGGGAGAACAATAGACATTAAATATAGCCCCATCCTCAAATAAATAGCAAGCAAGACTCAAACTATGTTGGGGCAGCATTCCTAGTATGCCAGTTGAGCTCACAATAACTCCCATTGGCAAGGCCATTCATCCATATAGCCAACTAAAGAGTGACATCAATTGAGAAGTGAAAGTCACCCAAATGACCCAAGACACCTCCGGTTGCTACCTTGGTCCAATGGAGCAAAAAACATTCCCATCTGCAACCCAATTTTCTAGTTCATTCGCTTCACTATTGGCTTCCCTAAAAATGTGGTTAACTATAAAGGCCTCAAAGCTTTTTAGCAATTCCAATGCCGTCTCCAACATTGCCTTCAATTTCCAATTAGGGATTGTCCTTGTTCTTATAGAATTAACTACTAATGCAGAATCACCCTCGATCTCTACTTTTTCTAACTCAAGATCCCTGCATAGTAAAAGTCTATGGATTAGAGCATTGAATTATGCAACGTTGTTAGTGACTTCATCCAAAGGAATGGCCAATCTACCAATGAAGTGACCATTCCACATCCTGAAAGCACACCCAACACTCGAGGGCCTAGGATTTCCCCTTGAGGCACCATCAAAGTTCAACTTGAACCAACCCTTGGAGGGAAGTTGCCATTTTACCTCTCTACACTCCTTGAAGGAAGATTTTTCTCCTTTCCCAATGTGAGGAGGGATTCAAATCCCATGCCATCTAAATCTCATCTGCCCATCCCACTCCGTAAATTTTCCTGTCTAAGTTGAACATGTGCTAATTCTATTGTTTACCACTTCCACGATTGCTAGCTCCACCTTGTTTATAAAGGAATCAATTACCATTTCCTTGTCATCAAAGATTCGCCTATTCCGTTCCTTCCAGATCTCCTAAATTAGAAGGGAGGGACATATGACCCAAATACTACTTACGAGGCCAATCGAAGGTCTATTTGGCCATCCCTTGAAAAGGATCATAATGTCATTTGGGAGTGTCGTTATCCACCCCAATTTTGTGCACAACCACCTCCAACACTGTTGAGAGAAGGAACATCCAAGTAGCAGGTGATCAACACTCTCTTTGTCCTTTTTGCATAGCACACACCAAGATGGACCCTCAAAGCCCAACTTTTAAAACCTTTCTGCAGTCAAAATTTTCTTTTGAGTTGCAGCCCAAGCCAAGACTCAAGCTTTGGGCACATAATGTTTGTTCTAGAATAAGTGAATAGGATCGTCACTTATTCAATCCAGCAACAATTCTATACTCGTCCTTAGCGTTATAGTGGCCATTCTTCGACCCCGCCCATATCAATTTGTCTTCACCACTTCTAAAGACTAGCTTTATCTGTTTTATCACCTTAGTTAGCAAGGAAACATCTTCCCTTAGCAACGGTAGTTCTGGCATATCTTTCCATTTCCAACCAAGGGATGGATTATTCTGGAAGAAAACCACATAATCCCTGACCCTGCTGCCCCAGTGTTGTTCTAACATAATGTTCATGTTTGCTCCAGATGTGAGGGAAAGGTAGGATAAAAGGTAGATGGGCAAAGAAGAGACCATTATTTTTAGCATCACTAACCTCCCAGCCCAGGAAAGCCAACAACCTTTCCAAGAGTTCATTCTTTTATCCAATCTATCATTCAGGGGGTCCCATAATTTGGAGTTTCTCAACCCTTTATCAATAGGCAAACCAAGACAAGAGCAAGGAAGATTTCCTTTTTTGAATTTCAAGGTGTTCATAATTTTCGTTTCTACCCTTGAGGGAGTCGAAAAGAAGAATACCTCTGATTTATCGTGATTGATTTCTTGACCTGAGGCCTTGGCATACAATGAGATCACTTTTAGAAATTGTCGAGCTTCTTTCTTCTTGGCAGCTCCAAAGAGCATGGTGTCATCTGCAAACTGTTGGTGAGTGACACAGATGTTTCTTGGAATAGTTATTCCAACTAGGCACCCAACAGATTGTATTCTCTTGAGAACCCTTCCTAGTGCTTCTGCCATTAAAATGTACAAGAAAGGGGAGATTGGATCTCCCTGCCTCAATCCTCTTGAGGCATCAAAAAATTCTTTTGGTGAACCATTTACCAAGATAGAGTACCTGGGTCCCAAAATGCACTAAAAAATCCAATTAACCCATTGTCTATTAAATCCAAAAGCTTCCAAAACCTTGCACAAGAAATGCCAATCTACCTTGTCATAGGCTTTCCGAATATCCAGTTTAATCAACATCCTAGCCTCGTGAGTATTCTGCAAAGTATGTATCACTTCTTGGGCTATGACTACTCTGTCTAGGATTGATCTCCCAGGAACGAATCCAGTTTGTTCTTTTGAGATGATGTTGGGTAAAAATTTTTTAAGCCTATTAGCTAGTACCTTAGACAAAATATTGTAGAGGGTGTTGCATAGGGAAATTGGCCTAAAGTCCTCCAATTTTGTAGCCTTCTCCTTTTTGGGGATGAGAGCAATGAAAGTGTTGTTCACTTCTCTAAGCAACTTCCCAGAATTTCTAGTTACTTCAAGGGATTTTGTTAATTATAGACCAAAAATGGTCCAACACTTCTCAAAAAAACCATTGGGAAATCCGTTTGGTTCCAGAGCCTTATCCAAGTGGAGTTGCTTAAGTGTTGATTCAACTTCTACTTGGGTGAATCTAGCATTGAGAGCCTTATTCTACTCTTCACTAATAATGTGGGGAATATGTTGCAAAAGACTTTGTTGGGCTGAGAGGTTTGAGCCCTCCCAATTGTTTAGTAGAGCCTAGTAAAAATTTACTATCTCATCCCTGATTTCCTTGGGATTCTCAATTATAAGGCCATTATCTTTCTCCAATCTTGAGATTCTGTTTATGACTCTTCGCTGCTTTGTGATACTATGGAAATATTTTGTGTTCCTATCCCGTGCGTCAATCCAATTTTCTCAAGATTTTTGCTTCCAAAATACTTCTTCTTTTGATAACACATCTTCGTAATCCGCCAGCAAATCTTTTTCTTTAAGAAAGCATTCCTGTGTCATGCCACTTTTAATGACTTCCTCATTGAGAGCGCTCAACTCTTCTTCAATTATGATTTTAGTTTGAAAGATGTTCTTAAATTGTGCCTTATTCCATTCCAGTAGTCTACTCTTTACATGTTTTAGCTTTGAGACAAAGCAAAACAACTTCAACACTTCAAACTGCTCTTCATTCCACCAAGATTGTATCAAGCTCATAAAGTTCTCATCCTTGGTCCACATCTTCTCAAATTTTAATGGAGACCTTGCTAGTTTCTCATCCCCAATGATCGCGAGTCTGATGGGATAATGATATGACCTAGAACAAGGAAGGATGGTGCCATCCATGGAAAAAGGAAAGGTTGTTATTTCTCCCCCAAAAAAATATTTGTCCAACTTTTCAGCAATGTTGCTGAAGCCAAGTCTTCTATGTTCCAGGTGAAATCCTTGCCACCAAGTTCAATCTCGAGCAAGTTGTTTCTTGTGACCCAATCACTGAAGTCCTTTTGTGACTACCCCTATTTGAGTAGACCCCCTTTCTTGTCCTAGCTACTGAGGATAGCATTAAATTCACCTCCTATAATTTTATGAGGGAATGCATTTACTGCCATGAAAGTGTCCAATTCAGCCCAAAGCACTCTTTTGTTAAGGCAGGAAATTGGTCTGTATACATTAATCAATAGGAACTGTATGTTGGAGACCAAGCTCTTAATAATACATCCAATCCAGTGACTTCCTACCCCCAACACCTCAAAGTTCACCAGGGCCGAGTTCCAAGCGATTTCCAACCCTCCAGAGGCACCAACTGACTGGACTGCCTCTAGATTCCAATTCTTGAAGCTTTTAATGAACGCCTCCACCTCTCCTCTGCCCATTTTAGTTTCTTGGATTAAAACTATTTCAGCCTTGGTCAAGCCAACCCTCTACTTGACCAAGCATCTTTTTTTAGGGGTGTTAAGGCCCCTAACATTCCATGATAGGAGCATCATGGCTCCTTGGGAAGGGGGCCTCCCTTCCCTGCTTCCAATAGAGATGTTATCTTAAGTTGCCCTTCACCTTCACCATCCTTAATCCTTAGCTCATTTAATGATTTCCTTCCAACTTTCTTGCTTGAGCTCTTCCCAAAATCAAGTTTCGTTTTGGTTGAGGGGATTTGTTGGATGCCTAGCTTGTCCTACTCCTCCAGAGTAGATATGTTCCCTGTGAATAAAAGTTCATTTTCCTGAATCTCTATCTCACCCTCTTTCAGAAGTTCTTGGAGGAGAGCTTGTCTATTATCTTCCTTTTTCTGTGGTTAAAGTTGCCCCAGCTTTGTAGCTCCTTGCATCCCCCCTAAGATCCTAAGGAGATCACAAATTATGTCTACATTTGAGAGCTCCTCATCCTCTATGTTCATGTCATCAAAACCCTCCCCTTCCCCCTCTAGCTATTTTCCTACTTTTCCTTCCTTTGTACTTTTTTTGAGACTACAAGTTCATTCTTCTTTGCCTCTTTTACTCCTACGAATTGCTCCAGTAGAGTGACATTATTTTCTATATTCACACCTGGGCTAGGGGCTAGATTAGAACCTTCACTTCCATTTTGGCCTTTTAACTCCCTTATGGGCATGCTGATGTAGTATGTAGCCAAAAACACCTCTGCACTTTGGCTTGACTTGTTTTCTTCCATCGTTTCCTGGCAACCCATGCCATTGAGATCAAGTGGATTCTTGGCCACTTGCTTCAAAATATCCCCATCCTCAAGGATTAAACCAATTGGGTTCTGCCCCTATCCTAGGGCCACAATTTCCAAGCCAACCTTTTCCTACCCCTCGACTGCTAGAGAGTCTTATCCATACATTATTTCCTTCAGGTGCAATTTGATTTCTTTTTGCAAGTTTATTCCATCTTTCAATAGCTTAATAAGCTCCCCTCCTTTTTGTTCTACTTTCTCTAGGTTGTCTTTTGGTAGTAGATTTGTTGTCCAGACATCTTGCTTGTCTTGGAGTTCTCTGACTCCTAGTTTCCTCTTTTTAGAGCAGTCTACTAAAGTCATAGAAATTGGCGGTGTTGTTCCCCCCTCTTCCCTTTCAACTTTGTGTTTTCCAAAGGTTTGGTGTTTTCAATACCCTGTTTTGAACCTTGGTTATGGTTTTTAAGATTGCTTGAGTCCTCATCCCCTAATCTTGAGAAGGAAATCTTGTAACCCAACCCCACCACAAACTTGCCCCCTGGTTGAACTGTGGAGATTTCCCCTTTCTGAAATAATCCGCCTTTCTCCGTTATTATTTCCAGATTTTCTAAGAATTTTGTATCCTTATCAAGGGAGACACATATCTTCACCTCCGCTCCTATCCTTCCAGATAGGAAATCTTCGTCTACCCCAATGAATGAGCCCCATTCCTCCCCAATCTTGCTCAGGGCATCCATGTTCCAATATTCAAATGGGAGGTTCCTTAAATTGATCCATCTGGGCACTGTTATGATGTTATGTTTACTCGGATCAAAGTTTTCTTCCCAATTCGTGAAGTAAAATGGATATCCTTAAAAAAATAATGGCTTTCCATACAAAATATCTCTTTTCACGAACTCATTTAGGCCTTCAATAATATAGAAATCAAGATCGAGAGATCTGATGTTAACCCTACCTCTAAACATGCCTAACCACCAATTCACAATTCTTCCCATTGGGCATCCATCTCCACACCATTTGGCAAAAAGGGAACAATTTTGCAAGTGTTCCCAGGCTGGCACCATTATCTTAGTTTTTAAGACAACTTTACAAGTTTTTGCTTTCCTAGGCCCTGCTTTCAGTCTTTCAAGCTGGAATTGAAACTGATCTTTCCCTAGCCTCCCATTCCTTTGGGTTGTTCTGGCCCAGAGTTCTCTTGCATCCAAACCCTCCTAGCGCTCTATTTTGCTTCTGAAAATCCGAGTGGCTTCTGTCAAGGTTTTGTTTATTGTCGAACCGATCTTTTGTGATGACATTTGTTCGATCCTACCCTGCTCCATTAGAGGATCCCCCAAGTGCAATTATGTTTTCCTTCATGGAAAATGCAGGGATAGCTGAAAAGGAGTGGTGATGGATTTTGCAGTAACGCCTTCCATGTGCCTTCTCGCACATTTTTGCAATTTTCTTATGTCCAAGTTATAGTTACAGTGACTTCAAAAATTAATTTAAATAAAAATGTGAAACAAAAAATTATGAAAAAATATCCTTTCCCTAGATATTAATGTTGAGAATCTATATTCCAAAAATTAGAATTTAATCCTTTATAGAAAAAAAGTTATTTTGTACGACACAAACGTTACTTTCTGAAAATGTTTTTATGTCTAAAACTAGTTATTAAAGGAGACGCTGGAATATTCATGATTTATTTTGGAATTTAAAAAAAAAAAATATATTTAGAATTTACACACAAATTTCCACAAATCACTAGTTCACATCACCTTCAATTTTTTTATGGTTTAACTTCTATAAGTCTCAGAAGATGAAGATTCAATTAAAAATATTGATTTAAATGTCCATCTTGGGAAAAAAGTGAAACACATTATTGTGATTTCACCCCATAGTAGATATACAAAAACCTTGTTAAATCTATGTTAGAGAATAATACTTAGAGCATACTAGTCCTAATGCACAAAAGGTATGAATAACCTAGTTTGTTAAGGATGTTTATTTATACAAGTAGCTACCCCAAAACACACAAGGTAAGTATTTTCCATGATATTACAAAAATTCACCACAAACACAACATACAAAACTATGACCATGCCCCATTCCAAGCTTCTCTAAAAACACCAAGGTATGGAAATATGCAAGGTGGCATCGAGCAAGCATGAGAACGAGACAAAAAAATAAATTAACAAGAAAAATACCAACTCACAAACAAGTCAACAACCATGATACCTCTTGCCAAAAGATAAGATGAATTTTAGATATTTAGATAGGAGGGCTATTGTAGTAGAGATATTTTTCATTAAGTCCTACATTAGTTAGATAATAAATGGATAAAAAATAGGCAATAAGTTATTCAGACAACAAACTTAGTTCAACAACAATCTTCTTACGATTTTCATAAAAGCTTGATTTTTTTGTGTAATACAGAGTTTGGATTTATTTAAGTGTCAAATGTAGGTAATGTATGTGTAAAAATTACTCTCAAGATAGTGACACAAATCCAATCCAATGACTAGGTCAAGGAAAAGTGCCCCCCATTGGGTATAGGATCATTTATCATGATATGGAAAAGAAAATATTGAACTTTATTACGATAGGTAGATAGGTGAAACAATAAATTATGATAACTTGTGAAGCCATGATAGGTGGATAAGTGAAACATAGGAGAAGGAATCTCCAAATATTATGTTGCAAAGGAACAAGGTACCCCTACTAGAGGTAGAGATAAAGATTATTTACTTGAACTATACTTGTGAGTTTCAAGCAAAAAGATCAAGATAGAGATATGTTTCCTTGAACCAGCCTTGTGAGTTTCAAGCAAAAACATCAATATAGAGATATATTTACTTGAACTAGCCTTGTGAATTTCAAGTAAAAATATCAAGATAGAAATATGTTTACTTGAACTAGCCTTGAAAGTTTCAAGCATGAAAATAATGGGATATAAATTATTTACTTGGATTGAGTCCAAGCAAACATATAAGATAAGGATTGTTTACTTAAGCAAGACATATGAGTCCAAGCAAATAAAATAAATTATAGATAGAAAATAGAAAAGGATTTTTGAGGTGAGAGGGTGGCGCATAAAGGATATGAATTGTAGAGGAAGAAAGGTTTTGCATGTCTCAAGGCATACATGAATATTTTTTACCCCTAGTTTTATCAAGATCAAAGATGAAAGGGTGTGGGTATGAATTGGAGAATATAAGGGATATATGATGAAGGATATAGATAGGATACTAAAAATCAAAGGAAGGAATGATGTATTTGGATAGGTTTAGGGATATGTGATGGAATGGATGACTTACAAATAGACGGGGATTTTGGATGAGCCTATTTGGATGCTAATTTAGTTAGTGCTTCAATACGTATTGTTTGTATATGGATAGTGGGGTCTTGTGAAGGATTAATATCATGAAATGAAAGAATATTTTGATCTTGACCTAGGAGGGGATCACTACATGGAGTGGGAGGTATGGTATCATGAGATGGAAGAGGATCATTGGATGAGATGAAAGTTGTGATTTGATTTTGACTTGGTAGGGTATCATGAGATGATATGGAAGGGATATGATTATGAGATGGAGTGGGATATATAATTTTATCTTGATATGAGAGGGGATTAGGAGGGATGCTTGGATCTTGAGATGGAGTGGGATCATTGTCAAGATTGGAAGGGATCCTTTGATCTTGAGATAGGAGATCTTTGGATTGGATGGAAGGGATATCTTGGGAAATTATTTATCCCAATATGTAGTGACTTATTCTACATGAGCTATGGTGTATTCATATGGAACATAAGCATATTTAGCATCTTTGGAGTCACTACCCATGTTAGGGGCACCTCTTTTACCATACTTTGGGATTTGATCTATGTGTATCTTGAGATAATTATTAGATGAAGATGGATGATATTCAACAATAATATCACCATTGTCTATAAGATATTGAATAATATTTTTTAATTTGATACAAATGGGAGTTGTATGTCCTTTGATTCTATGATATTCACAAAATTCACTCTTTATACCACATTGGATTGACTTGAGGTTCAAAGTTTCTCACTTTTGGTAAGGTATTAACCTTAGCTTGGACCATTTTTTACAAAGAAATTTCAATAGGCTCCCCTAAAGGAGTATATTTTTGTCTAGGACCATTGTTTTTCCTAGGTGGCCCTCTAAGGATATTGAAACCTTGAGCATTTTTGTGTGTTTTTTGATATTTGTATGTTGCATAGTGATGTATATTTTGGGTGAATTTTGTATCTACTACCCCATCATTAAATTTTATTTTTATTATCCCAAAGATGAGGTTTATCATTATATTGAGATCCATTGTCCTTGTTATCCTTATAAAATTTCACAAGGCCCTTAGTAATGAGAGCTTTTTTAATGGTTAATCCATTTTCTATGATCTCATCAAATGTATTAGCAAATTGAAATTGTAGGTGGAATGCTATTTATTGATTTAAATTTTGGTTAAATATATGGATAAGTTGTTTTTCAGGGATAAGCCATGGGAGTTTTCTTTCCATATTTCCTCATCGTTGTAAGAAGATTGCAAATGATTCTCTATTTCTTTGTTTAGTATTGCATAGACCAGTCATAAAGATTTCATGCTCCATATTATATGAGAAATGATCAATGCAATTTTGGGAAAGCATGAAAATATTTGATCCCATGGGGTAGGTGGAAGAATCATTCAATAGATTGACCTCCTAGACTTCAAGGAAAGAGGCACATTAAATAAGTATCATTGCAAGTAACCTTGAGAAAAGCTAGGAAGAATTCCCTTATATGTTCACGTGGATCACCTTTTCCTTTGTATTTGTCAAACTTAGGCATTAAAAAATTAGTAGGAAAGGGAATCATGGATATAGACCTATCAAATGGATAAGGACATATGTCTTTCAATGTATAACTCTTCTTAGTGTGTCCCATTTTAATATTTTCTATATTTTGTCCTAGGTCCTAAATTTGTGTTGCTAAATCATTTGTGGATATCGAGGTAGATATGTTGGGAGCTGTGTATCTAGAAAAATATGGAGGATTTTGGAGGATATATATATGCTTGCAAGTGTATTTGATGTAGGTGCTTGAGAGATGTATGAAATAGTAGGATAACTTGGAGGGTTAGTTATGGGAATGGAGGTAGTAATATGGCTAGATGAGATGTAGTATTGACTAATTGAAATTAATGAAAGGTGAAATGATGAGATGTAGGGGTAAGGTTGTGACAAGTTGGGATGTGTTTGTTGTGGAATATATAAAGACAATGATGTTACATATGAAGAACTTGCTTGGGATGGGTTTAGTAGAATTGAATGTCCAATGGCATGGGATGAATTAGGTGAAAATTGATTATGTGTCTCTTGATATTAGTGTTGTTGAAATTTAAATATGTGAGGTTGAGATGATGGTGCATGAGGGAAACTGGAAGATAATGTATCTAATGGGGTTTGTGGCATATTTTGTGAGTGAATAAGTGTAGTGGATTATGGTAAAGACATGATTGTGATAGGTATGTTTATTGAATTTGTTCCTCTTGATGTATGAGGTGTAGTGAAAGTTATGAGATCTTTCTCTTTATGAATGGGAGGGCCAAAATTAGAAGGTATCTTGGCACCTTTTTGAATTAACATATAAAAATAGTCATCAAGATTTACAATGAAAAGAAGTTCCAAAACTCTCATTACTGTAGGATCTTATTCAAATTCTTATAGTTCCTCTAATGTTGGATCCTGATTAATATCTTCATAAATATGAATAGTCCATGAAGATGATGGAATAGGACTCTCATATGGACCTTGGTGTGGCTATTTTAAAGAAATTCCCAACTCATGTTGGCTACCACTCATGGTTATTTTCATGTTTGAATCAATTTGATGAGATTCCATGATTTTCTTATATCGTGACCTTGTGATGTATTAGAATATGAAGTCAATTTTATTGTTATTCCAGCAATGAGGAATAGTTGACATTGAGTACCTAGGTATCACTTCAGCTATGTACTTGACACGCTGAAGGCCTTGTATTCAACTGAAGGTTGAAATGACGGTGGGTCCTAGGGGGTTGTCATGGCCCCCTGGATGCCAAATATCATTCACATCGAAGGTGTTTTTAGTGAAGCCAATTTTTTTTGGAACTCATTATTTATAGTAATTTTGATAAATGTTTAGCATGTATTTGCATGAGTCACACTTTCTCTTTTTAGAAATTTTTATTCAATAAGGACTTTACAACTCAAATTTCTTATTGTCTTTCAAAGTCATGTTTGATGAGAAATAAATAGGTTCAATACCAATTTTTGAGAAATTTAATCTCTATCCAAATATGACTTCAATGGATGAGATACAAGGCTTGGAGTACAAAAACATGAAAATCTAAAACTTATATACAAATATGAAAATTAATTTTCCTTAATAGGGAATTACCATGACTAGGTAAGATATATCTTCTTTATGATGCCAAAAATTAGCCAACATAACATGCTTATAAGTACTACCTTATGTGAACTTATAACAATATTATATGAATAATAACATCATGAAAGATAGTATAAATTAGGCACAAATCATAAACACAAGATCATCACATAACACAAGATTTACATGGAGAAACCCTTGCAGGAAAAAAACTTTACCAAGAAGAGAGACCAAGTATGCATTGTCATAAAATAAATAAGATTACAATACAACCACTTACATTCTCATGTTTGTATCCATCATGGGAGCACTTATGTACCTATGAAAAACCTCCTTATACCTCAACCTATCCTTGTTCCTATGGAGTAACACTATATCCAATTATTGCTCATACTTTCTACATCCAAAGAGTTAATTTTGTAGATGTGTGGAGGTCTTAAGCCCCAAATATGTCTTACAAAGATGAATATTCAATAAAAATGACTTAACCCTTGGGAATCCTCCATAGAATATGAAGTGACACCTATTTTTGCTACAATACTTTCTCTCCAACTTGGGGGCCCAAACTTGGAAAATAAACATTACATTAAATGCAATAAATGATGGAAAACCAAGTGACACTTGTTGCATTTTTCCAAGCTCCCACTTGGAGAATCCCAACAATCATTCATTTATCCTTTCCCTTATCTTTTATTATCTCATTCTAGATGTCCACATGTGGGGAAAATATTATTAACTATTTGTGTCCACACGTCACCTTTGTTAGAAGTTTGAGGAGATTGTCATTGATGATGTCTAGAAACATGAGCATGGATTGTATATAACAGTATATTACAGTGTTGTCATTGAGGCCAACATTGTTGTGGACTATTTTGATTAGACCTAAGAAGTTTTAGAGTTGCTATAAAGATAATTTGTGCAAGTTGAGTTGACTTGGAAATATCATTTGCATAGAAATTTGTGTCAGAACTGCCAGTTCAGTGTTACAGTGCATTAGTTTCTAGGTCCGCGCAACTCCACATAAGAATATCTTACTCTGCACTTCTAACCTATTTTTTGTGGTTGTTATATGCATTTAAATCCAATATTTCAGCTTGATTGGACATACAGGAATTGGGAGATAAGAGTAACAGAGTTTAGCTTGACATATTATAATCATTTTCTGTACAGTGTGTGTTGTGTGGGAAATTCTACACTTCTTCGTGAATGAGTTTTTGGTTTTGTGGTGTTGAAGTTAAGTTGCCATATGTCAGTTGAGTGTAAATTCTAGATGGTATTGATTTTTGAGGTCCACATGTCAAGATGTAGATACATAGATGAAGGCTTTTGTTTTTAGGTCTTATTTGGAGTCAACCTAACACATTTGATGTGTGAAGTATGAATAAGTATTTTTATCTTATGTAGGATCTATTATAGGTCCATGCCAACCTATCTTAAGGTACTTTGGAGTGTGTTATGGATGATATGTTTTAGAGCTGACAAATTATATTTTTGGTGTTACATCTAATTAGGCCAACCTAATTGATGTTACACTTGATGCCGATATATATGCTAGATTATTTTCGGTGTTTTGATATAGATAAGAGATAGATGCGACATGTATTGAGTGTGATGTGAATTTGACTAGAGCAGTACGAATTATGTTGTGAAGGATCTGAGTTGTGCATTGCAAAGTATTGAATCAAAATTAGTGCGAAGATTGTTATTGTGCTTCATTGGAACTATATCCATGCATATTGTAGATGCATTTGTAACTTCAAAATAGGTTGTGAGCCCCCTTCTTTATTATATATTTTATCTATGGAAAAGTGAGTTCACTTGTAGTGAACATTTCTGTAATATACTATAACTAGTTATAATATATTGTGAGCTAACCCTCACTATGGTTTTCCCATTTTGGGTTTTCCACATAAAAATCCCAATGTTCATGTGTTATGTGATGTTGTGGATGTTTTCATGTTTTCTTTCCTTACTATAGTTGAATATGTATTAGTAATTGGATGTTTGATGTTTGAATGGTTTAAGAGAATACTGAGTCACCCCCTTTCTTAGTATTTTGGTTGCTCAGCAATTGGTATTAGATCTTGGTTCCTTGGAAGGAGGTTAATTGCTTTGGGAAGGTCTTGGGGATTGAAAACATAGCTAATAAAAGATTTCCTATTCCTCTGAAAGAGATCCGTGTAGTTGGATTTATAGAAGAAGATTGCATGATTGACAAGGACGGAGAACTCAAAGTTGCTCTTGAATATCTTAACAAGATTGAAGGTGAAAATTTAGAGATCTGAAGGAAAATGTTAAAGTAGAAAATTAATGCATCAAAAAATTGAGAGAGCAAATCAAGAAGTTCAAAGAAAGGCATAAGGAAGTCAATGAATAGTTGAAACAAGCAAATGAAAACATCATCGAATTGAAAGTACAAGTTGAAGAAAAGAAAAGAGTTGAAGAATGTTTGAATGCAATGGTGAAAAGCAAATCTGATGAGTGCATAAGGCTTGAACAAGAAGTGGTAAATCTGAGACTAGATCTAGAAAAAAGTAAGAAATCATGAAAATAAATTCAAAGTGAGCTCTACATTGCTTGATGAGTTGATGCAGGTTAAAAAGCATCCAAAAATAAAGATGGCTTGGGATATGAAAAAGGTGAAAGCACAAAAGTAGATCAGACACCTAATACAAAAAATAAGATCAATGAACCAAAGAAGACTGAAGACAAGAAGAACAATGGCAAGATTTGGAATCAAAGAAATGAAGCCAAAAGACCTCTAGTCAGACAACCAAATTCTCAAAGGTACCCATCTTTCAATGTTTTTTGTTATTCTTGCAATAAATGTGGACATAGAGCAATGGAATGTAGAAGTAGAGTGAATTAGAATGTTTCATCCTTTATTGGCCAATTCTTTACATGTAAAAGATTTGGACATAGAGAAAATGAATGTAGAATTCAAATGATGAATGCATATAACAATGGTAGAATGATTCAACCTTTCAATGCTTACTATTATACATGCTATGGATTTGGACATAAGGCTAATAAATGTAGATCTAAAATGAATGGAAGGAATAATGTTCAAAAGAATGTTGTATGTCACAATTGCAATAGACTTGGACATATTGCTAAGTTTTGTAGAAGTAGAAACACAAGGAAGGATAATCTAATAAAGAGGAATGAACTAGTCAAAAAAGTTGATCATGTTGAATTAAAGAAGGGAATGGAAAAGATCTATAGAAAGAAGGAAGAGACATGAGACAAGGGAAAATCTATACCAACCTTTGGTGTAGATTTTTCCTTTGGAAACTAAGCCAAGAGTTATGGCTTAGGGGGAGCTCTAATGAATATCTTTTGTCCCCCACCAAAAAAGAGTTGTTGAGGCTACAACATGAAGACATGAGATGAAGACCAACACACTTGATCTATTAGTCAAGATTGAGAAAGAAAATATGAAAATGCGAAAGATTGTAGAGCTTTGAAAGCTGATTGTGCATATAGTTTTAGGATTTCCAGCTTTATGAATTGAAGCATTTATTGCAAAATTTTGGTAGATCAAAGGGTTATAAGCAAATTTTCTAAGGAAAATTCATTTCACACAAAGCATTCAAAGAGGAGAAGAGCAGAAAAAAGAGAAATTGAAGAGTTCAAGGTGATTTGAGATTCAAAGCATCAAAACCCTAGTTTAGTGAATGAGTTAAAAAGGTATTTTGCAAATCTTATGTGCCCTAGCTTTCAAAAATTTATGTTCGAAGCCAATTTGAATCTACATTATGATGGCTACACCTAAAGTTATAGAGGTTACGTAGAAACCCCAACCTAAATTCAAGAGATACCCTACAAAATCCATAAAAAGATGACCCTCTAGGTGCTTTCTCACACATTTCATATGGGGTCTTACCAACTGAGGATATTAGGGCATACATTCATGGAAATATGGATGAGCATTCTCCTAGCAAGTTAAGTAATGTATGGAAAAATGAATTAACTGGTGAATTATTTTCCTTAAAACTAGAATACAAAACCCTAGCCAAGAAGAAACTAGATGTGTGGTAGTGGTTCCCTAATTTATTTTATGATATCAAGTGGATCAGAATGGATCTAAGTAGAATTCATTTTCAATTTTTTTGGATTGATATACTGCACATGATCACAAAGGAGGTGAAAGAGAGATCACTGGTCTATGCTCCACTAGACCAGTTCCCATTTTGAAATTTGTTAAAAATAAAGATCTGATGGAGAAAACAAGTGCAACATTCAATCATGGAGCCCTTGTTGTAAATCCTATTAGAAACCTCACTATTAGGTATGCTGCCATGGTCATTGGTTACAAGATCTACTTCACAAATAGAGACAAATCTGTTTTTACCACTGTAATCAATGTGGAACATGATATGGTAGAGAATGGTATAGACTATGACTTGTGTGAGTTGCTTAGGAAACAACTAATGGAGATTCTAAAGGAGATCAAGAAGAAGAAATATGTGTTTAAGTATGGCACATTGGTTATGTGCTTACTTTTCTACTTTTTGAAGGAGGTCCCTATAATTGGAAAGGTAAATTGGGTAAGTGGAAGGCCCATTGCACATCAAATTGTAGACTACATGAGGAGTCTTGGAGACAAGAATGCACAAGACGATGCCCTTACTACTTTCTTTGCAATATTTCAGAGAAGAATGCATGAGAGAAAGGATTCTTAGGTACATTGTGGAAAAATGCAAAAGTGATATCACATTCTTGGTTTCCACAGATCATTGCATCTTGGACGTAGTGGAACCGAGATTATTTTGGGTTCCTGAAATGGGTTATGAGGTGACAAAGGTTGATCTTAATGGCTAGGAAAATATTTTATTGAAGAGTCTAAAGGATGAGACAAAGCCTAGGCATGGGAATTTTGAATAAAAATCCATGGAAGTCCACATGAAACAAAAGGATCCACAAATCAGAAATTTTTTTGATGCCATGGTTGACATATATGCACAAGAACATGGCATTACAAAGGAAAGGCAAGTTATGCTAGAGAAAGAGCAAGAGAAGACATGAGTGTTGGAGAAGCTTTTAGGAGTACAAGAAGATCAGGTAGAGCAGCTACCACTCCATTGTTTATCCAAAAGTCCTTCGAGGCTTTACCTGTTGTAGGAGAGAAGAGAAAATCTACCACTAGTCCTCCGATGAGGGAGAAATCCCCTCCAGTTGTGCATACCACAAGGGAAGAGAAGAAGAAAATTGTTACACCTCTTGCTGCCCCAATGAAAAGAAGAATGAAACAAAAGGACAAAAGAGAGAAGGATATTGGGATAAATATTATTGACGAGGAGGAAGACATGGAAGAAGGACCACAAATGGTTTGGAAAAGAAAGTGTGATGCTTCACAAGGTGAAGCTAGTGCAAAAAGGAAAATAGTTGACATAATAGATAGTGAGAGTGAAGAGGACATTGAAAAAGAGAAAGAGGCATTTAAAATTCATATAAGGGAGAAGAAGAAAGCCAAGAAGGCTTCATCAGAGAAGAAAAATACTATAGAAGTAAAGAAGACTCTGGGAAAAAGAAAGGAAAATAATCAAGCTAAACTAGTAAGGCCTCACTCCCAAATGAAACTTGAGGCGCTATTTAATAGCATTATACATAATGAAATGTTAGCAAAGACATTTTCTTTATACAAATATGGAAATGAGGTAGTCAAGGCTACCATCATAGAATCCATAATCGAATACATAGTTGTGCTTGAAGTTGAGATACAAAATATCAAGGAGGATATTCTTGATGATGAGCTATGGAATACTTTGTTGAAAAGGAGACAAGAGGCAATACAGGAGCATGAAAGGTTGAAAGATGAAGCCTTGGAAAGAGTTGGTGCTCCAATTTCCAAAGATGATAGGACCGCATTGGTCACCACATATAGTAAAGAGTTGAGAACAAAACAAAGAGTTAGAATCATTATGGGAAAAGACAAAGGTGATTTGGAGAGAATCCAAAAAAAATCAATGATAAAGTAGAGGAGATTGTGCAAAATTTAGGACTAACTCCAATAATTGAAGAGGAAATGAATGTTGATTCCAGTGCTCCAGAACCAAATGTGGAAGAAGTACACATAGAAGATGCTCAACATGAGCATGATGTTAATGAAGAAGTTGCAAGAGATAACACTCCTCTGGAAGTGGAGGATATGAAAAAAGAGAATAAAGGAGAGGCAATGATCGAAGAATACATTGTAAAGGAAAATGTCACAACTCCTCCTTCAATACAAAATGTTGAAGTTATTCCTTCGAAGAAGACAAAAAATACTGCAGAAGGAGAGAACACTAATAAAGTTGATAATAAAATTGATGATGCAGAGCATGAAGAATAGAAATTTGATGAAGAAAATGAAGAAGACAAGGAGGAAGATGAAAAAAAAGATAAGGATGCATCTAAATATGCAAAGAAATACAAATCAATTGACTTTGGTACTAAAAATGATAAGGGAAAGGCTACAAAAGTTACAAAGACTCCTAATGAATCTTTTGGCTCATCCAGAGATTCTTTAAGAAATCTATTGAGTGTACAACCTAGTTTCCAAATAGTTGTTTCCTCACAACTACTGCAAATACTAATGAATCAAGGAAATGTTGACTTGAACAAGTTCTTTCTTATCCACAAGATTCAACTAGGAGACTTATTCCATACACCTGCTAGGAAAGAGAAAATTGATTCACATCAAAGGAGTGGAGAATTAATGGATGAGGTAGTTAAGGCATTGCAGAGTGGAGAATTAATGGATGAGGTAGTTAAGGAATTGCATGAGATCATACCTGGAATGAACATAGACACACCTCTCTTTGATAAGGATAATCTCAAAATTTTGATTGATTCCTTCAAAAAATATGCATTTGGATTGAAGGTAGAGGCAAATAAAGAGGTCGAGAAGAGGTTAAGTGACAAAAGGATGTTGGAGATAATAGAGAAATATGCTATTACACATAAGAAATTTTTAGAATTACTAAAAGATGTTGAAGGATGCGTGGGTGAGGCTAAGGAATTATTGTAGTATGGCATGAAGTGGCTCAAAGATACACTAAGTATAAGAAAGGAAATGGACTCCATTGAGTCTCAAATCAACACATCCTCCAATGTATATGGCCTAGTAGTTGACCTCACTTGTGTGACAAGGAATATCATAGAGGATCTTCACAAGAAGTTCTTCCAATTGCAAGCTCAAGAAGAACATTATTTTACAGTTTAGAGAGGTAAGGGATCCAGTCAATCCAAAACTTACAATTATTTCTTGAGCTCTTCTCAATTCTGACAAGGCAAAGAAGATGAATTAGATACTTGCTACACCGGAAGAAGGAGAAGAACTTCTATTGGAGTTTGAAATGTAGATTAGGTTGCTTGCAAAGGCCAAGCAAGAATGGGAGCAAGGAAGACAAGCCTAGGAAGGTCAATTGAAGAAGTTGCAGACATCAACCACCTCCGGTTGACACATTTCTTTACCTTTTTATGCATTTATGTTCAGTTTCATTGTAAATATGTAGACAATATAGAAGTCTTTCAGTACAATTTTGAGTTTTTGCTTCGGTATCTGACTCAGGGGTAGTCTATTTAGTTTGCACATATGATTATATTTATTAGGGGGAGTTCTAGTAAGAGTTAGAATAGTTTTGCATAGGTTACCCTTGCCCTTGATGTGAAAGGGGGAGAGTATTTGAGATGTATTTTTTATATTTTTGACATGTTGCCATCAATTGAAAAGAGGGAGATTGTTAAAAGTTTGAGGAGATTGTATTGATGATGTTGTCTGGAAACATGAGCATGGATTATATATAATGGTATATTATAGTGTTGTCATTGATGTCAACATTTTTGTGGACTATTTTGATTAGACCTAACAAGTTTTAGAGTTTCTATGAAGGTCATTTGTGCAAGTTGAATTGGTCCAAAAAGATCAGTTGCATAGAAATTTGACTATGTCAGAACTGCCAATTTAGTGTTATAGTGCATCAGTTTTTGGGTCTATGCCACTCCGCATAAGAATATATTACTCTACACTTCTAACATAATTTTGTGGTTAGATTCATTCAAATACAAGATTTCATCTTGATTGGACATACAGGTTAGGAGATAAGAGTAATAGAGTTCATCCTGGCATATTACAATCATTTTTTTGTATAGTATGTGTTGTGTGGGAGATTTCGCACTTCTCTGTGAATGAGTTTTTGGTTTTGTTATGTTGAAGTTAAGTTGCCAAATTTCATTTGAGTGTGATTTCTAGATGGTATCGAGTTTTGAGGTCCACATGTCAAGATGCCGATACATAGATGAAGGCTTTTGTTTGTAGGTCTTATTTGGAGCCAACCTAACACATTTGATGATGTGCAAAAGATGAATAAGTATTTTTATCTTATGTGGGATCTATTATAGGTCCATGCTAACCTATCATAAGGTATTTTAGCATGTGTTATGGATGATATGTTTTGGAGCTAAAAAATTATATTTTTAGTGTTACATCTAATTAGGCCGACCTAATTGATGTTACACTTGATGTTGATATATATGCTAGATTGTTTTCGATGTTTTGATATAGATAAGAGATAGATTCAACATGTATTGAGTGTGATGCAAATTTGAGCAGAGTAGTGTGAATTATGTTGTGAAGGATCTGAGTTGTCCAAATGAAGAGCATTAGAGAGTGTTGAATCAAAATTAGTGAGAAGATTGTTATTGTTCTTCATTGGAACTATATCCCTACATACTGTAGATGCATTTGTAAAAAAATTCAAAGTATGCTGTGATCCACATTCTTTATTCTATCTTTTCTCAGTGGATAATGAGTCCACCTGTAGTGAGCATTTTTGTAATATACTATAACTAGTTATAATACATTGTGGGCTAACCCTCACCATGGTTTTTCCCATTTTGAGTTTTCCACTTAAAAATCCTGGTGTTCATGTGTTATGTGATGTTTTGGATGTTTTCATGCTTTATTTCCTTATTGTAGTTGAATATGTAGTAGTAATTGTTTGTTTGATGTTTGAATGGCTTAAGACAATACTAATTCACACCCCCCCCCTCAATATTTTGGGTGTTCAACAACTTTTATTGCTGCTAGTGGACCCATCACCCCTTATGAGTATATTACAAATAATGATGAGAATTAACATTACCAAATATTTTACCAATATACCCTATGTGCCTAAAGACACTTTCCAAGGATGTTGGAACCATGACATAGAATTTACAAGGTTGGTGGCACCTTAATCCGAACAATGTTTTCAATTAATAGCTAGAAGATTGTTGTAATCACGAATTTCTTGAGAAACAAAAAAATGAGAGATCTTTGCTCGTGTTTTTTCTTGGTATAATTTTACTAGTCTTCCACATAATATTGTGTTAAATTTATTCTTATTATTTTTCTTTGTATATTGTGTATTGTAAATTTTCTTACATGATGGGAAAAAAATTGTTATAGATATGTAAATTTTGGACTTTAAGCTTGGATACTATTTGAATATCTTACTTGGTAAGATATAATTATTGGATACAACCAAAATAGGTCAAATTTAATCTAGATCTCCAAATGATACAAATTAAAATAAAGTTTTTTTAATTGAACTAGACTTATGAGTCCAAGAAAATGGATCAAGATAGATAAAATTTTATTTGAACTAGCCTTGTCCAAGAAAAATGATAGATAGTGATATACATACTTGAACTAGCTTTATAAGCCCAAATAAAATGATAAATATATCCTTACTTGAACTAGCCTTGTGAGCCCAAGAAATATGATAAAGATATGCTTACTTGAACTAGCCTTGTGAGCCTACGCAAGATGATAAAGATATGCTTACTTGAACTAGCCTTGTGAGTACAAGTAAGATGATAAATATATGCTTACTTGAACTAGCCTTGTGAGCCCAAGAAAGATGATAAAGGGTGGAATCCTCCAACTCAAGAGTATCCAAATCTCTTGAGCTAGAATATCCACTAATGATATATGCTTTAACTCAACAGTACCTTACTTGAAATAGGAAAAATTTTAAGCAAAGATTTAAGTTAGAGATAAAAGATAAGAGATCTAGATCAAGTTTTAAATTTATTTGATAGTATTCCTGATAATGATATGTTGATTTATGAATCAAGATAAAATACAATTTTTATTTTCCAAGCTTTAACCAAAGATAATAGTTTTGAAATCCAATGAGATAGTGTGAGATATTTTAGTCAATGAGACATGCTTTTGATATTAAAAGAAAAGAAACAGTCTTGATCCCAATAGTACAAAAAAAGAAAAGAAAGTAGAAAACAAAATGGCCCAATGGTCAATACCAAACAAACACCAAGAAACTAAGGACACATGTAGGCCACACTAAGAGCAACAAAATAATATTTAAATTACATGCAGGTAGAAACTATCTAGGCACACATGCCAGTTATAAACATAAAGAAAAGAAAAAAAGGAAACAAAAGACAACAACACCATTACTCCTTGGGACCATTTATAAGGTCCCAGTTTTCCTTCAACATATCTAGAGAGTCCTTCCAATTTTTATCTATATTTTCCATGTTGTTCACCATCTAAACATCTTCCTCTTGGTTCTTTCCTATCTTCCTCTTAAGTTTCCTAATCTTTGACTAGCTTGAGATAGTACCAAAAACAACATGGAGAATTATACCATCAATTATAGAAATAATACTACCAATAGAATTTTACAATACCATAACCTTGTCCATCAAATTGCAAAGATCAAATTTTGACTCAATTATTGAGACATGGCCCCACAAATCCTTTATCGGATCTTTAATTTTTTGAAGAGCCTTTATAGCAATCTCTTCCTCTTTCCCAATTTCCTCCCTCTCATCATAATTGTTAATATTAGCATCTTCCTTCCCCATCTCCATCTTATTCATTTCTACTTCAATAACCTCTTTAGAATTCACATCCTCCTTGTTGTTATCTTCCTCTTCTACCACATTAACCTCCTATTCTTCCTCTTCCTACATACTTTTTTTGGGATTTCCTCTTCATAGTAAGGAAATAACTCATTCAAGGAGTCCTTCACTTCCTCCTCAAAGGTAAACTTTTTACCTTTTTGGTCTTTGCCTTTGTTTTGGATTCCCGCATTGGCCACAAGGGAAAACCTTCTCTCTCCCACCCCTCCACCTTTTTCATTCTTTTGACCAAGTTCAACAACATCACTTATCTCAATTGTTTCCTCCTTTGACCCCAGACTAATGGAGGAGCCTAGGTTCTTTTTGGATGCATGTGGGTTTAAAGGGGTTTTCCTTTTTTGAGGGGTATTTTCAACAACTCTTCTTTGAGTGAAGGAGTCAAGACATCAAAAAATTTCAAAAAACCTTTTTTAGCTTCCGGCTTAGTCCCTAAAGGGGGGTTTTTTAGAGACGCATAAGATTTTCTATCAATCATATTAATCTCCAAATGTTTGACACAAGAGGTAGGGCATGATTTTGCAGTGGTAGAAAGCACATAATTATAAAGGGTTAAGATTAAAACCTAATGTTTAGGGGAGGAGAAGACCCCTCATCAATGCAAAGGTGGAGGGAAGAAAGCATAAAGAAGGGGATATTTATTTTCTCTTTATGATGAATATGGTTTAATAATGGGAAATGATACCCATGAATAGTTTTGAATCTATCTTCAAATGTGAAATATCACATAACATAAAGACTTACCAAGCTAAAAGGTGCAAGTTACTTCTCTCTATTGAAGCCATTTTGAAATCTATTAGTTTCCCCCCTCTTCAAAGAAATCATCAATGAACCTCTAGTAAATACCATTACTAACCTTTTCCACCTTAATTCATTTATATTTTAAACCCATTGCATCCATAATGAGTTGTGAGGTCACCAAAAAATGGAGACCACCAATAGCAATCTATCCAACCTCCACAAATTATAAAATTTAGAAGTAAGCACATCATTATACCCCTCAATTTCCTAGAAGGGCATAAGACTAGCCTCCTTAAAAATCTATCACAACTCAAAAAATTTCTTTAAATGAATGCAAGAAAGAGGCTTAGAGGACTTCCTTGGGACACCCATATTTCTCATGGAATCCTTCCTCAACACCAGATGAAACACCAAAAAACTAGTCACCTTAATGCACAAAGAGAGAGAAATAGAATTAAGATTGATACAATATCCCTTAGAGGAAAAACAACAGATTAAAAAGGAAAAATCACATGTCATGGAATGAGTTAGGATAATAATTAGTTTCTTTTGATTATCAATCCACTTATCATTAATGTAGTGTCCAGAAGTACTACAATTAATTTTAAACTCATACAAATTAATCATCCTTGAGGGAATGGGAATAGACGTAGGAATCGTATTAAAAATTAGATTATTATACATGTGCACTATAATATATCTTTTTAATGCATCTTTAGGATTTGAAGGATGATATAACTACTCTTTCATGTCCTTATAAAGAATGATTATAAGGACACCATTTTTCTCATAATTACAACTTAAGATTTTAAATTTTAAATCCATTCTACAATATCCAATCCCCATCCCTTTCCGAACCATAATACTTTTATCCTCCTTAATGATAGAAATATTTTACTCCCTATCATTTATATGTAGAGGATTAACACCTTCACAAGTTTTAGCCATCCTATAAACACCACTTCCCCTCTTCCTCCTTGAGTGCAAAGCATGATTAAGTATCATTATTGCAAAAATTAAACTCCCTTCTAGTGCAAAATTTTTCATTGGAAATAACTTCTTTTATTTTTGGTGAGATTTGATCAAACCCCTAACTAACTCAATCAGGGCAAGAAATTCCTTCATCATAAGCAACATCGGCAACTATATTACCTTCACTATAAGTGTGGGTTATCTTTGATTGAAGGGAATTCCCAATAAAGTTTTTGCAGTCTTCCATCATATCTCTTGTCATCCAAGGCATAGAAGAATCTCCCTTCAAAATATCAGTAATCATCTTAGAATCCCCTTCTATGATAACTTGGTTAAAGCCTCTCTCTTTTAACCTCTTTACACCCCACCAAGCAATAGTAGCTTTTGCCATATTACTAGAGTAGGTACCTAAATTCTTAGTGATTCCTTCAATTAGGTAACCTTTGTGATCTCTAATCACTTCTCCTATAGCAACAATTCATAGATTACCTTTAGAACATCCAACAAAAATTATTTTGATCCATCCTTCCTTAGGAGGGAGCCATTTGGTTTTTCTTCTACAAAACATTTTTGCCCAGTTTATCCGTGTTAAGTCTTTCTTAATCCCCTAGTTTTTTTAATTCTAATCTCTCCATATGATGGAATTAATTTATAAAATCCATAATTTGTAGGATTTATGTTTTCTTGCACTTGTTGTTTTATGCTCATAAACACATCCATATCATCTCTCTTTTGATTGTTGAAAATTCTATTGTTTCTTTCTTTCCATAAATCCCAAGAGACAAAAGTAGGGATTTTTCTCCAAAACTTTGACATAATAGGATGAGAAAGGAATTTTTTTCCAATTAATCACAAAATCCTCAAGAATGCAAGGGAAAACCCAATCGACCAAGAGATTCCTTGGGAAATTATTCCAATCCTCTCTAGAAAAAGTGTAGTGCAAGAAAAGATGTTAAAATATTCTCAACATCCTCATAGAAAAGAGAAAATCTATTAATAAATTGGAATCCTCTTCTATTAAGATTGTCAATAGTAAGGATATTACTATGAATAGAAGCCCACAAGAAACAATTAATTTTAGGGACAAGTTTAGGATTCCACACCTGATTCCAATCAAAATTGATAGGAGGAAGAAAAGGTTGTTCCATCATTATAGAAGCATATTTAACTAAGAATAGCCTAGAAGGAAGTATTCTCTAGATCCATTCATCCTCCTTATTATGAGAAAAAAATATACAGTCTCCAATCTAATTTCTTAACAACCAAATAAAATCACATCCTTGATGTTTTCCTCCCCTTAAAATCTTGCCCCTAGTCATTTGTTCCCAAAAAAAAATCCAACTCTAAATGTCACCTCCCAAATTGATATAACCATTGAGATAGCTACCATTAACATGAATTAGCTACTCTTTAATTTTATTGAGCTAATTAAATGAAGATAGAGCAAGACCATAGTTTCAATTGTCATCTTAGAAAATAATCTTCAAACCATTGCCAACTCTCCTTTTAATCCCCTATTTTATTTTATTCTTGATTTTGACCAAGTTGTTCCAGATCATTGAACCATTTAGAAAATCCAAGAAGTGCAAGAAACTCCCTTGGTCATCATTACCAAGATATTTGGCTTTAAAAATTTCAACCCAATTGTAACTCCTTCAATTAAGTTCCATCCTATCTTAGCAAGAAGAGCCTTATTGAAAATTTTCAACCTTGTAATACCAAGGCCCTCAAACTTTTTTGGCATACAAAATTTTTCCTGGCTAACCAAATCCATCCTTGACTTTTCTTCTATCCCAGTCCAAAGGAATTTCCTCTGAATTTGCTTAATTTTATTGGAAATGAAGGCAAAAATCTTAAAAGGGAGATAAAATAAACAAGAATGTTTTTAAAGGGAAGCTTTGAGGAGTTGAAGTTTATCAAGTTGACTAGGGAGCTTTCCTTTCTACCCAACCAACTTCTTTTATATCCTTTCAATTATATTGTTCCAGTAGTTATTTGTAGGCTTTTTTAGTATTAAAGGCAAACCAAGATAGATAGTCAGAAGCACAATAGTTTGACATCCAATAATCCTTATAACTCTTTCCTTAAAGAAATAAAACTTACTCTTCTTATAATTGATGTATTGTCTTGAAGCTCTTGCATAGTCTTCCAAGGTAGATTTCTAGTGAACAACCTCAACCATCGAGGCTTCTCCAAAAATAATAGTATCATCCACAATTTTTTGATGGGAAGCAAGGGAAAAGAAGAAGCAACTTTAACCCCTTTAGGAAGTCTTTGATCAAGTTTTTTTAATATTCCTCCTAAGGACTTCAACCACAATTATAAACAAGTACAGAGAGAGGGTCACCTTGTATTAGAACTCTACCACAAGAGAGGTACCCTTTTAGAACACCATTCACCAAAATAGAACACTTTGATGTGGTAACACAAGCTTTGATCAAATTCAAAATTCCTTTAAACCCAAACTTCTACAAAACAGACGTCAGGAACTACCAAGAAACTCTCTCATAAGCCTTGGAGATATCTAATTTTAGTTTCATACCTGACTTCTTACTAAACTCCATAGAGCGTATATACTCATGAGTTACCAAGGAAACATCTAAAATCTACCTACCTTTAACAAAACCTTTTTGATTGGGGGAAATCATCCTGTTGAGAACCACCCTCAACTTATACATAATGAGCTTAGAATTTTTTTTGTAAATAGTGTTACATAACCTTATAGGTCTATAATCCTATAGAGATGAAGTATCATCTTTCTTTGGGATTAGCACTATGTAGGTATAATTTATCTGGTTTAACAATATTCCCAATCTGAAAAAATTCCTATCAAATTTTAGGAGGTCAATAGAAATCGCCTCCTAGAAATCTTGAAAAAAAGGCACGAGGGAACCATTAGGCCCTGGAGCCTTATAATATCCAAAAGAGAACACTACATTTTTGGACTCTTGTAGAATAGGCTTCCCCAACTCCTTAAGGTCCTGATCAGAGAGCACATTTGGAATAATATCAATGAGTTCTTCCATACTTGAGGAATCTGGATTAGATCAATAAAGGAATCTTTAAAGAAGGAAACAACAACATAAGTAATATCATTTTCTTCAGTGAGGAAAAAGCTATCTTCTTTAACCAAATACCTTTTTCTATGTTTCATGGTGGACTAATGATTTTTTTTTTGTATTTTTATTACCCTCAATTAACCACTGAATTCTCAATTTTTGTTTCTAGAAGATTTCCTCCATCTTTGTGAGTTTAGTCCATTCCATTTGTAATTCCCTTTCTTTAACACAAGTTTCCACATCATTATTTCCTTCCTCTATTATTTCTTGGATCTTCTTAAGGCTGGTAGAAATATTATTTTTATGAAAAATATTACCAAAGGAGACCTTATTCCAACCTTTAACCTTATCTTTAACCCTTTTTAATTTTTGAGCTAAATAGTACATAGGAGTACCTTGACATGGGAGATTCCACCAACTTTGCACCAGATCTTTAAAATTAGGGTGATAAGTCCACATTATTTTATTTCTAAAAGGAAAGGTACCTTTATCCACAACCTCCTCCTAGTCCAAAAGGACCGCATTGTGATTTGAGCCCATTCTAGGAAGAGTAGATAAAGTAAGCTTAGGTAGAATATTCTAGCTGTTAAAAATCAAGAACCTATCCAATTTAACTTGAATGTGATTACTTCCATGTCTCTTATTGGACTAAGTAAACAAAGAACCTTGGATATCAACATCCATAAATCCTTGAGATGAAAGAAAATTAGAAAGATCCACCATGTTATCAGAGAAATCATCCAAGCCCTTGTTTTTCAAAAGGAAACAAAGGCATGTTAAAATCCCTACCAAGCATCCAATACTCCGCATGTTTGCTAGAAATAAGAAAGGATAAAGAATCGCAAAGATTATGTTACACCCCAATTGTGTAATTACTATTTACCATTACTATGTATGGTAAATGTGAATGCAATTTGTATTTTGATGATGAATAAATTGTGCTTGCGCTTTGTTATCAATGCATTATGAATGAATGTTGTTTCATGTGAAGAAATGCATATATGTGAAATAGATGGGTATTGAATTAATATTCTACCTATGGAGATGTATTATGTGTAATGCATGTTTTTTGAACAGTTGACTACCATGTGCATGTGTTAGTTGGATGCAGGTATATGTTCATTCCTCCAGGCGGAGGGGAAGTATCACTTAGGAGTAGGTCTTGGTTGGGTAACCAGTAATGTAACCTATCTGATCTTACACACACTCACAATAGTATGGTTGGGTCAAGTTATTTATGAGGGAAGTTGGTAAGTCATCCTTAGTTTGATGTTTCAACATTAGTAAGAGTCTTGTTTACTATTGAGTGCACTATTGGGTGATATTTATCTGTTTAAGCTTGTGAGTTCTTCCTATATTACTATGCTTGTATTGATGAATAGAACATACATGGAATATGTATATTTACACATATGTATGTAAATGATAGACCATACACATGAAGGAACACGTACATGAGGGTACATAGGTAGATGTACCTATGCACACTTATGGACGGGTTGCTTATGTGCATGCAACTATTAGATGGACCTTATGACGTATATGTATATGTATAGATATATCACATGTAGGTGCTTACCAATGCAATAGTAATTGTGTATGACTTTAGTGTGTAATCGAATGTGTATATATATATATATACATATATATATCCATATCTATATATGTATCAATACACGTGTCTGATGGAAAACATACATGCCAATACGAATGTGTTGATATATGTATACATACGTATACATGTACATAGAGGCATATATAGATGTACACAATCGATATATTGTTGTTACTATGTGATCGCTATCTTGTGTGTATTCATCATATATCGAATGTATACATAACTTATCGACATATGTTATATATAAATATATATTAACATATATATACATATACATATATACACACATATATATGTGTGTGTGTGTGTGTGTGTGTTGATATATATATATGTATATGTAAATATATGATATATATTTAAAAGTGATTATATGCTTTAAAGTAGATTATCATTAGCAGTGCTTAAAGGTCGATTTACTTACTAAATCATAGGCCGATTATATACTGCATATACAAGCATTTTATAAGGCCGAATATAACATATATTGGAAATACATAAAGGGAAAGCTATGTGCAATATAAAGTGTAGCAAGTAAGTCAATTTAAAGAGTTTGAATTAGTCGATGCATTGAGATTAAATACATTTGACTTAGTAAACTGTATTTACTTGGGGCACCTTATCATGAATTGATTATCAACAACAAAATAAATGCAAATGTTGATTAATAGGATAAGTTATGCAAGTCGATGAATTGGTCAAATCAATTTTAAGATACATGGCAACTCCTCATAGACTAATTCGACTTATGCTAAGTGTTGCATTTTAGTTATTAACTAGTTAAACAAGAGAAAAATTGTGCCAACTGTAGAAGGATAGTTGCTTTCTTTGGTGCCACCTTATGAATTTTGACTGCTGTAGAAGTGTCTTTTAAGAGTAATTTGAATGCCATCTTTTTACCATGTGTTGTTTTGAAATGGTCTTATACTATTGTCAATATTTGAGGGTGATCTATAGCTTTATTTTGTTGAGTACACTCTCGACTTGCTACCACCTTTTTGATAAGTTAAGTGAGTCAAATAAGGTGGAGTTTTTTGTCCATTCTCACGCCTTTTCTCTGTAGGATGAGAAGTCTCTTTTCTGCTGTATAAATAGTGGAGTTGATCTCTCATTTGGGATGCATTCCACAAGCTTTCTTGTGCATTCTATTTGAAAATCAGTCTACATTTCTTATCTGCATTATTCTACTATATTTTGAGAGAGAGCCTTGAGTATTTGTGAGAGTATTTTAGCATATTGAGTGAAGTATATTATCAACTTGTGAGATAAAGGTTTATTGTGGCATTGCTTGAGAGATCAAATCTAAGCTAGTTGCCATTTTGGAAAGCTAATTTGAAGCTAGTTGATTGGATAAGTGAATACAAGCATGAGGATAATCTTCATTTATTTGTCTTAGCTTTTGAAAGATTGTTTCATGATTGCTTTAATTAAGTCTATTGTGAATACTTGCATTTAGGGGAAAATAGTCTTGCTTTGAAAAGGAATTAGAAGCTATTTATAATGTTTTGTGAAGTGCTTGTAATTACTCCATAGTTGGAATTGTTTGTCATAGGTATTAATATAATAGATATGATTAAACAAGGGTAGCTTATGAGTTACTCATAGCTAAGTTATTTGATTAAATTGATAGCTAGTGGGTTACTCTTGGGATTGTTGTCCATTGAAGGGAGGAAACTTGTACATTTTCTTTAAGAGTAGAAATACCTTAGAGTTTGTATAAAAGGTGATAGGTTAATCATGGGGTTAAAATCTTACCCATGGGAGGGATTACGTATGCATAGATTATAATGACCTTAAGTCAAAACGAGCTTAAGCAATGCAAGTGAATAAATGACCATTACTCAAAGTACTGAGTGAGAAGACTTTGGCCAAAGTAGTGTGATTGCCTTTGGCTCCACTGTCAATTCACCGTGTCCATGTAATGCATGCTAGTTTCAAATTGTAGGGTTACAAGTTCTAGACATATAGGGCACAACACTAAGTTCAGTGTGGTTTGTCGTATAGGGTTACTCAACCAATCTCTTCGTTGAAGGGTAGGGACATCTATCTTATGATAGATGTGTGGGGGATAGCATACGAGTCTATGGTTGGCAAAAAAGCATTTGAGTGATGGTTCTCCTCCTCAACAGGTGACAAAAGACCGAGGTTTTGAAAGGAAGATTTTTGGACCATCTATATCTATTGCTCTGAAGCTCAATTGAGCTATGTATGCAATTGTGTACATTCTTTGAATATTGTAATTTGTGAAATTATTATATTAAAATGGAATCCTTGTTGTATATTGTTACGACATCTTTGTTCATATGTTCTCAATAAAGAAAATAATTTTTTTATTACAATGGCTTCTTACATAGTTTATTTACTTGCATAGTGAAAACTTAGGAAAAAATTACTTCAATGAAGGGTTGGCATGTTACATGTGGTATTAGAGCTACCAGGTTTAACTATGGAACCTATGAGCTCAACATAATTCTCGTCCAACATTATCTAATGTTTGGAAATTCTTGTGCTAGGATGGTGCGTCTCAGGTTAATGACTAGAAATTTTGTAATAAAAAATGAGTGCTACCTCAAGGCCAAGAAGGAAAGAGAAGCAATTGTTAGAACAATTGAGGGTACTAATTACAACAATGCCATCTAGTTAAGTGAGACTGAAACCTTTAGTCATGCACTTTCTTGGATCAGTGATGTGAAGAGAAAGATGAAGATGGAGAACATGTACAACTACCTACCTTCCATCTCACCAGAGAAGTTTGAGTCATTATCACATTCCCAGGATATGCCCTCAAAAGGAAGTGTCAGTTTGACATTTATCTTTAGGGGCCCTAGAGTTCTTCCAATGGCAGAAGTAATTGTAATTTCCTTGAGTGACGAGTCTGAGGGTTATGTACCTCAAAACTATGTATCGGATGATAAATCCAAAGGCTATTATCCATTCTGGGATAGGTATGAACAAATGAGAGATGAGCAACAATATCAATCTATAGTATATACTCCATTAAGTTATGTGTCAGAGAGTGAATTCGAGGGATACTCTCCAATCAACTATATGAATAGTCACTCCATGTAATCAAAAGGATATTGAGATAAGAAATGAATAAAATCACGTGTTTATTAAAATCTTGTGCTTAATCTTATGTGGAATTCTTTATGTGCGGTTGATAGCTCATTTTAATGTTTTCCATAAGATAGTTGATAACATGAATAACTCTAACATGGATAGAAATTCAGGTAAAATCCATTCTTCTGAAGATGGTGAGGACACAAACCAATCCTAACAAAAGCCAAGAAGTTGGGCAAGGACCCACAGGAGTTGAAGCTAGACTTGACCAAATCTTAGCAAGGTTGGAAAACCTTGAACAAGAAAGGGTAAAAGCTAGGGTTGAGAAGGAAGTCCCAAATAATGAGAATGAGGGAGAAAAATCTTCTCATGAACATGATGAAACTCATGATAATGAGAGAGAGAAATCACCTTCTCTATCTGAGGAAACAAATAAGAAGCATAAGGCTTGTGAACTTTCCAGAGATATGAATAAAATTACCCCACCCAAGTTTGAGGGAAGCACCAATGGAGATGAAGCTGAGATTTGGCTAGTCTAAATGGAAAAGTATTTCAAGATTTGAAATTACACTGAGGTTACCAAAGCTCCATGGGGTGCATACCAGTTAGCAGGAGAAGCCACTAATTGGTGGATGAATAAAAAGATGGAACTCAATATTAACTCAAGAAAACTGACATGGGTGAATTTTTTGAGACTTTTCGTAAGAGGTGGTTGCCCCAACTCTACTTTGACCAAAAACTCATAGATTTCTAGAGTTTGAGACAAGGTAATATGTCGGTCAATGAGCATTGGGAGAAGTTTACTCTACTTCTACGTTATGTTCATATGTACCAAAAAGATGAATGCTTCTACATAAGAAAGTTTATCATGAGACTTAACAGTCAGATTGGAGGAGAGGTGGATGTGCAGGGTCCAGAAACTATGGATCTTATGTATGAGAAAGTGGTTAAATAGGAGCACAAGCTCAAAGCTATCTCCACTCATTAGGAAAACATAGATCATAAGAAGGTTGTGGAAGTTCAAGACAAGCCAACTCCAAAGAAGGTGGAAGTTGTGCAAAATATACCTAAGCAAGGGGAAAAAGGATCCCATAATAGTGGAAAAGAGTCAAAAGGGAATGGAAGAGGAATGGTTCCAATGGTGGGAATACCATTAATGCTGGTGGAAACACTAGTAAATATGGAGAACCTGCAAGGAAGAGAGGACTATATATTGGATGCTATACATGTGGAGGAGACCACTTTTCTAGAGAATGTCCCAATAGGTCTTTTGGTAATCCACTACCTACCCAGCGAGTGATGTTCCCAAAAAAGATACATGCAGTTGTGGATGATCGCTAGGTGAAGTATCAAGTGACTCCAATTGAAACTTTAGGTATTTTGTTTGGCTTACCCATTTCTGTACTTATAGACACTGGTGCAACTGAGAATTTCATTTCACCTAGAGTAGCTAAGAAATTATCTAGAAAGGCTGGATACATGGCAACGTCTTGGGATGTAGAGTATGCAAACCAGACAAGGGAAAAGGTGGAATAATGTTTGTTCAAGGCTAGGATAGAGCTACCTTATTTTTCTATAGAAGTGAACCTATATGTCATGCCTTTAGGATCCGATGTTATCTTAGGTATGAATCAGCTATGGAGACATAGGGCTGAGGTAGATTTCCATGCCAAAATTGTAGAATGCCTAGATGATCTTGGTAACCAAGTAAAGTTTCAAGGGATACCTAAAGAGGTCAAGATTCATCAAATACTGATAAGGGCTAAGAAGAAAGGGTGAAAACTATTTGTAGTCAAGATTGAAGAACTTGAGGAGAACCTTGATAACTTTGGGTCACAAAACTTCCAAGAGATGGAAGAGGGTGAAATGGATGAAACTAGAATGTCAGACATGGAGAGGTATCCAATATTGAGAAAGTTTTCAGATGTGTTTCTAGATGAGTTACCTGGGTTACCACAGAAAAGGATATTTGACTTCTCTATAGATATAGTTCCAGGGACTGAACCTATTTCTAAGGTGCCATATAGGATGACAACAACCAAGCTAATGGAGCTTAAGACATAATTGGATGAATTTTTGTCCAAGGGGTTGATAAGACCAAGCGTATCACTTTGGGGAGTGCTAGTCATCTTTATGAAAAAGAAGGATGGTACTTTGCATTGTGCATTAATTATCATATGCTTAACAAAGCTACGATGAAGAATAAGTATCCATTACCATGCATTGACGATATTTTTGATCAAATGAGGGGACCTGCCATATTCTCTAAGATAGATATAAGATTTGGATACCATCAGTTAAGAATTAAGGATCAAGGAATCTTTAAGATTGCATTCAGAACCAGATATGGACATTATGAGTTCATGGTTTTACCCTTTGGTTTAATGAATGCACCTGCAAAATTTATGAACCTAACGGACAATGTATTTAGGGATTTCCTAGATAAGTTTGTCTTGGTTTTTCTATATGACATCTTGATTTATTCTAAGGATGAGGAAGATCATTGCAGACATTTAGAGATAGTCCTACAATGTTTAAGAGAACATAAGTTGTATGGTAAACTCTCTAAGTGTACTTTCTTCAAAGGAGAGTGCATTACCTTGGGCATGTGATCTCGATGGATGGAATCTTTGTAGATCCAGCTAAGATCAACGAAGTGTTAGAGTGGTTGGTACAAAAGAATGTATTTGAGGTAAGAAGTTTCATGGGTCTAGCGGGGTATTATAGAAAGTTTGTTGCAAAATTCTCTAAGATTGCCTTTTCGATTACTTCTTTGCAGAAGAAAGGGAAGAAATTTGAGTGGAATAAGAAGTGCCAAAAATCCTTTGATCTACTAAAAGAGAAATTGACTACTGCATCGATCTTGAAAGTACTAGATCTTGAAGGTAATTTTTCTATTATAAAAAATGCATCTGGGGAAGGCTTGGGGGTGTGTTAATGCAAGATGGGCAAGTAATTGCTTACAAATCTATAAACCTGAAATCTTATGAGAAGAATTATGCATCACATGATTTGGAGTTAGCAGTCATGGTTCACACACTCCAAATGTGGAAGCATTACTTGTTAGGTAAACCCTTTGAGATGAAAACTGATCATCATGGGTTGAAGTATTTATTCACTCAACCTAATCTGAATACTAGACAAAGAAGATGGTTGGAGTTAATAGCAGATTATGACTTCAACATCAATTATATCAAGGGAAAGGAGAAATGGGTTATCGATACCTTGAGTCGAAGATGACATATTGCTTCAATAGTGATGATTCAAACCGACTTTAAAGGATAAGTGTTGCAAAAATGCAAAGAGGATGAGTACTACTTTCAAGTCAAGCAAGCACTCACTAGAAATCCCAAAGATTCTAGGTATGAAGGTTTTCATTTTGAACCTAATGGATTACTTAGATATAAAGGGAGAATGCATGTCCCTGACGTAGATGAGTTAAGAAATCTAGTATGGAAAGAAGTACATGAAGCACCGTACTCTGGGCACCTTGGAGTGACAAAAATGATGGTAGATGTGAATCTGTTATATTTTTGGAAGGGGATGAAAAGAGATGCTGCTAGATTTGTAGCTAGGTGTCTTGATTTCCAAAGGGTGAAAGTGGATCATCATCATCCTGTAGGCTTGCTATACTCGCATGATATACTAGAGAGGAAATGAAAAGTCATAAGTATGGGATTTGTGCAAGGATTACCTATGTCAAGGAATAAGCATAAGACCATTCTTGTGGTAGTAGATAAGCTTACCAAAGTAGCACATTTCATACTTGGGAATCTAACTGACGGAGCACCTATCATAGCAAGGAAATTTGTGTAGGAAGAGTTTAGGTTGCATGGAATTCCTGAGAAAATTATCTCGAATAGGGATGCACGAGTCACTTCTAGGTTTTGGAAAACCTTGTTTTCTGCACTAGGGACTCAATTGAACATTAGCTCAACATATCATCTAAAAACGGATGGAAAAATTGAAAGAGTGAATCAAGTATTAGAAGACCTACTTAGAATGCATTGCATGGATCGATAGTACAAGTGGGAAGATTACTTTCCTTTAGTAGAGTTTGCTTACAACAATCCTTACCATTTTGCAATAAAGATGGCTCCTTTTGAAGCATTATATGGTCGAAAGTGTCAAAATCCTATAAGTTGGGATAAACTTGAGGATAGAGTGAGTCTTGGGCCAGAGATGTTGGCTGAAATAGAAGAGCAAGTTAAGATTGTTAAGCAAAGTTTGGCTAAAGCTAACAACCGAAAGAAAAATCTGTGTTGATGCTAATAGAGTGCCCCAAAATTTTTCCATAGGTGACAAGGTGTTGTTGAGAGTGAAACCTCAGAAGAGTTCCATTAAATTTGGGAAATCTTCTAAGTTGGCCCCACATTATGTAGGACCTTTTGAGATTCTTGAGTAAGTGAATCTAGTAGCTTATCGAATTGCGTTGCCACCTACTCTTGCCAAAATGCATAAAGTCTTCCATGTGTCCTACCTAAAGAAATATATACCAGGTGATAATCATGTGATTGATTGGACTGCTTTACAGGTGTAGACACTTAATAAACCTGATTGATATTATGCATCTAATTACACCATTTCTTCCTAAATCACTTTAGACTAACCAATTAATTAAATAATCAACATTATTTAGTTAAATTCATCAATTTCTACTATTAATAAAATAATTAAATTTATTAGATTAATTCACCTTTCTTTTGACTAATGTTCATTATATTTAATTAAATCAAATCATTTAATTAAATCCCCCAAGTCCTCTCATTTGATTAAATAATTCAAACTATTTAAATCAAATGTCACAATTCCCTAACCCATTCAAATTAATTAATCCTAACCACTTTCTAATCATCATTAACAAATCCTCCAACTATTAACTCCTCAAGAGTTAAATCAACCCATGGTCAACTAACCAGGTTGCACATGAAATTAATTTCTTTTAATTATCTAATTTCTCTATTTATCCCCACAATGGCATATTCCTAGGAATATTCCTCCTAACTACTCCTCATTCAATTTCCCTCAAAATATTTTAAATAGCCTCTTGCACATTCATTAACTCCTCTTACGAATCATTTACTTCTTCCTAAATTCTCTCACATCTTCAACCAAATTCATTTACTTCTTAAAAAATTTCAAATCCTCAACCATTCTCATTTACTCCTCTTACATCTCCTTTACTCAACACATTCCCAAAAATGTGCTCCACCCTCATCCAATAGAATTGGGACAAGTGTCACATTCCCATTGGCTCCCTTTTTATCCCACATTCACAAATTTCTATCATTATTCAACCCTTGAGTCCTATAAGTAGAGGCTTCCTTACATAATATGGATCCACAACTTGAAGCATTCTAACTATAGGCATTTCTACTCATAACATTCACCATTTTTCATCACTTTAGCTTATTTATGTTATCATTTTGCATCAAGTCTCACACTTTGGATCAACTACATCATTGGAGCTTATCAAAGGGATTGGGAAAGGGCTTCTTTCCACATCAAAGGAGCACCAATCCCCCTATGGGATGAAGGTTTAGCTATTTTAAGTTGATTTCATGTTATCTTTAATTTATTTATGCTCTCATTTTCATGATTTCATCTTCATTTAGCAAAGAATCTCATAGGGAATGCTATATTTGTGTTTCTAACATGATTAAATATTGTTTGGTGGTCTTTTGTTAGCTAATTGCAGGTTTGGTGTTCACATTTTGGCGCTAGAAGGAGGGATAACCTTTTTATTTTAACAATTTGACTTGAAAATACCGTTTTCTATAGCTAGAGGAGGGTGACACTGCTTCTGCTTCATTTAGTGTTGGTTTTGTATACAACGCCTCCTTTGCTTTCACGTAGAGAATCGCCTTTGTTTCTAGCACCGCATTTGTCATGTCGCATCACCTTTGAATGTTGCTATCACGTTTCCTTTGGAGGAGTGTCGTCTTTGTCTTCTCAACTTTTCTAGTCTCTTTCTAATTTTTGATAGACCATCACTTTTACTATTGTGTCACCTTTATTTCCATAGCATCACATTTGTGCTCTTTGTTTGCTATAGAGCACTGCCTTTACATTTCACCAAAGCACTGCTTCTGATTTCAGTGTCGCCTTTGTCAGTTGCAGAGCAGAGCCTTTGTTGGCCAATGTCGCCTTTGCAGGAAGAGGAGGAAAATTGACTTGGAAAACTAAAAGCATTTTTTAATGCTCATTGTAATAGCTTAGGCTTTCCAATTCTTCTTTACATTTCCTATTTTAGGACCAACTAGAATTACTTTGGGCTTAAAATTAACAATCAACTCAAGCTTTGTCAAAGTTGGACTAAAATTGAATATTAAGAACTTACTAGACATTGCTTTGTGGGTTAAAATTGAACAAGACAAATTCACACTTATCTTTTGTTGCTTCAAATGAACTAACTTTTACTTTGGAGATTAAAAAGAACTTGTGTCTTCTTTGTTTTGTGGTTTGTGCAATCCTTGCCACTTGAAATGTGTATGTAGTTCTCTCGTGCCACTCAGTGATCTTGAGAATCAAAAGCATTCTATTGGTATTGGTTGTCTACCCACACATTTCAATTTGGATCTAAAATTGAACCTCAATGCTAGTGTGAGGAAAGGAAATTGTGCGGGTTTCCTCCTTGTGCTTTACACGAATTGGGCGATCAAACTATACATTTACTCCCTTGCTTTTGTTCACCTTTAGAGGGGCCTACCTAAGAGACACATCTGAAAGGAGAACTCAAAGACAACTCCAACTGGTTTTTCACTCGAGTCAGTATATAAATAGATGAGACTAAACTGTCAAGTCCTCATGGTATGTAGACCTTATCTGTACAGTGTCATTTAGAATGGGGTACTACCATAAAAATTATAAGAGCCCCTAGTAGGATTGATTAAATCCTTCAGTGGCTTGCTGGATGCTTGCAAGGTGCCATGTCCTCGAGTATCTGAACTAAGAACCAACTTTTTTAGTGACCAAAATCCTTTATGCTTGCTGGTGCAGGAATGGTCATTCTGAAGTTAACCCACATTTGTACTATTCAAAGTAGAAACAAAAAAATCCTTAGGATCTCTAGATCTTTAGGATTTTGAGATTTAGTGGTCCTAAGAAGTGTGTACTGTGGAGGGGAGCTAGTGTTGCTAAATATTTAATTGATCACTTTGTCTTAGTGTTTGGAGAAATCCAAGTGGGGACTCAACAAGTAGTATCTTTGAAGCCTAGGTTTGTGCATTGTTTCAAAATCAAACACATTTCTTGGATCTCAAACATTGAAACAAACATTAAGTCAACAAAATTTCAAACCCTTTGGAAATAGAAAATATCCTTGAAGAGTCCAATTATTACTGCTTGTCCCTAGGGATTTTATCCTTAGAGGCTTCTAAATATTTGGGCTCATATCTCAATTTTCTCTCTAAATTCAACCTAGGGAAACTATGGCCTTGACTCTTTGATTTTCACATAATGGACCTTGTGGAATGAAAAAGAGTTAAGATAGAGACATTCAGTTTGGAATTTAAACAAGATATGTTGATGTGGTAAAAAAGAACCCATTTAATCAAGATAAAAGACAATTGAACCCCACAAATGTGTTTTTTCTCATGATTTCCCGCAAAGTCAAGATTCCAAAACAAAATTCTTTAGCCATAACTTCAAGTTTAGGAGTCATACTCAAAAGGCTATAATGAAATACATTAGAAAGTACAACCTAAGACAATACCTCAAGATAAGCAAGAAGGTAGCAAGGTTTTATAGACTTATTCTGCTCAACAATCCATATATGTATGCTCAATATGAACCATATGATTTTTGAAACACTTTAGAGGTATAACATGTTCTTCACCACCTTGGTCTTGTAAACAAAGTCTTTCTAGGTTCGTCTAGGATAAAATCAACACATCCATTTGTCACATCACTTATCAAAACCCATCTCACAAACAACTTTTAGAACTTTGGAAAAATCATCCATGCTAGAATTTTGGTAAATCCTTAAAATAAAAATCATCTTGTTTAGCTAGGTATGTGGGAATGAATCCTTTCTCACATGTCTAGTTAAATTAGCACCCCTTTTGGAAAAGTTTACCCCAAGATCACATCTAATATCTTGGGATTTACAAGTCCATTATCCAAATCAAATCAATAGAAACCCAAAATCCTAAGGTCTAGTATTCCGCCAAAGTTCTCAAAAGTTCAAGCATCTATATTATTCACCTCTCATCATTTACATCATCATCATTTGATCCTTAAACACCCTAGATTTGCTTTTTGTACCTAAAGTTTAGACCAACCAAAAGAGTTAGAGGTTTACCTCCCATATTCCTAAAAGTTGATCCTTATTTTATGGTCCAAACAAGGTCACAACACAAGGAGATCATGGAGAAAAACAAAGAAACATCCTCAAGTGATTTAAGTCAAACTGCATTGGAATTCAACCCTGGGGAATCTATCAACCCTCCACTTAATCCCCATCAAATACCTCAAGATCCTCAAGAGGGGAGGTTTACAAGTGGAGGATGTCACCAAAAATTTACAAGGGATGTCCCAAGATGAAATACTAGAACTAGTTAAAATTTTTGAAACACACAAGCTTGTCAACACGGTCATGAGGCTCAATCCCGCACAATACATGTTGGAATTAGCAAAGGAAGGAGCTAAACTACCTTCCGATTTTGATGTGAGCACTATTATTGAACAACCTTTTGGGAACATGCCACCAATATCACTCACACCTTCATTCCTAAGCATCATCCAACCCATCATACAACTAACATCATCTCATGCTCGACGTCAGCCAATGATCACCAAGGGAAGTTCATTACTCCAAGCCCTTCAAGGGAATCCACTTGTCAACAACTAAAATTTAGAGGTTACCAAAATCTTGGGTATGCATAACACCGTCCCACAAGACCCAAAACATCCATATGTGCCACTCATTTTTCATGATACAAATAATCCCTCCACCTTTTCTATGACATCAGCATACCCTCTTGATACACAATGCTCTCTCTCCATGGTATCACAAGGGCAAGTGGATTTATTTAGATAAGTGGGTACTTTCAATGCTTCATCCTCAATCCTACAAGGAAATACATCACTAATTTTCCCACCATTCCCTATCTTGACATCATCATTCACACCAATTCAGGGTATATGGAAAATCTCTTCGTCCAACACATCAATCCAAAACCAATCAAATAAAATCAACACATCTATCATACCAAATCCTCCAAGCATGCCACTGATATTGCAACACCAAATGGCACCAATCAAAATCTATCAACCAATCATCATGTCATCTACAACACCTCAAATATCCCAAAACATGGTCTCCCAAGAACCAAGCATATCAACCATACCATCCACCACTCAACCCCTTGTCATCACTCAACAAGCACCCCAACAATATCTCATCACACCATCTCACACCATCCCACAAAATCTCCCACCTCCACCACTGAATCTAAATGTAGTAAATCAATACAACATCACATTACAAGTAGCACAACAAGCTTACCAAAAAGCCTTGCAGCAATTTCAAACACAACAAGCACAAGCTCAAACACAAGCTCAAGCACAAGCTCAAGCACAAGTAGAAGTGCAAGAGCAAGCTTTGCTATAACAACAACAAGCCACACAACAGGCAAAAAAACAAGTGCAATAACAAGCACAAGCACAAAACCAAGCTCGAGCACAAGCATAAGCTCAAGATCATACTAAATACCAAGCACAACAAGCACAAGCACAAGCCTTGTTACAACAACAAGCATATCAACAAGCCTTGCAACAACACATACAACAACAAGCATTGATAGCCCAACAACAAGAAGCTGCACAACAACAGGCCCAACAACAAGCACTATTGGCTCAACAACAACAACAACAAAAAGCCCAACAACAAGCATTGTTGGCATAGCAACAATAATAGGCATACCAACAAGCATTGCTCACACAACAAAACTTACATCAACCTTTCACGAACATGCAACAAAATTCCTTGAACACAAACATGCAAGTCACCCCATCCTTCGCCCAACAAAACATACCATCTCAAAACATGCACATCCCACCACTTGATCCACAAAATGACCTCTCCATGCAGGTCAAATTTCTCTCACAACATATATAAGACATCCAATCTAGAAAAAGTAAAAAAATAAAACAAATAGGGAAATTTGTGCCCCTATCCATTTGATAGAAGCATTTCTATGTTTCCATTCCCATCGGGATTCGAGATACCAGAATTTGAAAAATACCATGGGAAGAGAAATCTTGAGGACCACATTAGGGAGTTTCATGTACATTGTATGGAGGTGGCATATGATGATTCTTATCTTATGCAACTTTTCCCTCGAAGATTGGATGGTCCTGTCATGGAATTTTTCTCTCGCTTACCTCCTAGAATGAAAAAGTTCTAGGAAATCATAGATTTATTCATTGAAAACTACTCTTTCAACCTAGACATGGAGGTAAGCTTGGAAGAACTATCTATCCTTAAACAATCTAAAGGAGAGACCTTCACGGATTTCCTACAAAGATGGAGATCCAAAGCCAACAAGAGCAAATGGTCCATGCCAGAGGAACAACAAATTGGGACCATTATCTCCAACCTTGAAGGGAGATTGTCTTTCTACTTGAAAATGCAATGCATAACAACATATGACCAATTGATCCCCAAAGCACCCAACATCGAAAGAGCCCTTATAGCATAATGGGGTACACCCACATACCAAGACCATCAACCATCAACAAGTTACAATGAAAAACCTTGCATGTGGGCAAAGAACAAGAATGTTACTAATGATGGTGTTGTTGAAGCCAAGGTTGTTATTAGTGCCCCAAGGTAGAATACACAACAAAAAATGTACCAAAAACCACAAATCAACACACAAAACAAACCACAAACCAACCCATCACAACAACATCCCAACAATCAAACTATCAACAACGTCAATGCTCAAGGGGGACCACCCTGAAAGAACAAATATCTCCCAAAGCAAAAATATACACCCCTTGGGGAACCAATTGAATATGTCATGCAACAACTAGTACAAGCAAATCTCATCAAATTCCCTGTTTATGAAAACTACCAAGAGCCTCAAGTTAAACCACCATGGTATAACGAGAAGCACCTTTGTGACTTTCACAAAATAAATGTACACACGACAACTAGTTGTATGAGACTCAAAAATATGATCCAAGATATTATTGATGATAAAGTTATAATCAATGAACAACCAACATGGAATCAGGACCTCAAAATATACACAAATATGATGCTTGATCACAATAAAGGAAACAACAATGGTAAAGGAAAAATTTACAACAATGTGAACCATATCTATGACCATGTTGTCGCATCATTGGATGAATGAATAACAATTGTCAATATCAAGGGACCTAGAGCTGAAAGTGGAGTCACCACACATAGCAGCAAAATTTATATACTAGGACCTTCACCACCACCCAAGGCACCAGCCGCCAATCCGAAATCAAACCTTAGTGGTTACAAAGTCTTGGAACAATTGAAAAAGACCCCCCCCCCCCCCAAAAAAAAAAATCTCCATCATGTAGTTTCTCAAAATATTGCCAACACATAGGGATATCCTAGAGAAGGCATTGGTTGCATCCTCTATTCCCATAGACCTTGATGCGAACCAATTTCAAGCTATGGTTGGACATATCACCACACCACACCTCCTTACATTTTCCAAGCATGATCTCCCAACCCAACTGTCTCATAGTCGCGCACTCCATCTTGAAGTCTTAGTCCATAAGAACAAAGTCAAAAGAGTTGTGGTGGATGGGGGTGCGGGTTTGAATATTTTTACCCTACAACTAATAAAGAATTTGGGATTTTCAAAAGATGTCATCGAAAAAGGAAAATATATCACCATAAGGGATTATGATGATCAAGAACGAGTTTCTCAAGGCACCATCCAAATCCCTATCCAAGTGGGGCCAACAATCATGGAAACTACTTGCCTCGGACTCCCATACAATATTCTCCTAGGGCGACCATGGATCCATGAGATGCAAGCTGTCACATCCACTTTCCACCAGTGTGTTAAATTCCCTTTCCAAAACAAAGAAGTCATGATCCATGGTGAGCCTGAACTATTTTATTATTGCAAAAATCTGGAGGCCAAGTATTACAAGATTCCCCAAGTTTTGAAAAATGACGAAGGACCCACATCTCCATAAATGACCCACCCACATTAGCCTCCACTTCTAAGAAAAAGATACCTACCATTTAGAAAATCCCAGATGTCAAGGCTATAATCCAAGATAATGGGGACTATAAAATGAAAAAGAGTGCCTTTATGATAGGAGAGTTACCTTAATCTCCAAGATCTCATGGAAAACCACAACCAATCGACTCATCATCTTAGACCTTCAAAGCAGAAGCTGCTACTTTCAAAAAGTAGGGAGAACTAAGCAAAGAAGTGGTAGATGAGAAAGATGTATCAAGCCTGTTATATCAAGATGAAAGATCCGTACCGGATCTTCCCATGGAGGAAAAAAACAAAGGTCTACAATTAATGTTTGGCTGGGGCTATAACAAAAATGAGAAGCTCAGGAAAATTGATAACAACTTTTTTGAACCCATCATTCCTGAGAAACGCCCTAAGAATCTTGGCCTTGGATGTACCCCTATGAAGCTAACCATACTTGGCAAAGGTGCTTCTATTAAAATGGTCAAATATTCCTTGTTAGTACTCGTATCGCTTAGTTGTCCCTTCGAGGATCCCCTCTCCAACTTACCCATGCTATTTTAGGATTCCTCTCTTTTTATGATCACCTCCATGTCTTTTGAGTCAAATACCTAAGCCATCGAACTACAACTCGTTTACCCCCAACTCATAAACTGTGACCAATGAGGACCACCAATCTTAGATATGTTTGAAAATGATAAGGCTCTCTCAGAATTCATGGGACTAAGGGATACTCTACCGTATGGAGACCATAAAGTAGGATTCAACATTGAATTGGACATGCATGCGTACTATGGGGAAATGCTTGAATCTCTTAGTCACAAAATAGAAAATCTAAGAGTAATGTCTAGATATCTAAGTGAAAACCACATTGTGGCATTTTCTTATCCAAAAATAGTGAAAATAAAGGATGTATCCAATGGTGAAAACATCTCTGACGTTCCAAAGGATTAGGGATTCAATATTCCCCTTAGTGCCATCCATTAGGAAAAATTAGTAGTACTGACAGAAAAGTGCAACCTAGTCAATTTGGGAACTAAAGAGACACCGCACATCACTTTCTATGCTAAGTGAATTTTGATTGAGGAACAAGAGAACCTAACACCATTTCTAAAGGAAAGGAAAGTAAAATTTTCATGGACATACAGTGACATGCTAGCCCTTGATCTAGAGGTAGTAGTCCATCATTTAGTAGTCTATCCAGAGGCAAAACTAGCGAGACAAAAATTGAGAAAGATGTATCCATAGATCACCTTATTGGTCAAACTTGAGCTATAGAAACTCCTTGAAATTGGCTTCATATGACCCATTGATTATCCAGAATGGGTTTCCAACCTTGTACCTATTTCCAAGCCCAATGGGGAATGCGAATTTGCATCGACTTTAGGGACCTAAACAAAGCATGCCCTAAGGATGATTTCCCTCTACGTAACATAGACATGATTGTGGATCTAACGGTAGGGCATGAAATGCTATCATTGATGGATGAGTTTTTAGGATACAACCAAATTATGATTGCAAAGGACGACCAACATAAGATAGCCTTCACTTGTCCATGGGGCACCTACTATTGGAATATGATGTCATTTGGTTTAAAAAATGCTGGAGCCACATGCCAAAGGGCTATGACTTTGATTTTTCATGACATGATCCATAAATATGTAGAGGATTATGTGGATGACATACTAGCCAAATCAAGAAAACGTCAAGACCACATATCAATGTTGGGCCTAATCTTCGATAGACTAGAAGAATATAAGGTATGACTCAATCCCAATAAATGTGTATTCGACGTGCAATCAGGGAAGATCCTAGGGTATATTGTATTAATAAGGGGAATCAAGATCGATCCTGCAAAATTCAAAGTAATCCTCGATATGGAAGCACCATGAACACTGAAATAGTTGAGGGGTTTGTAGGGAAGGCTTCAATCAATCCGAAGGTTGATAGTATAGTTAGTAGATAAAACAATCCCATATTCCCATCTACTCCACAAGGGAGTAGCATACAAATGGGATGAAAAATGTGACTAGGAATTCAATCAAATAAAGGAATACTTGCTAACACCACCAGTCCTCATGTCATCAATCCAAAACAAACCATTGATTCTCTACATATCTGCTACGACGAAAACACTTGGGGCTCTCTTAGCTCAACATGATGAAACAGGGAAGGAAAGAGCCATTTACTATATCAGTAGAACCTTGGTGGGACATTAGCTAAACTACACATTCATTGAGAAGGTTTTCCTTCCTATAGTGTTTTCCTCACAAAAATTCAGGCACTATATGTTAGCTCATCAGATCAAGCTCATCACCAAGATAGACCTCCTCAAGTATCTAATTTCTAAAGCAATGCTCACAGGACAAATGGCTAAGTGGGTCATGACCTTAACATAATACAACATTGAATATGTGGAACAAAAATCCATCAAGGTATAGGTAATTGCAAATCAACTGGCCGAAGCACCTATATATGACGAGAACCCACTACTATTAGAGTTTCTAGATGAGTCCATTTTCAACCTTAGTGCAATAGATCATTGGAAGGTATATTTTGACGGATCATACACACAACATAGGTCAGGAGCAGGAATCCTCTTTATCACACCAGAAGGGGATTATATCCTGAAATCATGTAAGTTATCTTTACCTTGCACCAATAATATTGTAGAATATGAGGCTCTTGTCATAGGACTTCATATTGTAGTACAATAGAAAATCATGGCACTCAAATTTTATGGGGACTTACAACTAATTATCAACCAAGTCAATGATGAATATCAAACTAAGGATGAAAAACTTACCTTGTACAAGAAGCTGGTGGAGGATCTCAAGGAGTTCTTCATTGACATAACATTTGAGTAGATACCGAGGGTAAACAACAAAGCAACTGATGCTATGGCTATAATCAAATCATTTTTAGATATCCCATGGAACATCCATACACATGAATTCCTTGTAGAGCAGCTTCTCGTACCAACTTTCGAGGTACCAAATTTTGAGTTTGTGAAATCATTGGTCTTGGTGATCCTTGGTACCATGACATATTTACCTACTTGAAAATAGGAGTCCTCCCTGTTGACATCGCCCCAAACCTCAAGAGAACCTTCATTAAAAATTCCTCCCACTTCATCATCTTAGGTGACACCCTTTACTGTAGGAGTATCAAAGGAACCCTATTGTGATGCCTTAACCCCAAGGAAGCTTTGACTGCCTTAACAGAGGTACATGATGGCATTTGTGGTTTGCACTCTAGTGATATGACCTTGGCCAAAAAATTGTTGAGGACGGGGTACTACTAGCCTACTATGGAGAAGGAAGCTCATGAATATGTCCAAAAATGTATGCAATTCCAATAGCATGGAGACCTCATCCACGCACCAACTTAGGAGCTCCAACCAATTATAACACCTTGGCCCTTTTCACAATGGGGGCTCGATCTCATCGAAAAAATCATACCCACCTCGTCCAATGGAAACAAATTCATTATCATTGCCACAAAATGCTTCACAAAGTGGGTGGAGGTCATCATCGTGACCTATATCATAGTGAAGTAGATCTCCCAATTCATCTTGAACTACCTCATCCACCGCTATGGTGTTCCACAAGCCCTTATCTCTGATAATAGAACACCCTTCAAAAACTAGGATGTTCATGAGCTATGTGAAAAATTCAATATACAAAACCTCTTCTCCATCCCATATTACCCCCAAGGTAATGGCCAAGTTGAGGCTTCTAACAAGACCATCCTAAATATCCTCAAGAAAATAATTAATGAAGTTGGTCGTGACTGACACCTACAGCTAAATCTTTCCTTATGGGCCTACCGAATGAGTATTTGCACACCATTAGGTGCAACCCCTTTCTCCTTGGTCTATAGATCAAAATCCATCCTGACCATTGAGATCAAGCTTCTGTCCTTGAGGATATCATTGCAGAATCTCATTACTGATGAGGAATATCAAGTGCCACAGTTGAACGAGCTAGAACTATTGGATGAGTGACACATGGATGCTTTGAACCACCTATAAGTGTACCAGAACCGTCTCAAATGGAAATGTAATAAGAAGATCAAGAGTTGGTCCTTCCAAGTTAGAGAGCTTTTTTTGAAAGAAAATCAGAAGAATGTACCAAATCCAAACAACAAGGGCAAGTTTGAACCAAATTGGTTGGGGCACTTCATCATCATGACAAGCTACAAGTCAGGGGCGTATCAGTTATCCACACCCAAAGGTGAGCCCTTTGAGGAGCCCATCAATAGCTCCCATCTCAAAAAAATTTATGCCTAAGCTTGTAAGGAATAAATCCAAAAATACAAAAAAATATAAAAAATCCAAAAAAATAAAAAAAAGGATTAAAAATAAGAGAAAAAAATCATCCTCTAGTGAAAACCACTTCAATGGCGCTTTGGGCAAGTACCTTGGTGAAAACTTGGCAATTAGGTGCCTTGTGTAAATAAAGCACTTACCTTCCACTATCAATTCTTCAGCTTGTTCTCCATTACCTCCCATCACATTTCATCACACATCCACCTCCACATCATAGCTTGATCCAATGTCGATATCATGTTACACCCTAGAACTACTTGGCACATTCCTAAGGTTAGTTTATCTTGCCTATATCGAGGTAGTCTATTGCATCATGCCAAGGGAATGTCCTTATACCTACATCAAATTGGATTCATGTATATTTTTGAAATCCTTAACACATTAGAAAATACAAAAACATTCATAAAACCAAAAAATCCAAAAACATCCATAACATATCAAAAATCCAAAAATAGGTCTAAAACAAAAAAATCCAAAAACAGAGTTGTCATGTCAAACTACGGGTCTCTAAGCTTGAACGTAGGAAAGGCTAATCATTGATTAGCCCCTGAGTCACATTAGGTCAGTCCTTTGGGAGTCCATCATAATAAACTAACAATCCATTTTTTCATATTTTCATTAATAAACAAGTCTATGTTAGTCGAACTATGTGGTCTTTGCGTGTATAACGTAGGAAAGGATAATCATTGATCAGCCCCTGAAGCCCCTAGGATAGGTTTTTAGGTTAGGTTCTTGGTTAAAATCTCAAAAAACACCAAAAACATTGGAAAATTTGAAAATCAAAACATTTGTAAAACATCTTGAAAATCCCGAAACAACCTCAAAACATTTCAAAAAATACCAAAAACATTCAAAAAACTCAAAATCATGCATCCCATTTCACTTTCACCTGCAATAAACATCCACTCAAAATAAATCAATCTTCATCTTCAATCTTTTACTTGAAGCATTCAAAAACAAGTATAGCAAATTTTAAGTATACACTCAAATGTCAAGGTCTTAAGTCTAGATCAATAGGTAAACAAGTTGGTTAACTCTTAGTATCAATAGCCCATCGTCTCGTTAGTCTCACAATCACCTGATAACATCATGTCCTAGGATGCATCCTTCCTACAATGGACATCAACATTAAGCATCATTGTAGTTTAGTCTTGGCTAGAGGTATGAAGAACACTAGCTTGTTTGCTTACTTGATCTTTTTTGTTTGATTTATCTTATTGCGCTCATTCCAATGATGTCTTGATGATGTATAATCAAATGATTTAGAGAGAAAGGAATGGGGCATTGATCTTTTTTTTGTTGTGCTTTTTGGATATTCTTGTAATATAACCTTGGCATTCTTACTTTGTTAGGTATGTAGGGAGGGTGTTTTAGATATCTTGTCGACTATCACATTGGGAGGTTTTCCCTTTTTGTGTTTTTGTTTGAGGTGTTTAAAATGTCTGAAGTACATCCTAACAAGGTTTCATATGCCAGGTGTGAACAAGGATACTCCTATCTATTTGCTAAGTCAAAGTCCATTGCACCAGATACCACTCCATTCTGGTTGTTTATACCTTGATGCATCGAATCTATGTGTGTTATCAAACACAAGGAAAGTTAATCTCTTTACATCCCCAATCCCTATAAGCAACATATCATCATCACTTATCATCATATCTAATAAAGTCTCAGTGACTCATAAATAAGTTAGACTTCTACATCTTCTAGAAATCACAAGTTGATCCCTCTCTTTCTTCTATCTTCCTCACGCACTAACCTAGTATCATGAAATTCAAAAAAATATATATACATCCATCCTACATCCACAAACCATAAACATCTTGCATACATTCATCATAATAGGAAACATTCATCCATGCATTGCATTATCATTTAAAATCATCACATTTTGCATCATCCATACATACATCTTGCATCATCATTTGTCATAGGGAAAAGATACTGAAAAAGAAGTAAACCTATCAATTGAATTCCATCTCACATGCATTATCATCAACATAATATAGATTTTTTATTCTAAGCATCTCATAAAATCACATTTGCATTATCATCCATCGCATAACCATATAAATGCATCCATACAAATAGATTCATCATACCTTACATGTGCATTCATAACATACACCGATAACATCACATACATCATAAAACATCATAGCATGATCATTAATTGCATCCATATCATATGAATCCATACATCCATAATACATCAAGTAAAATAAGATAACATCACATCATAAATCGAATCGGAGCCATCTCATATATATATATATAAAAGTTGAATGTCATGATACAATCGAAATCAGATATATAATGTCATCATATAGAATATACAAGAGGCTAATAAAAACTCAACCAATGAATGCATATACATGATAAATCAGGCTATACATAAAAAAAGTGTCTAAACACTATCGATGCCCTGAGCTCCCCTCTTTCTGTTAGTCGTTGTGGTGGCTGCCTCGACTCTAATGGTGGGACTTAGATGGTCTACTTGATGGCCCCCTATGAGACCTACTCAGTGCAACCTAGTTGATGTGGGAGAAATCTAGCTCCCGACACTCTTGAGGACAAGCTATGTAATATAAGGTCCTATAGTATGAGGCCTCCTGCATGGCCTGCCCATATATCTCTGTGGGGATGATGGCCTGTCCCTGCGCCTATTGTGCTGCTGCCTCCAACTACTATCTTCGTCCTGTCTTGAGTGCCAACCCAAGGTAGGAATCCTATCTCATCTAGTGCTCCTACGCCACCTTCTACCTCACCTGATCCCTCTCCTAGGTTAGGCCTGAATCTATGCATACGCCTGCTGTACCTATCTTGTCAAAAGCTAAACCTATGCTTGCAAAGTTGCTATCTGTGTATCCCTAGGATCGAGACCTGGTGGTGGATGTTGTGGAGGCTATTGGGGTGGCTGTTGGGGTTCCTTCTATCTCACAGGTGATAGTAGGGGTGGCACCTATCCATCCTGACCATTGTGGGGCTGCTATAGAACTTGTCCAATCCGAGATCCTCTGACCCATCCTCTGCCTGTTGCTAGAAAAATAAGCAAATTCAATCTAATCGGGGCATGGGTTGGCCAATATGCATCATATGCCTATGTAGTGCTCACATCTATAGGACTATTAAAGTACACCAAAAACTACATGACCAGCTATCTAAAATCATCGATAGCAACCTCAGGATGGATCCGTTGCCCCCAGGCTATCTCCCGAGCTCGTTGTGCAAAGATGACTTTGTATGCTACATCAGGTGCATCTTGTACCTCCCCAAACTACCTTGCTACCCTATAAGGCATGTAACACTCAATCATGTGGTGCTCGCGCCCCTGCATATACCTAATCTAATGACAATAAAAGAACTGCTCATCATCATCGTGCCACCTATGGAAGTGGAGCAAAGGCCTCCACCAGAAAACTGCCATCTTTTCAATAACCCACCTCAGTGTGTGGGATGCCAGTAATGTCTGTGTAGTGGAGGGTGGTCATACCCCTGTATCTGTAGAACACTGGATCATCTTGTTCTATCTGCACATTTGCAATGGTGGGCATCAATATGGCTATGTGCTCATAAGCCTAGATGTGAAGTAGCATCACCCCGACCCTAATGCTGTAGGCCCTGCTATATACAACCCGGTGCATGTCGTGATATAATGAAGCTAGGACAACTAGCCCCCAAGTGTAGATGGTCATCTCCTCCATCATACAGGACCAAATGATGCCCCACCCAATGTTGCATCCCCGTGCTCATTTTTCGGGAACAAGGACTCTCGAAATTAGTGCTTCGACAAATAAAGTCAAATCTGGGGCAATCCCCTCATAGTGATCCAGGTCAAGCTAACCACTTTCCACCTCATACTGATCAACCCCAAACAACTAAAATATGGCATCCCCATTAGCCTTGACATCGTAAATAATATGCTCTTCGTGGATGGGGATCCACAAGATCCACCATACATCCTCCAGTGTGACTGTGGCCTCTCCTGTCATAGATGAAACAATGATGTCTCACTCCACCATCTCTCAACCAGTGCAGTCATCATAGCCAGGTGAGTCCTAACTGCTAGCATCTGCGCCACATCACCAAATCTAATGAAACCTAAGAAAAATAGTGCCTCATCTCAAATGCATTGCTTTGCGCAATATCTGACCTCTATGCTCCTTCGAGTGCAACACTCGAAGGACCTCCTACAATCAAAATTCCCACAATGTCAAATTTAATCAACCTGGCACATTTTCAAAAAATTAAAAATCCCTGAATTGCAAAGGCGAGCTGGCTTTTACATAGGAGACACTCTGTCATTTCACAAAGGCGACACTATATTCATAAGCGACGCTATAACCTTTCGAGCCCATGCGACACTCCACAACATAGGAAAATCAACATTTAGGTGTGGCACTCTGCCCCTCCCGGGTCGCGCGATGCTATGTCACAAAGGTGGGTCAAAATTCTCTGCATGACCCTAAGACCTTCCAACACTGTGCGACGCTATGCTACAAAGGTGGGTCGACATCAACAAACGTGACACTGACTGTATCATTTGCGACGCTCTAAAGAGCTACTTTTGGCCAACCTAATGGGACCCTAATAAATGCACTTAAAACACATAAATTGAGAAAATTTTCTAAAGACGTATGGGGGTCTTGCATCCTGAGGCCATTGGAACTCTCAAACCCGCTCCATCTGATGCCTAGGAAGCACACGAGTTGCCATTCTGTCAGCACCTTAGAGAAAAATCTCAAGAAATCTAGAATGCCAAGTGCACAAATGATTTGAAAATGACCCCTTCATCCCTATTTATGCTAATTTTTTAGGGTTTTTAAGTCCATTAATCTATTTTTTACCAAATGAAGCCTATTTTGACCCGTTTTCATTGTTGTGAGCCCGTTTTCGTGTCCTGTGGGCTATTTTCTATGCTCGAATCCTTGTTGAACCTTTTTCGTGAGCTTGACCCAAAATTGAAATTTTCACCTAATCTCTCGAGGGAGCAGTGTAGCAGTGTAATTCCTTTTGTTGGGGCAACGGTGGGGCATCCAAAATATCAGAATTTTTTTGAATTTTGATATCGACAGTGTTATTCTTTGAACCAACACAGTACGTACCTCACTTTAAAGAGGGGAAAAATGTAGACACTTAAATAAACCTGATTGATATGATGCATCTGATTCTAATTAATTAACACCATTTCTTCCTAAATCACTTCAAACTAACTAATTAATTAAATAATCAACATTATTTAGTTAAATTCATCAATTTCTACTATTAATCAAATAATTAAATTTATTAGATTAATTCACCTTTATTTTGACTAATGTTCATCATATTTAATTAAATCAAATCATTTAATTAAATCCCCCCAAGTCCTCTCATTTGATTAAATAAATCAAACTATTTAAATCAAATGTCACAATCCCCTAACCCAACTTTTAACTCCTCAAGAGTTAAATCAATCCATGATCAACTAACTAGGTTGCACATGAAATTCATTTCTTTTAATTATCTAATTCCTCTATTTATCTCCACAACATGGCATATTCCTAGGAATATTCCTCCCAACTACCTCCTCATTCAATTTCCCTCAAAATGTTTTAAATAACCTCTTACACATTCATTAACTCCTCTTACAAATCATTTACTTTTTCTTACATCCTCTCACATCTTCAACCACATTCATTTACTTATTTTTACAACCTTTCAAATCCTCAACCATTCTCATTTACTCCTCTTACATCTCCTTTACTCAACACATTCCCAAAAATGTGCTCCACCCTCATCCAATAGAATTGTGACAAGTGTCACATTCCCATTGGCTCCCTTTTTATCCCACATTCACCAATTTATCTCATTCTTCAACCCTTGAGTCCTATAAGTAGAGGCTTCCTCTACAAAATATGGATTCACAACTTGAAGCATTCTTACTATAGGCATTTCTACTCATAGCATTCACCATTTTTCATCACTTTACCTTATTTATGTTATCATTTTGCATCAAGTCTCACACTTTGGATCAACTAAATCGTTGGAGCTTATCAAAGGGTTTGGGAAAGAGCTTCTTTCCACATCAAAGGAGCACCAATCACCCTATGAGATGAATCTTTAGCTATTTTAAGTTGATTTCATGTTATCTTTAGTTTATTTATGCTCTCATTTTCATGTTTTCATCTTCATTTAGCTAAGAATCTCATAGGGAGTGCTAGATTTGTGTTTCTAACATGATTAACTATTGTTTGGTGGTCTTGTGTTAGCTAATTGCACATTCAATGTTCACAACAGGTACAAGACCCTGAAGTGGTAACACTTGAGCCCGTAAAGGTGCTTGAAACACGTAAGCTTCACTTGAGTAATAGGGAGGTTCTATAGTGCAAAGTTTAGTGGGACCAATATGCGGAAGGCTCTGCCACCTAGGAAGACTATGTCGAGATTTAACAAAAGTTTCCTTGTGTTTTAAATGCTTTTGAGAATACTTGAAAAATAATATGTTGTTTGTTTGATTTGTTTTATGTTGCTACATAAAATCATCGGGGATGATGATTCACAAGGGGGGAAGTATGTTACACCCCAATTGTGTAATTACTATTTAATATTACTATGTAGAGTAAATGTGAATGCAATTTGTATTATGATGATGAATAAATTGTGCTTGTGCTTTGTTATCAATACATAATGAATGAATGTTGTTTCATGTGAAGAAATGCATATATGTGAAATGGATGGGCATTGAATTAATATTCTAACAATGGAGATGTATTATGTTTAATATGTTGTTTTGAACAACTGACTACCATGTGCATGTGTTAGTTGGATGCAGGTATATGTTCATTCCTCTAGGTGGAGGGGAACTATCACTCAGGAGAAGGTCTTGGTCGAGTAACTAGTAACACAACCTATCTGATCTTACACACACTCATAGTAGTATGGTTGTGTCAAGTTATTTATGAGGAAGTAGGTAAGTCATCCTTAGTTTGATGTGTCAACATTAGTAAGAGTCTTGTTTACTATTGAGTGCACTATTGGGTGATTTTTGTCTATTTAAGCTAGTGAGTTCTTCCTATATTACTATGCTTGTATTGATGAATAGAAATACCCTAGAGTTTGTATAAAAGGTGATAGGTTAATTCTGCGGTTAAAATCTTACCCATGGGAGGTTTTACCTATGCATAGATTATATTGGCCTTAAGTCAAAACGAGCTTAAGTAGTGTAAGTGAATAAATGACCATCACTTGAAGTACTGAGTGAGAACACTTTGGCCAAAGTAGTGTGATTGCCTTTGGATCCACTATTAGTTCACCATGTCCATGTAGTGCATGCTAGTTGTAGATTGTAGGGTTAGAAGTTCTAGACATGTAGGGAACAACACTAAGCTCGGTGTAATTTGTCGTATGGGGTTACTCAACCAATCTCTTCATTAAAGGGTAGGGCCATCTATCTTATGATAGATGTGCGGGGGACCACATATGAGTCCGTGGTTGGTAGAAAAGCACTTGAGTGATGCTTCTCCTCCTCAATAGGTGACATAAGACCAAGGTTTTGAAAGATGGATTCCTTGACCATCTATATCTATTTATTTGAAGCTTGGTTGAGCTATGTATGCAATTGTGTACATTCTTTGAATATTATAATTTGTGAAAATATTATATTGAAATGGAATCCTTATTGCATATTGTTATGGCATCTTTGTTCATATGTTCTTAATAAAGAAAATATTTTTTTTATTGTAATGGATTGTTACATAGTTTATTTACTCACAAAGTGAAAACTTAGGAAAAATTTACCTTAGTGAAGGGTTGGCATGTTACAACTTAACTCTAGTAGACCTAAAATTAGGAGCATAAATGTTGACAAGATTCTATTTAACTGATGTATTCAAATCCTCCATTGAGGTCATCAGGTTGTTTTTACAATAGTTTCCATTGGAACCTTTTATCCTAGCAGAATTCCACAAGGAAGAAATTCCACCAAAAGCCCCTTTTTCATCACTAACACAATAATCGGTAAAATACCAAATGTTCTTAACAATATGATCACAAGTGGAATTTGTATCTTCATTTCCTGAAGGAGCAATATGTAAATATTATATCAACAATACAAAATTTAATAAGATGTTTCTTAAAAGGGATATTCAACCCATGATTATACCAAAATTTTCATATTCTATTATTTGGTTCCATACCCCAAAGCTCAATCTTAGGGAGATAACGGAGGGTAAAACCTTATTAATAACAACATTGACATAGATCCTAGCAAACACCAATATAGACTTTTATTGTGCTACTTTATCAACCACTAGCAAATTACCAAAAGAGTTAGCTATACCTTGGAAGATTTTATGATTCCAAAACTCCAAAGGAAGCCTTGAAAGCCTTATCCAAGTAGGGGTTACCAAACTAAGATCCAGTGATAGATCAAAACTAGGCTTCCATTTGCATAAGGATAAGTAGTTCTTAAAATTCTTATCATATGCCGACATGCCCCCAATTAGCACCTTTATCAAGTTTTCACGAGTCATAAAGCTAAACAAAAATAACCATTTTCCATTGCCAAAAAAGAAACCTTCACTCCTTCCTTTACTACCATAGAAGCAACAATAGTGGATAGGGAAGCCTGCTGGGGTCCCCACTAGCCAACACCATGACCAAAACCGTAAAAAAACTTCATAAAATTTAAAAGTTGTAGAGCATGATTTAATTTTTTTTAATTATGATTGTTGCCAATAAGATATGTTAAAAATTTGTATCAAGTTTGATTTTTTTGAAATTTTGAAGGTGTGGTTTTTTAGTTATTTTATGATTTTAAAAGAAAAAAATTTAAGGATACTAATAATATCAAAATCGAGCCAAAATTAGTCAAAAGTGTTGTAGATAAAATTAAATGTGAATCAAGATTAATCAAAATAATAGTAAAATAGTTCAAAAGCATGACATTGTTGATCAAATACAATCCAAGATAGCTCATAAGTGCTACATAATAGATCAAATACACATAACAATAATCCTGTGTAAAATGATAACTCAAAAATGTAGATATATGACTCAAATGCATTATAGGATATGTTAAAAGCATTTTTTTAACGATCAAATGCGGTTTTCAACAATATTTTTATTTTTGGAAAATTGTTTTAGCAAGATATATAAAAAATGACCAAGATAGCTATTGAATTTATCAAAATATTAAATATTTCAAAAAGTATATCAAGCACATTAAAAAATCTAAATCTAAGAAGATAAAAAAATATGTTTTCTTTTTTTTGTAATGTTTTGATTTTGTGTTTTCCTAACTTTTTGTAATTTTTCAAATATAGAAGCACACACATAGATAATACAAAAGTCATTTCCTATGATTCAATTTAGATTTTGTGTCCTCTTTTTGGTTTTAAGTGGGGAAGGTGTTCTAAACAATCAACCATGCAAGACATATGAACAAGCCTAACTCAAGTGGGTTTATCAGCACCACAAGAAAAGATGGCCAAAAAAGTCTCAAATAGATCTTATAAGTTCGAGTAGGGGTATTATCTATATACCACAAGGGTACATGAGGTCTAATCCATAGATGAAAGGAAATAATGCTACAAAATTGGGAGGAAAGAGTAACCCACTATCCACCTTCACTTATTTAAGGTATAAAGTTCTTAAAATTCTTAGTCTAGATTGATAATATTCCACTCTCAAGAGGTGTGGACACATTTTGATTCATCCCCTACTCTTTATAATTTGTTAGAGCATGAGAGTTAAGGTCATCGCCTAGGGTGATGAAATCCCTAGGAAAGCTCCCTAAAAATAAAATAATATAATTTTAAGATCTTCAAGATCACCCTAAGGCGTGAGAGGAGAGCATACACAAGTATATCTTAGGGATTAAAATATATAGGTTTATTTTAGATCCCAAATCCAAATGTGAAAGATTAATTTTAACCCAATTTCCAATGTGAAAAAAACACTAAACAAGATAGTCTAATGTAAAAATAGATTACAAAAATAGATTCCTTATAATTTTTTGATATTTCTTAAAAAAAAATCGTTCAAAAATGTTTTGGTATGAAGAAGTTATGAGCATTTGAAATCAAAAAAATGAAAGGGTGACATTGAGTGAATGTACTTGATTTTTGGTTTAAGATCTAAAAAAAACTTAATCCATAGCGAAGATCTCCAAACAATCTTTTCGACGCCTTTTGAATTTTGAAAATCCGATATGTTATGCTTGATTTTTTAAAACACCATGTTTATAAAAAAATTAGTAAATCATAAGTGTCATTCCATTGATCAAATGTGACATTCTATGGATCAAATGCATTGTTTCATTAATCAAATGCGTTGTTACATTAATCAAATGCAACATAAGTTAACTTGGATGTGCCATAAGTTGGCTTAGATGTGTTGTTCCATTAATCAAATGCACAACTTTGTGCTAGACTTCCCATGATTGTTTCTTAGGTTAGATGCATTATTTCATTAATCAAATACACCATAAGTTAGCTCATATGTGCCATAAGCCATCTCATATTCACCATTCCATTAATAAAATATGTAAATCTATGCTAGACTTCCCAAAACAATGGTTTCTTAGGTTAGATGTGTTGTTTCATTAATCAAATGCGTCATAAATCAACTTAGAAGCACCACAAGTCTACTCAAATGCATCAAGAAGCCTATCAAATGTGCAAAACTAAACCTCTAACTTCCAAAACCAAATTTATTGTAAAAATATTGTTAAAATTAAGGGATTTAGGTCCTAATGGGCATGCCAAAACATATAAAATAGGAACAATGTAATGAAAGTACCAAATTCACACTCAACGATCACTCAATAAAGCTCAAGATCTATTCATAAAATAAAATAACGATCACTCAATAAAGCTCAAGATCTATTCATAAAATAAAATAACAAACAATTATACCATAATAAAAATATTAATTTTCTCCATTGTTTCTTTGATAGTAGTTTGAATGCTTGATATGTGGGTTTCTCTTCAAAATAGCATAACCATTATAGCACAATAATAGTATGATAGCCAAGATAATGATATTTTCTCAACAAGAGATCTTGATAATTCTCTCTTGATAATGATAATGATAGGTAACTCTTGTTCTTGCTAAGGATATCAAGTTCTATTGTAGGGGATATCATGTATGATTGTAGGGATTTATTTATATGTTTCACTTGATGTTTGATCAACAATGGAGGTTAATTAGAAAGATCAATGGATAAAAAAATTAAGATATGTAGGAGCTAAAATTTGAATTAATGAGATGGGATAGTTGAAAGAATTAATTGAATACTTTTATTTAATTCATAAGGATAATTGGAGAAATAAATAAAATATTAATTTTATTTATTTATTTTGAAAAGAAAGATAGTTTAAATTTAAATAAATTATTTCAATTTAATGTTAGCTAATTAAATAAAATTATTGTATTATAGAGGACCAATAGGTAATTTGAATTTAATTTTAATTAATGTTAGAGGGAAAATGATAAATGATAAGATAAAAAGATTAAGACAATTAAATAATTAAACACTATTTAAATATTATAAATGAAAAGAGGGGATATTAACTTAATTAAATAATTAAAAAATATTTAGTTAATATAAATAGAAGAATTGATGAGGATAATGATAAGATGTAAATGCACTAGTCATTTTTAGGTGTCTACAATAATACATGCATATAGATAACGATAAGAATGAAAAAATGCTCACTTATATATAGACATGTAAGCATACACACCATGACATAATATTGAGGGTAACGATACAAAGTTGTGTTACCTTTTGATGAAAATTTTCAATACACCTAACTTTAAGCATTTTCAACTAAAAAGTTATTTTTGAAAAAAAATGTGCTCTAGTTAGATTCATTTAAAGAGATCCAACCAAAGCTTTTCCAATTGAAAGTATCTATTGATACATATGTTGCATCAATATAGTGCAAATTGCAAACTTTTAAAAAATTTAGAAAAAATTAATGTTCTCGCCACTTCTATACTAATGCCAAAAATGCTAGCATATTCTTTGATACTTTGTACCAAAATTTTTGATGAAGATTTGTATTTCCATCAAGGTGTTCCAATTGTGTACCTTGGAGTACTTGCGTTTTTATTTGATGTCTTTTTATCACTTAATGTCATGTGTTTGGTTTACCATTGATGTGCATTATCGATGGGGTTTTATATTGGAAACTATGGTTGACTATGTATTATGGATGTATATGTCATCATGTTACATGCTTGGATTCATTTTATGTTATGATATTGTATCATACTTTTCAATGAGATACTTGATCTTGTTTTTCAGATTCAAGTTTGTGGATTTGTATATGTTGGATTATTTCCATGTTTCTAAATTACTAATTTTATTATACTTGTTATATGTGACTTGATTATTATAATCTAGTTCAACATTATGTTTTCATTGATTATTGATTTCTAAACATATGTTTATAGATCAAGCAACTTTAAGATGGATTTCAATTAATATATTTTGTTGATATTATTTCTTATATATTATGTTATATCATGCGGGAGTGTACATTATGCTTTGGCTATCTTGTATGGAGTAGGTATGCCTAATATTTCATTGAGTGTGTAGGCACAAGTTTTAGCCCCAATAGTGGTTATTTGGATATGGTTTGATTTGGGAAATCGTGTGTATCTTTCCCATCTCACTTGATTAAAGTTATGAGATGTATTTTGTCGATACTAGTAGAACTGTGATTTGAATCAATATTGATTATGGATTTGTGGAACAAACCAATGAAATGTGTGTTTTCTTAGTGTGTTTTTGTTTTATCATTTACATTTTTAATCAATTTTTGCATTACTTATTATGAAGAATTTGTAAATGAATTTTAATCTTTAAATGTGAATTTAATTTAATTTAAATATTATTGTGAAATGGCCCTATGCATTTTAATATGGTGATATTTCAAAAATATATTACGAATTAAATTGCAAATGTTAGTAATATTAATATTTTCCTAGCATTGAATCTTAATTTGGAAAAATCACTAATATAAAAATATTTAATTGGAATAGCCACTTGGAAAATAACTTGTTAGTGGGAAATTAAAGAAAGGGAAAAAAGGAAATTTTTTGGTTTTGAGGAAAAATAGAAAAGAAGAAAAGAGCTCATTTTCTCCTCATGCTTCCCTCTTTCTTTAAAATGCTCTCCCTCCTTACTTTGGATTTGCTTGGTTTAGAATGAGAATTGGTTTTCTTGTAGAATTATCATTCTTGTGAAGAAAGATTTGAAGTATATTCTCTATTGTGTATGTGGAGGCAAAAATAATTCTTCAACCCTTATTTGTGGAAAATCTCATTGAACCTCAAGGTATTCATTTGATTGGATTCTTCATTATAATTGATTGTTTATGTTTTAAAACCATGCCCACTTTAAGTGGATAGTATATGGTATTTTATTTTAGGATTGAAATGTGAAAGTGAATTTAGAAATGTATATTTCATTTAATTTTGCTTATGATATATTATTTTTGGAAAAATTCTCTTTATAATTGTTATGCTAGCAAAATTTCCCTAAGTTCCTATGTGATGCAAAATGAATGATGTTGTACATGTTAGGATAAAATGAGTATTTTATATTTATAAAATTTTGAGATTTAATTTTGAAGGTTTTGATGATGTCATCAATGGTGAATTTGGGGGTTTTGTGTTTTTGAAATTTTTGAAAAAGAGATAATTAGAATTCAAAACATGTTTGCTTGTTTTATTTTTTGGGATGAAGAGCCTCACATTCCTTGTGATTTCATCAATCTTTTGGATATGAGGATCATGAAGCTTGACCTCACTTTTTGTGCCTTGACTTTTTGGTGAAGGTTGAATTTTAGACCCAGGATTGGATACTAAGGTTACGAGTATAACAAAACTATGTCATGCTTGTAGAATTAGAGATGTCCTAATACACAATATAGAATGGGTAATATAATGAGATTACAATGTATTAGGGAGATTATAATTAAAAATTTAGAGGCCTCGAAACAACTTAAAAAATGGACAAACAAATCTCTAATGGGTTCAACATTGTAGATCTCTTCAAGAGCTTTCCAACGATATGTTATAATAGCAAATCAGACACTCGAATCAAAAGTTATTGCCTTGTGAAGCTGCCCCACTAAAAAGTGAATTCCATCAAAATATCTTCCTAGGCAAGAAATCAAAGGGCGAGACTTTTGGTGCCAAAACAAAACGGAAATTTACACTTTCTAGAATATTCTAGGGTGTCTATTGGGTAAATAAAAAGGGATAAGTGGGGGTTATAGAATGTAGCTCCATTAGTGTAGATTGCAGCTCCAAATAATAGATTTTGTTTTCGAGTTGATTTTGTTGTAATGAATCAAGCCCATGAGGCTATAGCATTGTAAGTTCTGAATTTATAATTTCATTTTCTAAAAATAATTGAAAGTGAGTTATTTTCTATCTCGCATCTTCTGTGTTGGTATCTATTATTGTGATTTATGAGGGTTTTGGGCGGTGTGGCCCTCATCATTTTCATTCTACAACTTCAATTTTAAAGTTTGAGGTGTTGAAATATTCAACATGCTCCTTAAACCCTAAATTCTAAGCCATGTAAATCAAGCTCAACAATCAAAGTTATTGGTAATTTAGACCAAAGCTTGAACTAGTATAGGATTGTCTTACTAGTCCTGTTTTCCAAGATGCCAAGAGAGTGGCTTGGTAGGAAAGCTATCACAATTTGTAATTTGGATTTAGAACTTAACTCTCCTCCAAGTCTCAACATTTAAGATGACTGTGATATTTTATTTTGTGGTGTTTGAAGTATTTTTCTTCTATCACCTTACATCATGCATTAGTGTGTGTGCCAAGGGTGTCATTGCATGGTTTTGTGACACCTTATGCACAAAAGAGTGAATTGTGACTTGAATCACAAAAAAATGTTAATCATATTTTTATCCATTAATTTATTAGGCATAAGCTTGGGGTGTTACATCTAACCATGTACATAATATTTTTTACAAATTTTAAATACCATTTTGTAGATCTTGATGTTCAAATTCTAAATATATAATTTTTATCATTTTTAGTTGTCATCAAATTTTTTAATTCTCACAAGTAGGTCATTAAAATCAAAATTTGAGGTTTATTCCATTAAAAAAAAAAATTAACTTTTTTGAAAAACAATTACTATGCTAGAAGATAGAATCTTAGTTAAGCCAATATATTTTTCTCTTTTTTTCTATTGATAGTCATGAAAATATTTGATGTCCCATAAAAGTGTTGCACGTTTTCAAGATATATGATGTTAAATAATTATTTTTAAATTATCAAAATGACTTTTTCACTACACTAAATTTCAAGTTCACCATATGAAAATGGTAATTTTTTCTTTTACAAATAACTCGACATCTGAAAAACCTTTCTTTGTGAACTTATTTTCTATAATTAAATAGTAGTAGTTTTACCAAAAGTAAAGAAAACTACTTTTTTGCAATATATAACCATAAAATACACTAAAACATCTAAATTTAATTAGTTTAAATCATTTTAAATTTTAAATTTTTGTTGTTTCAAATTAAAACTTAGACTTGTGTTACCCTTTTTGTTTACAAAAGGTGAAAAATTTGTGCCCTTACCTATAAAAGCATATAGTGGACGCCATAAAGAGTATCATGTGACAATCATGTGACAATTATTGTATAATAAGTGTAAACACATATAACATGTACCATGTAAAATCATAAATTGGTGATGGGCATCAAGGTATAATGTTGTCCCAAATATGTACAAATCATGAATGAAAGGTGGTTTTAAAGGCTAGATAAATACCATGTAATTTGACATGGTCATGCCCGTGGGTGCCAATGAAGGAATGCCTAAGCGACAACCTAATAGATGCTCATGGACAATGGACACAATATACAACACATTAGACATGAAAATATACATCTTATTAATGTGGAGGAATGGCTACATAAATTACAATAGATGATATTCTTATTTATAATGAAGCACTTTAGCTCTTACACCCCTTAGTTGTAATCAACCTAACTTGTAAGTTTGATCACTAAATCTCAAGAAAATTAAATCTACAATAATCAAGCTCAACTATGCATATGTGCATTCAATTGATTCATAAATATCTCCATCACCAAATTCAAACTCACTTATGCACAACTTATACATTCAGACACAAGCTGCCACTTCTCTACCAAGTCAATATCTATAAATTTCATTGTGATCCCAAGGAGATCATGATCCCAAAAACTTTGTTAAATTATATTCAATCTTACCATGGTGAGTGATTGTCCATTGTTTCATTCTCCTACTTCCATCATTAACAATAAAAATAATTACACTCATCATATAAATCCAACCAAAGTTTAATGATCCTCACATTTGTGTACCCTTGATCCACACATTATTCTTATGGTTCCTTCGAGCACTCAACATGTATGCCATATATTTGTTCCTAGTGTGGAAATTTTAACTCCTACATCAAGGCTCATTACAATTATTTGTCATGCACTTATTAATTTTGCATGATTAGCTTTTTGTACACATCTAACCTAGCTAAAAACTTTGAAACCCTATAAGCAACAATCCCAATTTTTAGCTCTCTATAATATTACTATTGGACTTAGGATGCTCCTACATTAAAATCTAGAGGTAACAAAAGATGTGATCCCTTGCTCACAAGTTGAGAAAGAGTAATATAACAACCTTTATATAACAAGGTACCATGGTCATGGTTGTTCCCTTCACCAAATGCTTGCATTTAAACATGCCTACTATCTTGGCCCCTCATTTTGCCCCATGCTAGTTCAAATATCAACCTCCTCTGCCTAATTCTAATCTCTTCCCTTATCCTCCATGGGTATTTGAATCCTCTCATGGGTTCTAACCCATCACTATGTGGCCACCTAGACCAATTAATTCTTCTTATTAATCACTCTACCCACACATCATTTCTTATAATACCTTGTATGATATTTAGATTTACACTTTCAAGCCTTTTTGTACCAACATGGAAAATTTGTAAATTTGGGACTTTATTCACAAGATAACCTTAGGATTATAAAGTTATTTCTTTGTATGATCTTCAATAAATTTGAGGTAACAAGATGAAGAAAATAAGCAAGAAAAATAGAACTAAAATTCTTGTTATAATTAGTAGGGAAATAAAAATAAGATTAACTTTTACCATTGAATAAACATAAAATTATATTTCTTATAATATGTATTCTTAACCAAAGTGATAAAGAGAATAATTGACATGATTATCTCTTTGTTTGAGGTTATACATATTCATATATACAAATTAAGGCATGAAGTGACTTGAAAAGTTAAAACAAAATATAATATATAATAATCATAGATAGGCATGCCAAGGTGGAGAGCTTTATATATTTATGAATTGTACTAAAAATGTGAGAGGCCAAGAATACACAATCACATTTCATAAGAGTTTACTAAATATTATAATAAAAAAATGCAATCTACCTTGAAGGCTCGAAGAACAAAGAGTACAATTCATTCTCTAAAAAAATTAGTCTTACCTTCCACTAAAATATCTAGGTATTGAGCATAACATAGATATTATACACATACATCTCCAAAAGAGTGCCAATCTATTAGCATAATTTCAAACAAAATGATGATCATAATAGTAATTTAGAAGGAAGAAGTCAACATGCAATTCCTTCTTCAACACTTGCTTAATCTTGTGCATCCAATAGGTATTGAATCATATTTGATAAATCCAAAGGCTTTTCTTTACTGTATTCAATTTTTTAGCTAGTGGTTTGATAATTAAAATATGTTAATTCTACCATTTTTATGAAGAGCATCATGGTTCCACCTATTCCTTTTGTGTACCTTTATATGCTTTACTTGCTCCCTTTTATGGTAGGTCATACAAGTGTTGAGGTGTACAAAACTGACTAATGAAACAACTCCTTGGGTCTAAGTGTCTAAAAACCTTTTAGAAGATGTGCCCACTGTTGATCTTAAAAAATAATCAATGGTTCCATAATAAGAACTCAAAGCATTATTTCCTTTGATCAAAATAAAATGCGCCCACCTCATTATTTACTATGTTATCCCTTGGCCAATGTCACTACTAGAAAAAAGTGTTATATTAACCATAGCTTGGAGGATCATTGTCATGACACACATCCAAAAGTTATTTTACCTTTTTCTTTTAATTTTTATGAAAATTTATAAAAAATGCTCACCCACCTACTTAGTTAACTCACTACACTCTTATCCAATAGCATAGTGGTTTGAAGTTGTTAGATTAACAACTTCAAGAAATTGTGCCAACTATTAGATCCCTTTTTCCCAATCAATGGTTAACCATAGCTTGGAGGATCATTGTCATGACACACATCCAAAAGTTATTTTACCTTTTTCTTTTAATTTTTATGAAAATTTATAAAAAATTCTTACCCACCTACTTAGTTAACTCACTACACTCTTATCCAATAGCATAGTGGTTTGAAGTTGTTAGATTAACAACTTCAAGAAATTGTGCCAACTATTAGATCCCTTTTTCCCAATCAATGGCTCCACTTCTTCATGATTTTTCTATATAACTTCACCACCATATGGTCCACTTGAGCTAATGTGTTAACTTCTAACCAATGGAATAAAAGATAATATTTGTTAGACTAGAAACTTCTTCCTATTGTGTCGATCGTTGATCTATGAAGCAATAAATGATACAAGCATCTTCCAAAAGGTTGTCAATCTAATAGCCCCAAGGAGTTGCTCCATTGGTTAGTTTTGTATCCCTTAGCACTTTTATGACCCACCATGAAAGGGATAAGGTAACAAATATAAAGGTACATAAAGAGAACATGTGACACCACAATACTCTTTGTAGAAATGATATAATTGAAACACATATTTTTTATTTCACCATTAGATGAAAATAAATCAAGTATAATAAAATAAAGCCCCTGGATCCATTAGATATGATTCAAAAGATACCTATTGGATAGATAGGATTAACCAAGTGTTGAAGAAGGAATTGCATGCTGATTTCTTTATTCTAAATTATTGTTTTGAGCACCATTCTGTTCAATTGTTCTAAATTTTACCATGTATTTTATTTTAAGTTGTAATATATTACTACTCTTTTGGAGATGTATGAGTATAAATTATATGTTTTGATTGATATTTGGATCTTTTGGGGGAAGGAAAGACAAATTTTAGAAAATGAATTGTAATCTTTGTTCTTGGGGTATTCAAGGAAAATTGTAGTTCTCATTATAATATTCAATAAACTCCTGCACAATTTGACTACACATTCTTGGCCTCTCACATTTGTAATAATTTAGAAATATATAAATCTCTTCACCTTGTCATACCTAGCTATGATTCTTGTTTGTTATATTATATTATATATTTTCAAGTTTCTTTATGACTTAATTTGTAAATGTGAATATATATATATAACCTCAAGCAAAGAGATAAGTGTGCCAACTATGCTATTTATCACTTTGGTTAAGGATATATATGATTAAAAATATAACTTATGTGCTTACTTAGTGGAAAGAGTTAATCTTATTTATAATTCCAAACTAATTATAATAGGAATTTAGTTCTATTTTTCTTTCCTCTTTCCTTTGTCTTAATACCTCAAATTTATTGAAGATCATATAAAGAACAATATTCATAATCTAGAGGTTATTTTATAAATCAAGTCCCACATTTACAAAATTTCTCATGTTGGTACAAAATTATATGAAATTATAAATCTAAATATAAATAGTTTGGGCATGTAAGGTGGGATCTGAAAAAGGTTATCCTAATTAACTAGGTTTGTAGTTTCATGTCATAATTATAACTTATTTTATGAATAAAAGGTCTATAACCAAATTATTTATAGCTAGTCACCCCCATATTTTGGTTTAACCCTTGGTCATCAGTCCCTAAAGAAGACCTATTTGGCCTAATTCACTAGTTCACATTTTTATGACATCACAAGGAGCTCCTAAAATTTTTATCAATTGGAATAATGGAAGTCCTTTGATTCCTCCCATCTCTCTAGCTACTTGGGATCCTATCCCAAAAAATGCATTGAATTCCTTCTCAAAATTCACTAGAGAAGGTTTCAAGACCCTGTAGAGAAACTTCAAGATGTTGCAAACATTTATATTGTACATTTTTCATAGAACATAATATACTGTTAGAGTTGCTTGCAACATCTTTTAAATGAAAATACTTTCTTGGCATTGATCATTGGTGTCAAACTAGATCATTTATTGGATCATCTTGAAGATGCCTTTTTCAAGAGATTCAAGGAAAAGAGGGACTATTATTTGCTGTTGCAACAACTAATCACCATAAAGAGAGATTTGAAAGAAGTAATTATTGATTTCAATCATAGATTCTAAAATCCTAGGAAAAATAATTATTACCACTTTCCCACCAATGGAAATGATATTTTTCTTCTATTTTAAAGATTTTAATTTACACATATCAATAACAATCCAATCATTAAATGGATAAATCCTCCCAACAACTTACAAATCAAAAATTAGAAATAAAACCTCATCGATGTAGGAAGACTCCCTCCTAGGCACCTATGTCTATGTTCCCCAAGTTCTTCCTCCCTATACATGAAGAATTGTTTAAATTAAATCACCTTGCACTAGCTACATTACATGCTACCCATTCTATGCATGTTTATCCCCCCATTAATGTTCTTGCACCCCATACCATCCCAAAGATGGATGATATAAAGTATTGATATATAAAATGTTCGAATGAGATCATCAATTTGAAGAAACAATAAGTAGCCTATCCTAGGCTTGTACATTAATAAAATCAAGACCAAAGACCACAATATCAACCAAATAGGTACCAAAAACAACATGATCAAGGATAAAGTTTTGAATAGGTTTCTAATCAAATTGTACTTGTCCCAACACCATTACAAAAGATTGGACCTAAAATCTAGTAAGGTATTTGGTCCCTAGACAAACTAATTTTGTGGGAAATTCAAACATCTTGTTCTTTCCATGTAATGATGATCATTATTCTAAGGCTTGTCCAAGGGGATATTTCTAATAAAGTGTTTTTGAGCAAATACAAGTTGTTGCTAGGATGGGCACAACCCTACATAAATTTCCTCATCAATCTTTGAGAGTCTAAAATGTAGTTCTAACAACTTATATGTAAGGTCTATTTGTAGAATAAGAAGAGGAGATAATTTTATAACTTTTTCATGGATTGAGGAGGAAGTGGTGGTATTTTGTGAATAATTTGAAGATATATAAAATTCCTCAAGTTTTATCTGATATCACAAGATCAAAGAAGAGGACAATGGAGAATGTAATTTATCGAACCAATGACTTGAGATCATCTAGAATAAAGTGGGAGTTCATATTCACAATTCTACAATTCAAAGAAGGGATTACACATAGACAAAATAACAAAAAAAAAGCTATGCAATCTTAGTTTTAGGGAACATCTAATGTAGTACTTGAGAGGAAAAGATACCGAAATAATCTAGCTTATACTCTAGAAAAATTCAAATAGTAGTCCTCATCAATGTGGTGGAACAAATCAAGAAGATAGTTATAAATGTGTTATTGTGGGATATCCTTTTTATCCCTAAACAAAAATAATTTTCTTCAAGAATCTAAAGAAGGAAATATAGTCAAAATTTCCACCTAGATGTTAATTCTAGAGAGGAGAAAGTAGAATCAAGAGATATTATTATGGTCAATTAGTTTATAGCCCTTTAAAATACTAGCATAAAGGTAAATAGATCACAACCCATTCAATTCTATTTAAATCTAATTACTGGTAGGAAATTATTACATAATTCCACAATCAATTTTAGTGCAAGCACCACTATTATGCCCAAGAATATTTTTTAATGCTAGGGGCTAACTTATGAACATATGAGAAAAATAGATTATGTAGCTAGACTAGAAGAGGGTTTAAACTACTAGGATTATCAAGAATCTTCCCATCACCCTTTATGCCTACCATAATGTCATTGTTCAACAAGATGTAATAATTGGCATCTCTCCAATGTTCGATCTCTACTTGTCTAGGGATTTCACAACTAAGATAGGAGGACACCTCTCCTTAGATTGGTCCCATCTCATTCTTAGAATCGAATATGATTTAAAAATGAATATTTTGTCATAGCCTATCCATGAAGAATACATTACCCATTAGTTAATGGTCAATTTTGAACTAGCCTATACTATTTTTACAAAAGAAGATAAAGAAAATTCCATACTCCTTTAAGGGGAAGATAATCATAATGTCCAAGCATGTGATCAATTTATAGTTGAATGGGTAGATGAATCATCACATTGGGACCCATTTGATAACTTTGATTCAATAGGGTATGGAACCTATCTATGATCAAGAGTAGATTGTCCCCAAAGGAAATGATGGTTAAAAACTAGTTGAAGGAGAAGACAAAGTTCCTTCAAGGTAATGAAAGTTATAGATCAATGGAGCTATATTTGTTGATGGGTTAAGAGAAAGAGTGTGTCTTGTATTGCCAAAAGAGAAGAAAATTCTAATAATTTTTTGCATCTATTTTAGTTGCATAAATAACAAAGTTGAATATGAGTCATTAGTCTATGAACTCCATATAAAATCTAAAAATTAAGGGAGTTCAAACATTTGTAGAACCAAAACTAGGCATTGGGAAAATCAAAAGATCTATTATGGCAAAAAATATAAGAATGAGGTCATCTTGCTAGAGGCTTTTGGATCTCCTAAAATTTTCAAAGATCTAGAACTCCAAGTAATTCCAAGAGTGAAAATAAAGAAATTGATCATATGATAATGATAAAAAACTATAATTTTATGTATAAAAAACCTCCTAGGAAATAAGGATTCTATCAAATTAATAGTTTATCTTGTATCCTATATAACCATGACCATTGAAAAGTATTGAAGAGTGATACTCAAATTGTATTATTCATCCAACGATTAGGAGAATTTGTAGAGTATCTATAACCCATGATAGAGGAGGATTATGAAGCTCAAATTATGCATCTTAAATCTAATAGTTTACCAAAAGGGTTAATCACCTTGGAGAATATTTTTACTCCTAACAATACAAAGTCTTAAAGAAAGTTTATTGCATACCAATGGACTATGTTGAGATCAAAATTTTCCCAAGGAAAAAGATGAAAGTGGGAAAGGTATGTACCCAAAAGGAGGTAGACATACTCATATTTCTTTATGAAAAATATACAAGTTCATGGAATGAAATTATGAAGATAAAAAAGGGTATGACAAGGACATAATCTAGCATACTATTGATCTATCTACAAATTCAAAACCAATTACGATCAATCCAAATATTAAACCCCTAATAAAAGAGGAACTCATCAAATTGATTGAGTCAAAGGTAATCTTTTTGATCCAACATTCTACTTGAGTATCTAGCTTGGTATCAATTAGGAAGAAAAATGGAGAAATTAGACTTTATGTGTATTTTTGTGACCTAAATAAGGCCTCATTGAAATATCACTATCCTCTCCCCTAAATGGAGAAAATATTACAAACAATGGCTAGTTTATATTACTTCTTTTTACTTGATGGATTTTTGGGATACAACCAAATTTGGGTTTAAGAAGAGAAATAGTATTAAATAATATTTACCAAAAAATGGGGAATATACATATATTCCAAAATACGTTTTGGATTGTCAAATGTAGGTGTGAATAAATGTAAAGGTATATGGACATTACCTTTAGTGAACTTATAAATAAGATCATCCTGATATACCTAGATGATATTACTATGTTCTTAAATAAAAAAGATCATTTTGCAAACTTAGAGAAAGTGTTTGAAAAATGTAAAGAATTTTTCATCTATTTAAATTTGAAGAATAAGTGTGTTTTCATGATTCCTCAAGGTAAAATCCTTGTACATGTGATTTATAAAGAATGGATTTCTATTGATCACAATAGAGTGCGATCTATCTTACAGTTGTCCTTACCTTTAAAAAAGAAAGTGGTTCAATATTTCCTTGGGATGATTAACTTCATGAGTAAATTTATATATGATTTCATTTGATTGGAAAGGCCCATAAATCTCATGCTAAAAATTCCTTTAGATTGTCAAATATAGGTGAAAATTCTAGAGGACCATGAACATTATCTTGGTGAGCTTATGAATAATATCATATTTATGTATCTAGATGGTTTTACTGTGTTCTCAAAGAATAAAAAAGATCATTTTGTACACCTAGAGCAAGTGTTTCCGAAATGTCAAAAATTCATCACCTTTTAAAATTTGAAGTGTAATTTTAGAGTCCCTTAAGGTAAACTCCTTGGACATGTGATTTATAAATATGGGATTTCTATTGATCCCAATAGAGTGTAATATATCTTAGAGTTTTCCTTACTAGCGAGTTCAAGTTCCAAGTTCCAACATAGATCCACGGTCTAGAGGAATGGAAGAAAGAGAAGAAATAATAGAGATTGGGTGTTAGAAGGTAATAGGGACTTGAAACCTTAGATTCCAAGTTTTCGAGTCTTGGGTTAAATGATTGTAACCTTAAGAAGAAAGTGAGACTCAGGAGGCAAAATGACACAAGGATTGGGAACTAAAGGAACTTGTTGAATCTTGGGTTTCAATTGGAACCAAGAGAAGAAGGTGAGACTTGGGAGGCAAAATAAAATGAGGACTTGAAATTAAAGGTTCAAAGTTCCTATCGAGTCGTGTGGCCTGATAAGGACCCAAGAGAAGATGATGGGACTTAGGAGGTGAGAGGAAACAAGGAAATGGAACTGAAGGTTCCAATTTATCATTAGGCTTTGAGGTTCAATAAGGATCAAAAAGAAGAAGGTAGGAATCAAGAGGTGGAAGGAAATGAGAGCTTGGAATGAAAAGGTTCCAAGTTCTTGTTGGGTTCCAAGTTCTGGGAGGAACCTAGAAGAAGGTGAGAATTGGGAGGTGAAGGGAATGAGGACATAAAACCAAAGGTTCCAAGTTTTTGTCAGATCCCCATGTGTGATAATAACCATAAGAAGAATGTGAGGAGTGGGAGTGGGAAGGAACTTGGAGCCAAATTTCCAAGTTTCTTTTAAGGTTTGTGATCCAATAAGGACTAGATGAAATAATAGAGGGGTGGGGAGGAAGCAGAACTTGGAACCTAGCTTCTAGGTTCCTATTAGAGCCCATAGTCCAAGAGAAACATAAAGAAGAAAATACCACCATACATAGCTATTTTTGGGGTTTTTTGTAATTGGGCAACTGATTGAAGCATGAGAAAGGGAAACCAAAACTACCATAGGCACCCTTAAGCATGACTAACCATTTTATATTTCTTAGATTAGTTATAATAATTAGGAAGTGCAAGGGGAGCACAAAGTGATAATATATTGGTGACTTTTTCAAGATGTTTGCTTGCTAAACATGGGATCTAGAAGCCTTAATCGTATATTGGGAATAGAGTAATAGTGGCCTACAAACAATTATAAAATGCAGTGCCTCTAAACACAACAAATGACACAGTGTGTAGATTAAACTTGGAGGGAAAACAACAAAATAAACCTAACCTAAACTAAACTGGCCAATTAAAAACCACTCAAACAAAGCCATTGATTGGCTTGTAAAAGTAGGCCCCCATTCTAATTAGCGTAGGATTTCACACATTATTATGGGTAGAAAAAAATATGCAAGAGGGAAAAGTGCTTGATTATATGTTGAAATGCCTCTCCAAGGATGCAAACCACTCACTTACCCATTTGAATTTACTGCAACTCTAGTTGTCTTGAAGTGGATGGGTAAGCCAATTTTTCTTGTCTTGATTTTCAACTTCATGCTTAGGAGTAAGCACAACATGGAGTGTCTTTCTGATATCCAATTGAGCTAGATTCTTAATAAGGAATCCTTTTGAGAAGGCAATGCTCAAACAATTATTACTAATTTGATACTTGTACCCAAAATAGATTTTTGGCATTCTATATAAATTGAGCTAAATCTTGTTGAAATTTCATCAAAATTATATTTTAGGTCAAACCAAACATAGGGTCTTTTTGAGTTTCTGTCAAGGAACACATGCAAAATTCTAAAAAATTGAGAATTAGGGTTTTACGCCCCTATTTTTAGGGTAACCCCCAAAAATAGGACCTTCCCATAAATGATTGAAAATGATTTTGATAGGATTAAATGACTTCACGATCACATTGGTCAAGTTAGAATCATCAAAATACACATTTTACTCTATTGGGTCTATTTCTATTTTTTAAGAACATAGTTAGGAGCTCTGCAACCATTAATGGAAAATTCGCCAGTACCAGGTGATGAAAGCTAAGATTCAAAAGCTTCAATGATGCAACCATGGTGAAAAAGGTCCAAAATGGTGATCTTCGATGGAGGAGATTCCTGAAATTGAAAAAGGTCAAAATTTGACTAACTCTAGAAACGTTACGAAGGAGAAATCAGTTCATAATGCAAAAAGAGCCTTTTTTAGAGAGGGGCACCCTTGATTCTCAAGGGTCAAATACAACCTAATGAATCATCCAATACAGTCATCCTCGACATTCTCCTACTGGCTCGACAATGAAATAATCAACAAGATATCAAATGAGATCATCTAATTCTTTGATCAACGGGAAATCCAAATCAAAGCATAGGAGGTCAAAAAGAAGAGTTTGAAATAACAAATATTGAAAATGACTAAGGCATGAAAGAAAGCACCCCTTCTTGAGAAAGGCACCCTTCTTTTTGGGGCCACAAACTCAACCTTTTGGCTTCACACCTCTCAGGCTCATCTCTTCAGCTTAGGCATAACTCAACAATGAATCCAACAACAACTACTTAGGATCAACAAATCAATCTAGATTCAAAATCCAACCAAGGTCATTCAACAGAGAAAATGATGAAAAAGGGAATCAAAGCTCAAAAGGGATGCCTAAAGAATTCAAGACAAGTTTGTTGAATTAAAGTTAAGATATTTTGAGGTAAACTTGGTTAACTCACTCCACAATCAGTGGAAATCACCTTTTCAAACTTCAGATCAAGCCAAATCAACTTTTGATCATGAGTTAAGCTCCCAAACTTAAGGATCTCAGGATTAAGTCTATATAAAGAAGGTCTAGGCATCCCACTTCATTATTTCATTGTAGGTTGATGATCAAGAACAATAATAAGCTCTCAAGGATGCCATTTTTGGATTTGAACATGGTTTTTGTCCATTCTTCTATATTTCTTGAGGATCTAAGGCAAAAGAAGTTTTCTAATAAGAGGCTAGATTTAGAGACATATTTTCTTAGGGAGTCAAATTCAAAAATTCCAATCCATCTTTTGTCTACTTCCTCTCTTCTTGTCTTAGGTATTCTTGCATGTCACACAAATCAATAGGCTATCATAGATCTGATCAACAGGGTAGACTCAAAATAATTTTCCAGTAAAATGCATCTTGTCAAATTTTCCAGAATCAACAAACTTGTTGCCCCTATTTTTGTGGGTTTTTTCAAAAAAATTTCAAAATAAAAATTCTGAGGAACTAGGTTTGTTCAGTATTGAAGCACGAACAAAACCCACGTGCCAGATTTTTTCCAAAAAAATACTTCTCAACAGGGCACTATTTTCATGGGTTTTCAAAAATTGTCAGAACAGGGTCAAGTGTGTAGTCAATCTTTAAGTTATTCAGGATTCAGTATTCTTAGATACAATAAAAGACCAAGACAACCTTGTACCATGATTACTTGAAAATGATTGACATGAACTTGCATCAAGTAAGCCTCGTGGTTGATCTAGAAGACTTGGAGGGCATAAATCAAATCACATTACAAAACATAGAAGAGTCTGGATTGCTTCAGGTTGCGTCCATCCCCATCACATTACAGAGTGTGGATCTTGTAATCGCTTGTATTAAGCATTACAATCCTACCATGAGAGAAATTAGATTAGTAGACGGGAGGATAATCTATAGTCTAAAGCCCAAGGATATAGAAAAGTGTTTTGATATTCCACCATGTCCTACCAGCAAGGTCATATTAGTGACAAAATGCGAGAAGAAATTTGAGGTAGCCAAGTGTAAGTACCAAGGAATAATGACAGAAAAATGGCTGAAAGTGAAAAAGGCTAACTTTCCTAAGTTGCTTGGGCAAGGAGAATGCAAAGATGAGTATGTAGTGTTAATCACTTTACTCAACAGAATCATTGGACAAGAGGATGGCGATAAATTCTAGTCGTGGATGTATTATATCATTGCAAAAATCATCAGCAAGAGGGAACATTACGACTGGGCCACTTTGATCAGTGACAAGCTCCATCAACAAATTAGCAAGTTTCTAGAAGCTCATAGGTTTCACATGTGTTCTTACTTGGTATATCTGATCACTTTCCAAGGCAAGTTCAAGATATTAAAAAATGTGGGAACCTTAGGTGTGCAAAAGGTTCATGACCACTTTACATGTCTTGAGTTTACTCAAGTAGATCGACACTTCAAAAGAATAAGTGATCACTTCATCATGCACACCATACAAGATCTAGACCATGAGATGCACGTATGTATTTCACAAACATCCAGAGAGGCAATGGTGGATTGGTTTATCTAATTCCCTACATTCTCCTACATATGCGTGTATGGTTACATTGGTCACCCTGCCATGATGCCATGATACCCTTCATATAGGGTAGTCTTCATGGAATTCCTAAGGCAATTATCTGAAGTTCACATTCACTTGTGCTTAAAGAGGAAGACAACTGCAAACTTTCCCGTTAAGATGGGACTCTATAGATGTAGGTTGGCAGCTGATGCCAAAATAATGAGCTAGGAAACAATGAGGCATAATATCAAATACCTCATTGAAAGGAGGTCATATGATCCCTGAGGTCTCTATGCAACACATCTTGAGCAACACTCATCACATGAATCTTCCATAGAAGATTATTGGGTCAATTGTGATGATGAGTATGCAGTGCAAAGAACGAATTATAGTAGGTTTAGGCTCTCGCAAATTGCTGACTGTATGTCAGAGGACATCGAGGGCTTATCTGATGATGAAGGGGAAGTCATTCTCCCCTCATTCTTCATAGATTTAGTTGACTCACAAACACTCCCAAGAGTGGATTGGTACACAAAGGATAACACATCTATAGAGGAAAGGACAAGTAGAGTGGTCAGAAATAGCCAACTCTATCTCGATAGCAAGAGGACAAGGAAAGTGGTCCCTCCTAGAATAGAGCCACCACAGGTTCAGTCTACACCACTTTCCATGTCAAGAAAGAAGCCAAGGTAGAAGAAATGGTGCAATCCTCCCCAAGGGATGAGGATGTTGAAGCATACAAGGCCAAGAACACAAGGGACACATGTGGAGACAACCACACACAGTCCCAAAATAGTCATGGGTATTGCTACCTTAGAGCTAGTAATAAAAATAGTTGTTGAAGAAGCAACATAAGAAAAAATAGTAGAAACGGTGCCTGTAATAGAAACAAAACTGCCTACATCACCACCATCATAACAGTTGTAAGTTCCCATTGACTTGGATTCACCATCGAGAGATGTCACTCCAACACAGTCTCACACATCGGGAATTCAAAGTCCCCTTATTTCTCCTTCTAGTAAAGCTAGCCGAGATTATATCTGGCTTGAGGGCTTCCTAAGCAGGAAGAGGGAAAGACCCTCCTATGAAATTGACTTTACTGAATTGGACCATGTCCCACAAGACATGCCGGCGAATAATTTGAAGAAGCAAGTTCACATGGAAAGGAATGCAGATTGTGAACTCATCATAGAGACTGCTACCCCACCAAGAGAGAAAAGAATACATGAGGTACAAGTGGAAGACTACACATTGTCTAAACTTAACCTCAGAAAGACTACAAGATAGGTGGAGGCAGACCTTCTCAGAATTGCCTCAATGGCCAAGGATGAAAAAGACAAAGCATCCTTAAAGGCTAAGAACCAACAATTGAGGTCATACATCTCCAGCTTGATGCATGTCACCCAAAACGTCTCGGCCTTACCACCAGAATTGCTTGATCTTCCCATAGAACAAAATCATCAATAGTTGATAACATACAGAAAACACTTGAGAGATCAAGTGGAGGAGTTTGTTCTCAAAGGGCGATGCATACTAGAAAATATTTACCAGTTATGGGATAGAGCACATGGACTTCATGCAGAGATTCAACAATCAGAGCAAAGAATTGTAGAGAAGAGGCCAGAAGATGAGACCACAATTGCATACTTGCAATTGGCATATCAATTAGTCTAATCAGAGGAAAACAAGCAACATCTCTTTTCTTGGAAAAAACAACTAGCATACAAGGTGAAAGCCTATGACACTCATTTAGTAGAGTTGATTGACTATCAATGGGTGGTTGCCAATATTATCAACTTTGCAAGAACGTTGGTAATATCTTTTCCTCACATGGAATATCAATGTGAGGGTGGAGAATACATTGAGATGGTTACTATACAAAATCAATTCAGAGATGTCATCCACAACACCTTCCTTGATGATCCAGATGGTTGCAAGTTGGCCAAGGTGGTAGCATTGTCAACCCAGTTCGATGAAGCAGCTGCATAATGTATAGACTTCCAAAATTAACTTACAATAGGAGAATTAATGCTCAAGCACCATGTCATCATTTTGTAGAGCATTAACTCCCCCAAAGCTGAATAAATCAACGAATGGACAGAAACACTGTTGACCAATTGTGAGTTGTAAAGGCACTAAGAAGGATGTCCTACCCTCGAAATGGAATTTATGATACTTTAAGTTGACTTGATGCCTCATTCCAAGTCAACTCAAGAGGATATTAAATGTAATTGGAGTTAACTTGATGCCTCTTTCCAAGTTAGCTCCATATCCCACAAATCATGCATTGTTAGATCCCACTGATTAAGGATGTCTAATCGGCTTCCATAATTTGTGGATCTCCACTAAATGTGGATGTCTATTTTGGAGGTATAATTTACATTAAAGTTCACCTTCAGTTTAATTTCAATCAATTGAAGTAGTTACCAGTTGACTCTTTGTTTGCTTTCAGTTAATTGAAGTAGTTTTCCAGTTAATTGTATATTCCCCCCTTTTCAGAATAAATATTGCTAATTGATTGGCAATAACTCATTGTTAACTCAAGGAGATTTTGGGGTTTCCCACTCCTTTGAGTTCTATAAATAAGAGCCTTGGGATCATTTTTTGATCAAACTTTACTTGCTATGCAAAATTGTTGTGCCATTGTTGCCAACAACTTTGAAAGTGAATATTTGTTCACTCTTGGATGAGAGTTCGTTGGTTGATCATAATTGTGCATGATTTCGTGCCTTTGTTGTCTCAACCTTTGTAATTCATTTAGAAATCTTGAAGAAAAGAAATCAAAAGGCACATGAAATTTGATCTAAAGGATTTGAGTTTCTTCCATAACATCTTTGTGTTTAAATAGCTTGTTGTTTCATTTCCCTCCTTGGATATTTGTTATTAACGGTTGTCATTTGTTGTCTAATGGATTGTCCTTCAACCTATACTTTGAATTGGGGTTCATCCTCAGCAAGTTTTTTGGCCAAGACATCATAATTTTTTGTTTCTTGTAAGTTGTTTCCTAGCCCATACCTCGAATAGGGGTTCCTCCTCCTTGGCAAGTCTCAGATCCAACTTACCATGAAGAGCGTTTTCTTGTATAAAACCTTATCCCTACATATATTTGAGATTTTAGAGCCTCAACCATATTCTAAGGAGACGGTGGATTCAAATGATCCAACCAATCCATTCCTGCTCCTATGCCCTCATGCTCTGTTTACCTTGAGGATTTAGGATAGATTAAAAGCTAGAATAGTCGTAGTTAAGATTTGTCAAAACTAGAGAAAAATCTTACCTATGATGCATTGTGTTTGTGCACCCTTGTGTCCTACCACTGAGTACAAAAAGATAGGAAATTTAGTTTAACCTACCCTTCCTTACGCATCACATCAACAGAGAGGGACTTCTCCTCTTTAAATAACGAAGAAGTGTTGCAAAAAATTTGTAATAGCTAAACGTTTACAATTAGCACTCCAAAGGTGCTAATTTAAATGCCAACAATACTTAGGCTCTAGTTTCTTAACAATTGACTCACAATAAAAAGGTATGTTCTTGTGGCTCATCTGAAAGCATGGAGACTTCTTCCTTAGGCTCAAGCTACTCTTATTTTTTTGATTTAGGAGATGATGGATTGATGTCAAAATATGAACAAAAATATTCTCACCCCAAAAAAGGGCTTCATCAAGCTCCTTTATTTTCTCTATGACAAGGATCATATTGACTTCATATCGTATTTCTTAATGATATAGAGAAACATCAATATCCCCCCCTAAAAATATAGGTTCCTACCTGATATCATGTTTAGGTTGATGGGAAACCTCATGCATATCATATTTTTTATCCTCAAGAATAAAATTGTCCCCATATTCTTGTTGAGACAATTGAATAATATCATCCTCCCCAAGTTGGGTTGGATCTTGAAAGTTTGTTCTTTTCCCCTCCTCATCCTCATACATGTCTTCATGTATCAACAACTTATCAAGGTCTTCGATATTTTCTTGTTGCTCTAATTTTTCATGGATCAACAAATCATCAAGTTCTTTAGCATTTTATTTTTTCTTCAAGTCTTCTATTGATACATGCATGAATATGTTTTCTTCATCATTATCAAAAAAATAAGGGAGATCATAAAACAAGAGAACCAACTCCTCCCCTCTATTATCACCCATTGGATCAATGTCTTACTCTTGTAGTTGATTATACTTATCTTCTTCTTGTAGCAAGTCCAATATTTTAGTATTCAAAACACATGGGGTATCACACATGGTAGTAATAATCTCTTCTACCTTAGTTGTTTCCCTCCCTTGCTTGTTAGATCAACTAGTTCACCAATAAATAGGTCTACCTTTTAAGAGTGAGATGGTGTTAGGACAAGAAAATTGATTTGGTATAGGCTCTTGTAAGGGGAAATGAATGGTTTATTGAGCCCCTTGAGGAAGAAAAGGCTCTAAGAGGGTTGATAGCTTCTAAAACTAGGGACTTTGAAATGAGGCTTAGGGGAGGTTGGTTTAGTTTCCTACGTTAATTGTGCCTCCTTAGTAGCAATCTACTTATAAAAACCATCCTCAAGTTATTTTCTCTATGTTTCCATTTCTTGGTCATACCTCCTTTGTGCTTGTATCTCTTGCTAGTGAAGATAATATTGATAAGAAATATCCTACTGTTACAAGTTATACTTTTACTCTCTATCGATAACCTTAAATTTTTCTTGAAAATTTTAACCTTATATTTTTTTATGCTAACATTTTCTAAGTTGTTCATATTTTTGGGGTTAACTTGGAGGAATAGGCCTCTTGGGGATGGTGATAAGCATAATTATATTTCCAAGAAGGCTGAGAAAGGGTGGGTGAGAGGAAATTATTAGGAAAATGCTAATAGTCCCCTTTAGCAATTCTATTTAGGATGAAACCATGAACATTCCAAGTTTTATATGATAGATGGGAAGGCATAAAATTTGTATTTTCATGGAATGGAGGGGAGAAGATATGTTAATAATATTTTGACATATTGAAGAATAAGGGAAGCTATAAAATCACTCCAAAATTTTTCAAAATAGAGCAATCAAGTCTGCTCTCTAAAATGAGTACATACCAGCAGAGTTACTACCTGAAAACCTTAAACACTTGGATTACTTGAATCAGTAGATTTGAATAGTAGAGTTGCCATGGTGTTAAAGAAGCTACCTTGAAAGGAAAGATGCATTGAAGAACACATCAAAATATTTTAGTGGATTATCTAAAGCACATGGAACTTGGTCCCATCAGGTGTGTCAAAAGTTATTGTCACATGAAATTACACCCTATTGAAACTCGTTCAACATTCCAATGATATAATGAGTGATATCAAGGTGTGAGACCCTATGAATAAGATCAAACCTTTAGAGAAGGTCAAATTCCTTTCTAACCTAGGTGTAGAGTTTTGGTCCATCTCAACATAGATTAAACCTATAAACTAAACCTAATCTAATATATTGGAGATGAAAAGGGAGAGAGAGATACAAAAAGGGGGTGGTGATGCACTTATATTAAAATGAGTGTCTTCCTACCCACTATAACATGGAGGATTAATTAAACTACTAGAAGAACCACGTTGTTCTTTGTTATACTAGCTCTTAGAGGTTGTATGGAGGTTAGGCTTTGACAAGCACTAAAAGGGAAAGAGAAGATCCATAATTAGCTCTCATAAATAGGTTCATAGATCATACAAATGTACGAGAACAATAAAAGTGATTCCAACATAGAGGTAAACTGATCTACACATAATGCAAGAAGTGAGAAGAGGTGAAATTCATAGCTTTCATTAATCCAAATGCATGTAACCTATTTACAATGAAAAAGTTGAAAAAACATGCAAGTCTTTGAAAGAAATAAAAAAAGAAGCTTTACAAAAGGGCACAAAGTGCTTTTTAACATTCAAAAGAGGTCTAAAGGAAAGATAATGCATGGTAGGAGATGAAACCCTAGCCATAACATAGTTAATAATCAATAAACATGTGTCCCTTGAAATATAAAACTAGGCAACCTGGAGATGTGAAGGAAAAATCCTCACACCCCCTACCATACTTTTGCATTTGTGAATCCTAGGTTGGAGTGTAGAAATTCCCACAAATTTTGTTGAAAATTGTGGCTCGAGATGGCCTTCTAATAAAAAAGAGTTTGTAATCCATAAATGAGGTATAGGAACCATTTCCATTCCTTAATCTATGCCAAAATGTATTTAAGGCCTTTTTGGAGTTCCACAAATCAAGATTTGGTAGTTGGAGTCATTAAGCATTAATGGCATTTCTTGGTCAAAGAAAGAGACCCCGAATAAATACAAGAGTAGGGTAGAACTAAGAACTTGGAACCAATGTTCTAGGTTCCTAGTGAGTCCCAAGTGGAACCTGAAAGTTTTTCTTCGAAGAAAGGAAATGGTGGGTGTCTAGATCAAAAGAGAACTAGGTACTAGTCACAAAGACAAAAATGATCCAATAGGCATTGGGGATGGGAGAGAAATCAAAATGAAAATAGAAGGAATTGATAGGTGGTAGGAATTAGTTGGGACTAGGAACTCAAGACCAATGAGTTTGGGTTCCAAGTTCCAACCTCAATCTGTTGTACAAGGGAAGGGAAGAAGGAAAAGAAGTTGTAGGGATCGGGTATCAGAAGGGGACATGGACTTAGAACCTTAGGCTCCAAGTTCTTATTGGGTCTTGGGTTTTAGTTGGAACCTTAAGAAGAAAGTGAGACTTAGGAGGTGAAATAAAATAAGGACTTGGAACTAAATGTTTTAAGTTCCTGTCAGGTCCCAAGTTTCAGTTGGAACCAAGAGAAGAAGGAAAGATTCAGGATTTGGAAGGAAACACACACCTAGATCCAAATATTCTAGGTTCCTATTGATTCTTGAGGCTTGATAAGTAACCAAGAGAAGAAGGAGAGACTCAAGAGGCTAAAGGAAACAAAAACCTAGAACCAAAGGTTCTAGGCTCCTGTTGGGTTGTAAGGCCTAATAAGGACCTAAGAAAAGAAGGTGGGACTTGGAAAGCAGAATGACAGTCTGGAACCAAATGTTCCAAGTTCTTATTAGATCTTAGGGCTCAATAAGGACCCAAGAGAAGAAGATAGAACTCTGGAGGGGAAAGGAAATGAGGACCTAAAACCAATTGTTTGAGGTTATTATCAAGCCCTAGGTTCTGGGAGGAACATAGAAGAAGGCGAGACTTGGGAGGTGGAATGACATGAAGACTTGGAACTAAAGGTTCTAAGTTATCATTGGGTCTTGAGGCTCAATAAGGACCATAAGAATAATGTGGGGAGAAAAAGTGGGAAGGAACTTGAAACTAGCATCCCAAGTTCCTATTGGGGCATGTGATTCGACAAGGACTAGAGGAAAGACTAGTGGGATGAGGATGAAGGAGGGATTGAAACCTAGGCTCTAGGTTCTTGTCAAGGCCCATGGTTTGAAAAAAACTTGAAGAAAACACCCTCATACTTAGCCATTTTGGGATTTTTTGCAATTAGGTAATTGATTGAAGCTTGAGAAATAGAAACCACAACCAATAGAGGAACCCTTAAGCATTAATAAGCCATTTTTATTTCTCATATTGGTTATAATTAGTGAGAAGTGCATGGGGGCACAAAGTGACAATAAGTATGGTGGGGATGGGGGGTTCAGGTTGGATGCTAGAAGGAATCATGAGTATGGAGAGTATCACATAAAATGGATTTCCATGACATAGATAGAGAGTATGGGAGGTATGGTAAGTAGGAATTAATTTAGGATGTAATCTACAAGGACAATGTCATATACGAATAGTGGGTGATTGTTTGCATTGCCCAATCTATGTGTATTATAGAGGATATGTTAGAAAAAGTAAAGGAAAATCTACTAATATTCATGTGAGATGGTAGGGTTCAAGGAAATAGAGGATTCATGGAATGGAAAGATACAAGAGAGGTTAAGTGCAAAGAAACTAAGGTTGGTATTTCCTAAAGCATTCTTTGATAATATTCCCTTTTCCTTATCAAGAATGAAAGAAAGGAGGGAGAATGAATTAGATATGATGGGATATGCACATGGATGTAATAGACGGGTAGATACAATGAGGTACACAAGATGGAAGAAACATGTCCTTAAGTGTAGGGCACTCACATATAGGGGATTTATGCATGACACCCTTTGGTCAAGTTTTCATCATGGCCTTGTCCATGGTTCCATAGAAAGGATTTTCACCATTGGATGATTTTTCTCTTATTTTATTTTGTGATTTGGATATATTATTTTCATGCTAGTTGTATGTATGGATAGGATAGATGGAGTTGTATTAATGATTTAGGATATTTGGAGTTGGATTATTGTAGATGGGGGATATGGATTGGTATGAAAAACTCAACAATTTATTTCTATGGTGATAGTATCCCTTGTTTTATAACTATTATATACATACGATATGAATTGTCATGGCATTGATTAATGCTACTAGAAGGATTGGTGGTTACTAAGGAATATTCTCCACAATATAAATTGGGTACCATCATAGCTCTGATGGTGAAGGGTGATTTCAAGAGAAACAAAATAAATTCCAAAGTGGATGGAGGATGATGATGATTAGGTGACAATTGGGATTAAAGGGATATGATGATGGATGTAAGTGAGATAGTGGAGAGAGTCCTAAAAGATGGGTGGATGAAAGGATGGGATGAGGGAGGCATGAGAAAATGTCATGGGACCAAGGAGAACCAAGAAAAATAGTCACACACACCATGATGAACATTGGAGCTTTGGATTGGAATGTGATTATTGATGTTGTGATTTAGATGAGGTATTTAGGATTGCCAAGTTTGAGATGTAGGGACCCAAAATAGATGTAGGATTTTTATGAAGGGGATTCTTGAATTTAGATGGAGGAATTAGGGATAAAAATGGGGGATATATATTTTTTAGATTTAGGGGAGTAGGGACCCAAAATTGATCTAAGATTTTTAGGATGGGGATGCTTTGATTTAGATGAATTAATTTGGGATTGGGATGAGGAATATTAAATTTTGGATTTAGGAATGTAGGTAGAATTTGTAGGAGTGGATTTGGATGCTCCTCTTGGATGCATTTATTTTTTCCTTTAGTACCCACTTTTTTTATGCTTCGTTTATGATTTGTGGGCTTATATGGCTGTAGCATCATAAATTGTCACCCTTGACAATTTCACACTATGTTTTGCTCCCCCTTAAGTGCATGAACCTAATTGAACACCTAATCTCAAAAATTATGCATTTTGTGGCCCATTTTAACATTTCCAACAAATTGTAAGTAGGAAACCAATGTATATATTCAATATTTTTCCCCTAGATTTTTAGATCTTAAAAAAGTGGGTTTGGACAAGGGCACCCTTAACACCTAGGGTGCTCTTGTCCTCTTAATCTGGCCCCAAATTTACATAGTTAAAAGGTGTCATTTCATTTAATATTTTTCTCCCAACAATGTGTATCTTGCAAAATAGGGTTGGGAAAGTGGCGCCCTAGGCACCTATGTCCCCATATTTTGGCTCCAAATTTGAATATGTTAGAGACAACATTTTATTATTTGAATTTAAAATGTCTAAAGTCAACCATCAAGATTTAATTTTTGGGAAATTAGAATGATTACATATAAATACCTAGTCTTTGCATCATTTGAAAATTAAGTAGAAACTATTGGAGAAATTATGATCAAGCAAATATCAAGCCAGTCAAGAAAAACCATTAGAGGATTTATTGCAGCAATTCAAGATCCAAGAATCATGCCAAAGTGTATGCGAGTGTGTTCATTTTTATGTTTTCATATTGTTTGTGAAGACTAATCCTTGTAGGTCTCCAAGCAATTCAAGAAATTCAAGCAAGCAAGATCCAAGCCTTGAGGAGATGTGTATGACTTCAATCCTTCAAGGAAGGAATTGAAGGTTGGTGAGTTGCAAAAATTTGTGGATTCATCATTCCTTCCTATCAGTTATCCTTTTATCATTGGCATTGCCATTGTGGAAGTGGAAACACTAACACAAGGTTTGACTAAGGCAAGCCCCTAAATGGCACAACCTTTCTTCCCTCTTTGAATGTGTAGGTTCTAGGTTTGAAGAGGATTGAAGGAATTTTGAAGATAAATTATCCTTTCTTGCAATCAAAACCCTACACCTTAACAACTCATGAAAACTCACTTACAAAAAGATCTGATAGTGATTCGATAAATTTGCAAGCAAAAAATGGAAGCTCTAATCTGGCACTAGAGGACTATGAAAATAGATCCAAAATTGGTCAACAAGGATAGTGGCACCACCAAAGGAAACATCCTCGAAAATCAGGCTCATATTTATATCATAGGTGCACAAAACTCTGTCTTTCTCAGGTCTAGTGTCAAAATTTCTGTTATTGTTTCTTAGTTGTTGGAATCTTGCATTTTTAAATTAGAGAATATTTTAATTAGGTTAATAAAATAAATTCAATTCCAATCAATTTCCAAGGCTCAAAAGGATCAGATATAGGTTTAATTGACTCACCTTCATGGCTGAAAGTCAATCTAATCACCTTGTTGATTTGCATCCTAATGTTCTCTTAAGAAGGGCTTGATCTTAATGTTCTATGTATCAGACCTAGGATCCCTTTTTCATCAAAAACATTATGGTGAATCCAAAATTTTGAACATCATTGTAGATATTTTGATTTTTTAGCATCATTTAGACCCGAAACAAGCTACATTTTGTTAAAATTTCAAAAAAATTAGTCTTTTATTCGCAAAAAAGTGTCATTACATTTGAAAGAAAAAGGGCCATTTTGCTTGATTTTGTGTGAATTTGAGTAAATTACTGCATTTTAATATTTGAAATTATCAAACCTATAGTTGCATTACATGTATTTTCTAAAAAAATACATAATTGGGACAAATTACATTTCATTTTTTCAAAATTTCAAAACCCTAGGTTGTTACACTACATTGCAAAATCTAGAAACTCAAAAAAAAAAATTTCAAAACTAGGGTCTGCATGTTGTCACACAATCATTTCCTATCACTAGTGCCTCTAAAACTGAAATATCAGACAAACACCAAGTAGGACATAGGCACCCTAGGTGCCTCTGTCCTGCCAAATTTGTCTCAAATTTCAGGAGTAGAATCATACCTGCTATCAGTCTATAAATCTGGAATCTGATTTTCAGATCTATGTGTGTAATAGGTCTACAAGTTGATTTTCAATCCTAGTTTACCTTAACACACATAAACCTAAATTGAAATTGAAATTTAGTGATTAATCTTGGAGAAAGCATAGAAATATGATCATATTAGATCTCTTTTGACAAGTGCATTATATACCTACCAAGCCCTTTAGTTGTGATGACTTTGACATGTTAGATGATTCCCTTGGGGACTTAATATCACCTAGATTTTCCACTAATGCTTCTAAAATTCCAAAAAATCCAATCATTGATACTCATGATAATCATAGTAGCTATTCTCATAATATCCCTCATGATTGTGAGAGTATCTTAACACAAGAAAATGAAATCATTGACACATTTCTTATTATCACTTTTCCTAATCTTCATTCACCTCCCAACATCTTCCCCACTTGTGAGAACACTTTGTTGCAAAAGGATGCAATCACTGACAACCATGACAATCATAGTTGTTCTTTTCCCAATACCTCATCTGCTTGTGAAGAAGGTATCTTGGTGTTAGAGGATCCAATCATTGAGTGTCATGAGAATATTGTTTGTTTATCTCTCAATACCTCTCCTACTTAAGAAGATATTGTGGCATAGGAGGATGAAATCATTGATACATTTCTTTCAAAATATAGTGAGATAGATGGCATAGATGAACATGCTAAGTTGACATTAGATCCCCCATCAATAGAAGATCGTCAAGAAGTGGATAACTCAGTTGAGGTTATGAATGCACAAATTTTAGTTGGATCTCTTTTAATTAGTGGACCTCCTAAATCACCTCTTACTATAGGACCTCTTCAACCCCCTAGCCATATCTTGAACTTTGTGAAACAACTCACTAGTAAGCATATGTTACAACAACCAAGTTATCACATAGTTGCTCACACATATACCATTCTTCAACAAAGTGGTAGAGAGGATGATCTTGTTGAGAAACTTCATAGTAATCTAGCAAAAATATCCCTTTGTGAATAAATTCAAACATCACCTACATACCACAGGATTCTCCAAGAGGCTTTGTAGAAGAATGATGTCCCACCTTCTATTAGATCGAATGATGTAGCTACCTTGTTTGATTATATATAAGTGAAAAAGTTGAGTATTACATTCCCTCAACATAAATTACCCTCACTTGAGATCCAAAGTAAATATGACGCCTTAATAATAAAGATGATCATTAATGAAACTGGAGTTAGGCGTACTCTCATAGACAATGAATCAGGTCTTAATATTTGTAGCATTGAAATCTTAGATAAATTTGTGTGGACAAGAATCTTAAAGAACCCAATAATGTTAATATTCATGGCTTTGAAAATTTTAATAAGAAATCATTAGGAATGATAACACTACCCATTCAGGTTGGGCCCATGGTTTTTCCTACCCCTATCCATATCATGCCAGTATCTCTTTCATACAATCTTCTCCTAGGTAGACCATGGATTCATTCCATGAAGGGAGTCTCGTCTACTCTCCACTATGAGATGAAGTATGAATATAATAACAAGATATACATGGTTAAAGTGGATGAATAAAGTTATAATTCACAAGCTCAAGATGATCATAAAATTTCCAACTATCTTAAAATACTTTGATTCCAACTTTAAAGGTAGAACCTATACAAGTTGATGATAATCTTAATTGTCTTTCATCCATAACAAAACTCTTAGATGATGATTGGGTGCCATTAGATTTTACACCTTTTTTCAAAGTGGAGTCTAAAATCTCACCATCAAAGTCCAACAAGTCAAATACAAAGGATTCATCTTCAAACAAATGTTTTGATGATAATTGGGGTTCGTTACATTTTACACCCTCCTTTATGGGAGAGTACAAAATCTCACAATCTAGACCTAAAGAGTCTTGTGTTGTATCTAGTTCTACATAAAAAAATTCAAAAACATCACTCCATGATGGTGATGGGGGATCTTTAACTTCCATCCATCATGAGTGTAAGATGCCTAACTTTGAAAAACTTAAAAATGATTTGCGTGCTCAGGAAAAAGTCAATTCTTCTTAGGAGCATGTAGATACGATTTCTTCATCTAATTTGGAAGAATGTTATGGCCTTGGATAAAAAAATATTTCTAAAAATGGATAAATAAAAATATGGAACAAAATATAATAAGGATCAAGTGAATTCTACATCGTACTTTTCCAAGTAGGGTCTAGGTTTTCAACCTTCATCCCCATCTTCATATAATTATTTATCATCTACTGTATGTATGAAATATTGTGGTAAGCAAGAAAAATTTTCTTCACAATTGAAAGAAATGTCTTTTACTATTGAGAAATATTATATGTTGTCGATGCTTGCTTCTCAAAGCTTTCTCGATATCTCTCCCTTTGAAAACATGAAATAAATTTTATAACAAAAGCTCATTTTGTGCATATCATTGAGTGCATGGTCATTCTACCAATGAATGCCAGGCCTTGAGTAATAAAATACAACTTCATGATTGTGGTGCTCTTCCATGTGTTGATGCACGTAATTCCTTTAAACAATAATGATCTTCATCCTATGGTGTTGCTCCTCACTATGTGGCATTTGTAGCTTTATATATTTTCTCATTGACATTCATGGTGGTATAATCTTAAATGCAACCATATTTTCCATGGCAACAACACAATAGTCTCTTGTATGGTTGTCTTTATCTCCATACTTGGGGGGAAAGGATAACTAGTTTTCAAGGTGTGCATTATTTTCTCCTTAAAATAACAACATAGAAATTATGTTGACATTTTAAGGGGGGGAATATAGTCCCTCACTTTAGTTTGCATAAATAATGGACCCTTTTTAGTGATAATAGTATACATCTCCTAGAAAGTGCGACCTTATCAATGGAAATGTGGCCTTCTCAATCTATGTTGTGTCTCCTTTGTGGTGATATTGGGCTTGATATCTTCTAAATGTGTGACTTTTCTTGTCATATGATGTTCCCCTTTGTGGTAATACTATGGATAGTATTCCCTAAGGTGTGATATTTTTATTCCCTGACTTTTCCTCTCTTAGTGTTGATGTCATGTGTGATATTACCTAAGGTGTGACCCTCCATGTATTGAGCAATGCCCCTTTGTCATTTTTTTAAATCACCTTTTGTGGTGGTGTTGTGTATAACAACCCTTGAGGTTTTGACCTTGTCTTATGTGCCTTCTTAAGCGAGTCTATGAACCTTTGTAGGTGAGTTTTCCATTTATGCACCTTCGTAGGCAAGTTTTTCATTTATGCACCTTCTTAGGCGAGTTTGTGCACCTTATTAGGTGAGACATTGGCAAGATAGTTCATGGATTTAGCATAATAGATCTTGTCGGGTCGTGGAATTGAGCACCTTTTTTAACATGGCTTCCGAGCATAACACAACTTGCTTGATAGTAGAACTATGTGTTTCATGAGTGTCTAGCATAATGCACCTTGCTATCCTTGTGGAACCCATCATATTACATTGACACCTAGCATAATATATCTTGCTACCCATTAGATCCATGTGGTTCATGAGTGATTTTACATCCTTGTGAGACATCATTTTATTTTGATAGTACATTCGATGGATGATATTTGGTATTTGAGAGAATTTTAAGATTGAGGTCTCTTTACCTTACTGAATCAAATCCCTTTAGTACAAACCTTTTGTTTTGTTGTGTGTCTTCCATGTGTCTTCTTCATGTTTGCATGGTGTTTGTTTTAATTTTGTCATCATCTTTAGGTTATGTTATATTATGCGTTTTCATTGTGTATGCTTTGTGTTTTTGACATGTATTTTTGTGTATGTTGTCTTGCTACATTTCATACATGTGTGTGTTACTTTATGCTTATGTTGGTTTTCCATGGGATCTTGGATCATAGGGGCTTGCATGCCCCCCCTAGATCCATAGTCATCCTATCTCTTCAAAATTTGGAGAATCAGACCCCTCTTGATATATTTTTCTACTTTAGTGTGAGTTTGAGTGTAAGTTCATACTCTCACTAAAGTGGGGACTAAATGTAGCCTCGTAAATTTCTACCCTTGACAATTTCACACTATGTTTTGCTCCCCCTTGACTGCATGGACCTAATTGAACACCTAATTTCAAAAATTATGCATTTTGTGGGCCATTTTAACATTTATCAACAAATTGCAAGTGGGAAACCAATACATACATTCAATATTTTACCCATGGATTTTTAGATCCTAAAAAAGTGGGTCTAGACAAGGATGCCCTTGGTACCCTTGTATTCTTAATCTGGCCCTAAATTTACATAGGTCAAAGTTGGAATTTCATTTAATATTTTTCTCCCAACATTGTGTATCTTGCAAAATAGGGCAAGGAAAGTGGTGCCCTAGGCACCTATGTTCCCCTATTTTGGCTCCAAATTTGAATATGTCGGAGGTGGCATTTTATTATTTGAATTTCAAATGTCTAAAGTCTGCCATCAAAATTTAATTTTTGGTAAATTAGAATAATTACATATAAATACCTAGTCATTGCATCATTTGAAAATTAAGTAGAAATTATTGGAGAAATTATGATCAAGCAAATATCAAGCAAGTCAAGAGCAGCCATTAGAGGATTTATTGCAGCAATTCAAGATCCAATCAACATGTCAAATTGTATGTGATTGTGTTCATGTTTATGTTTTCATATTGTTTGTGAAGACTAATCCTTGTAGGTCTCCAATCAATTCAAGCAAGCAAGATCCAAGCCTTGAGGGGATGTGTATGAATTTAGTCCTTCGAGGAAGCCATTAAAGGGTGGTGAGTTGTAGCACTTTATGGATTCATCATTCCTTCCTATCATTTATCCTTTTATCATTGACATTTCCATTGTGGAAGTGAAAACACTAACACGGGGTTTAAATAAGGCAAGCCCTTAAATGGCACAACCTTTCTTTCCTTTTTTGAATGTGTAGGTTTTAGGTTTGAAGAGGATTGAAGGAAGTTTGAAGATCAATTATCCATTATTTCAATCGAAACCCTACACCTTGACAACTCACTAAAAATAACTTATAGAAATATCTGACAATGATTTGACAAATTTACAAGTGAAAAGTAGATCTGATATGAAATCAAAGGACTATGAAAAAAATCTAAAATTAGTCAACAAGGATAATGGTTTCCTGAGAGGAAATGTCCTCAGAAATCAGAATCAAATTTATATCATTGGTGCACAAAACTCTATTTTTCTTAGATTTGGTGTCAAAATTTCTATTATTGTTTCTCAGTTGTCAAAATCTTGCATTTCAGATTAGGGCATATAGTTTAATTAGGTTAACAAAATAAATTCAATTCCAATCAATTTCTAAGGCTCAAAAGGATCATATCCAGGTCTGATTGACTCACCTTCATGGTTGAAAGTCAGTCTAATCACCTTGTTGATTTGCATCCTAATGTTCTCTTGAGAAAGGCTTGATCCTAATGTTCTATGTACTAGACCTAGGATCTATTTTTCATCAAAACAATGGCCTTTTCAATTTATTTTAATTTTAGACTAGATTTTTGCTTTCTAGTTTAGGTTGATGAGTTACAACATGGTGATCCGTACATTTTATGAACTCTTTCGATTATATATTTTTGCAACCAAAGGTGATGGTCTGGCCTCATGGGGATAGATTATCTAGACATTCCATGAATTGGGTGATGGATTCATAAATTTTTAATAAGTCTAATGATGTGTGTCTATGGTGATCCTAAGTAGGGATGTTATGTCAAAATTGATCCACAAAAATTCTATAACATAGTTTTAGCCTCAAGGCTAAGGGTGTCATTCATGAGGGTAAATAAAAGGTTCATAAACATATTATACAGGGTTCAAAGCTGAAATTTGAGAGTGGATCTAAGCTCCCCTACACTTTGGGTTCAATTAGGCCTAGGAGGACATTCCTAGAGGTATCATACATAGGATTAAAATTTTGAAGGATGTTGCAAGGTGTGAAGTTTGTAGTTGTATCCAAGGTAATTTTAATCCTAAAATTTACCACTAGATTAAAGGCAAACCAACTACACAAATGATCTCTTATATAGTTGATGTGTTCATCATTGTAAAAATACCAGATATGGGTGCAAGGAAATGATTAAAAATGGTTTATATTATAAATCTCAAAACTAATATTTCCTTGTCTACCAAATCATAAAATTCACAAAAACTAAAAATAATTCCTACTCTACTAGTAAATGATTTATTCTTTTAGGGTGCATTATCAAATCACTAGTGCTTAGGACCAATGCTTATCCACTTGGTGACATATTCATAGTTTATCAAAATAAAAGAAAATTGAAACCATAAATATAAATGATTTGTGCATTTACATACATCAAATGTATGATATCAATAATACAACATAATGAAAAATCCATCATAGGATTGCATAAATCCATGTGTAATATGGAAAATACCATTACAAATTTATAATGTATTAGAATAATATGACATTTATCAAATCTAGTATTAATATTGTGACAATAAATGTGGCAAAGAAGAAACCCTACTTGTGATTAGAAGATCCTATAGAGAAATAAAAACTATCAAGGAGACATTTTTTTATAGATAACACTCACAAATTTAACCTCTTTTTGATTTCAAAGATATGTTTCTACCAAGAAAAACTAAACTAGTGAAAGTTGAAATTATAGATTATTTTGGTATTGCGGTTATTGAAAAATAGCAAAATGATAAACCCTTGTGATTTTACACAATTCACTCTATTTTCTCACCTAAATCTAGATGGGAAATTAGATCGAATGTAGGAAATCTAATACAAAATCAAATATGGTGTGTGGAGTGTGTGCAATCTTGTGGAACCTTATAGATGAGTGACTAAGACTAACTATGGGTTGAACTGTGTGTCTAAAATATCAACAAACTTCATTAATGAAGAATGGTCACCCACACCTTTACAACTTAGATATTCTTTGAAATTTCATTCGTTAGTTGAAATTGAGTGGGAAAAAATATTTAAGAGCCTAGGTTGAATAAATGCATGGATGATGATTTGGTACTTTTTGGGGTAGATAGGAACAAGTCCCAAGGGTTTTTGGGATGATATAAGCCCTAGCATGAAATCGGGAAATTTTGATGCCTAGTGGGAGTCTAGGTTTGGGAGGTACCTAAGAACCTTTAATTGAGTGAATGGGAGTCAGGATTGTGTTGGGAACTTGGAAATTGGGACTAAGAATGAGGAAGTTCGGGGGTTGAGTCCCATGGGGGAAAATTGACCTAGGACTTGAGGAAGTGAGAGATAGTTAGGCTCAAATTTGGACATTGAACTAGTAAAAGGACCAAGGGGATGGGGTAAGAGGAATTGTGGGGATTAATGGGATGAGGTAGAGTTAATACTTGGGAATAGATCCAAAGGTGCAAGGTTTATCTAGGGTTTTGGGGTATGAAGGGACAAGGAAGAAGAGAGGGGTTAAGTTTGGGGCCAAGAAATAGACACAAATTGGGACAAAAGAGAGTGGGAACAAGGATATATGAGGTGGAATTGACACCATAGAACTAGTGCCTAGGTTCATAATCCTCTCAAATTTTTAGGCTTTGTGAGGAAAGGGTGAGATAAGATGGTGGTCTTTAGGTTCTATGGAGTTTTAAAAATTTTAGACATAAATCATGGTGGGTATTGAGGCCTCATAGGGACTTGGAACCTTGAGACCTAGTCCCTTAGTCCCAAGTAGATCCATGGACCCATAACATAAATAATACACAATACTATAGGGTGGGTACAAGAACACTAGGTGGACTAGTCACCACAAAACTAGGTGCTAAATTCCAAGGTTCCTTTGTGAGATTGAGGCTCGATGAGGAATGAAGAGTGGGTGAAAGATTTTGATAGGGAATGGAAAGTATTGAAGATAATACAAGGGTGTAGAATAGAGTTTTGAGGGAATTTGGAACCTCATAACCTTGTACAAAGTGCATAAGTCCTATTAAATAGTGAAAATTTTCCAAGGGAAAATACATAGAAACACCTTAGCATAAATATATAACTTCAACATAGGAACACCCCAACATATAATTCACCAAGGAAATTTGATTAAAAAACACATTAACTAAGAATCCTTGGGAAATTTTCAACATGGGGGATCTACCTAAATATTTCTTTGATTGATTATTAACTACAGGTGGAGAAGAGTCAAGATAAAAATAAGATAGAACTCAAGGGAAACTTGAAAATTTAAAATTAGGTCCTAATATTGAATTTGGTTGGGGACATGTGTCTCTTGAAGAAACAAAAATGATCTAAATCTCTTGGAGTACACTAGAAGAGGGGACCAAAAATATACCAAGACAAACACACTTTATCATGATCAAATATGGATCATGACAATAAAATATTCACAAGACATAACACAACAAAACATGAAGCACCACACAATATGTACAAGGCATGATGAAGTAATACTTCAAATGTTTACTATTGACAAGTAACCCCATCAAGTTTCTAGATAAATCTCTAAGATGATACACATTATGAAAATACTCCTTTGCAAGCTCATATGGCCTAAGCTATAAGGGATCAAACTTCACATGCTTACCTTTCTACTTAAATCTAGCATCGTCACGAGGACCAAGTATTTGACTTGGTAGTTCCTTTGATGTGTTTTCTTTTCAAATATATGTTTCCTCATTTTCTTATATGACAAGGTCTTTTCATGCCCAATCCTTTTGTTTTCATCTAATTTAATTAGCTCAATCATTGTATGCAAGATTAAAACATGTTCTTCTCCATCAATATCCTATAGTATTTAGTATACACGAATCCCCAAAATGATTGACATTTTGGCATCCATCCCATAAACAAGTTCAAATGGGCTCTTACTAATAATAGCCTTGAAAGTCACCCCGCTAACCCATAGTGCATGTTTTAAGCTTGTCATCCCACCTTTTATATTCATGTCCAAAATTCTTCTAATGATTTTTATAAGGTTCTTTTTTGGAATTACCTTGTCCATTTCCTTGGGGATGATAGGGAGAAGAGTGGATCATATCAATTCCATATTTTTTGCATAAGCTCGAGATATCATGTGAATTGAAACACATGGTATTATCAATAGTGATTATTGTAGGAATACCAAACTTGGTTATGATGTTGTTTAATAGGAAATCTATTACCATATTTGATGTAGAATTATGGGTTGGAATTTCCTCAACCTATTTGGTGAAATGATTGGTAGCCACAAGAATCCTCTTGTATCCATTGCTAGATTTTTTTAGAATTCCCCTATGAAATCAACTACCCAATTCTATAAGGGATCCTCTATCATCATAGAAACAAGAGGAAGAGCACTTCAAATCTTCAATTGACCTATAAACCTATAGAAAGTGTCACACTTTCTCACATTTCTAGCTACATATTTGAGTAAGTTAGGCCACAAAAACCTAACATGAGAATCTTGTGTAGTGGTCTTCACATTGAAATTTTCACCACAAATACCTTTATGGAATTCATCTAGCACATTGTTAGACTAGTCTTGGTTAAGGAACTTGAGTAGTACAACCCATTCAAATCTCTTCACATTAAGCAGTCATATAGACTAACACATATTTCTAGGACTACAATTTGAGAGTTCATTGTTTGTGTTTATCCATCCCATAAGGACATCTCATGTTTTGTAGGTAGAATGTGATATCCTTATACAAAGGATCATAATTTAATTGGCAACATGTGTGTGCACATTTAATATCATTTTCATTGACTTCAATTGCTTCTAAATTTTCATTTGCTACAAGTTTACCCAAGCCTTGGAACCTGACTAACTTTTTCATATGTACTTGAATACCATATTCTTGGATATCATTGATCCACTTGAAACTCATCATGAGGCTTCTTTCTGAGTGAGGATATCTTTTACTATTGTGTGTGACACATATGCAATTATCTTTTCTCCTATTACTCCTTGGTAGCTTTGACTAGGGCATAGATGTGGTTTTGTATTATTAAATACTTTAATTCTACCCCTTAGAAATAATTAATGAAGAATGCAATAGGTTGCTCATATCCATTCTTATTCTTTTGGAGTAGCATAATAGAAATAATATGGTAGGGGGGAAATGAAAAAAAATAGAAGGGTTTGGAATAATTCAAACTTACTAAGGCTGACACTCCTTTAATTTCTTCCTTGATTCTCATGAATGTATCACCATGTTTGTCAACCCATGTTATTGATTGATCATTTTGCATCATCTTGGACATAGTTTTGCTTTTCAAAAGGGTTAGGTATGAACCTCCTTAAGAAGTTGATTTGTCTAAAAAAGAGACTTCACTCCCTTGACAATATTAGGCTTAGAAATAAGGGCAATTAATTTGACTATTTCCAAACCTATCCTTGCCCCATGATTGGAGACAATATGTCCCAACACCTTTCCTTATATGTGAAATATATATTTTTGGGGATTCAAATAAATCCCATATTCAAGGAATATTTTAAAAATTTTCTCCAAGTGCTTTCAATGATATTTTCTATCCTTCAAGTAGACTATAATGTCATCTTGGTAAACAATTATGATTTCATTTATGAGCCCTACAAATGTAATTTCCATGGATATCTAGAAGTTTGATCCTACATTATTGATGCCAAATGACATTCACAAATACACATATGTGCCCTATGGAGTCGTGAATGTTGTCATGTTCTTTTCTAACTCCTTGCTCATTACTTGGTTATATCTTAAGAAATAGTCCATAATGGCCATTAGTTCATATCTAGTGACCTTTTGTAGTAGGTGATCTATACTTGGGAGATGGTAGTTATCCTTGGGGGACTTCACATTCATATTCCTAAACTCTAGGTATAATATTATCTCCCCATTATTCTTCTCAACTAGAACAAGATTAGATACCCACACTAATTGCTAAAGTGGTTTGATGACATCCCCTCTTTTAGATTCATTAATTATTTTTGCATCTTGGGAAAAAAAATGGGATTAATTGGTCTTTGCTTCTAAAGGAAAGGTTTTGCACTAAGCTGAAAGAGTATCATATGCTAGGATAAATCTTCTCTATATGTTTTTAGCTCATCATATGACTAGGAAAATATTTCTCAAATATTTTCAATAGTTTTATCAATGTTAATTTCTTGGTTGGATTCATATTATTACCAATATAAACCATTTAGGTTTTACCTTGGTACCAATATTTAAACCTACAATGTTACTTTCATCAATTGACTAGCTTCTACTTTTATAACAATCAACATTATCAAACATTATCTCTAATTCTATTAGCCCTTTGAAAATCCTAGTTTTAAATTGTACTGCTTTGTTTCCCAACAACATCTCTTTTCCATTGTTCAAGTTAAACCATTAATTCCTAGTAATTCAATAGGCTATCATATTCATCCATGTAGTTCTAAAATTTGTGAATATGTTGATTATCATTAACCACTTGCTAGTTGTGAATATTATCAAGTACACTAGGTCTCATGAAGACCTCTACACTAGATTGATATTGGAAGGAAATTGACTTCAAGTCAAGCCTAGAGGCTTCAAGAGCTAAAGAATTGTCAATAACATTTTTTGACCTATCAATCCAATCTAAACCAACTATATTTAATAGATCAATGACACCCCATGTCAAATTTATATAATTTTTTATCTTTTAATCTTTTTCTACATAAGCATCCTTTACCTTTTAAGCAATCAACTTTGAATCTTTGAGAATTCTTAAGTACTTAATATCATGCCTGCAAGCAACATTCAATCCTATCAAGAAAGCCTCAAACTCTATAATGTTGTTATTGTTACCCATTTTTCACCCATTGATTCAAAAGGGTAAGATTTATTTTAAACTGAGGAAGGTAAGGTACATTTTATTATCCTTCTTCATCACATTCAAATGTATAAATGAAAAATCTGAAAAATATTACAACTACATACCATTACATTCATACATATGCATGTAATAGAGAAATATTCACATATTTCTAAAAAAGTAATCTTTATTGAATGTGATAAGATACATGTGTCTCACACAGTAAGCCATGAGACTGACTTTTCCTTGATATAGATAAAGATAAATCAATACATGAATAAATGAAAGAAAATAAATGTGCATGTAGAGGGATGACCATTCATTACCTGAATGACTGGTTGAGGTTTTTCTTGCTAAGGTATTGTCCTCGTTGCTTTTCCTTACTAGTTTTCATACGCTTCTGTTCCTGCAATAGTCAAGCAATGTGTTAGAGTTATACTCTAAGCAATGAAAGGTCATAACCCTACACGATCATTTATATTATCCACCTATGCATGTATTAACTTATCTCCATGTGCATCAAAGATCAATGAATGCCTTAGGTGTCTAGGAAAACCATTTGGTCAATGTACACACAAAAGACAATCATTTTTCCTAACTTGTTTGTTCCATGTGCAGTTATTTTTAGATCAAATGAGTGGAGATAAATGCGGCTCCCACAAGGGTTGAGCCCAACTCATAGTAATGGTATTCAAATTTGAATAATATCAGTGCTACAAGTTAATTTTACTTTCAGATTGCATTGAAAATTTAAGTGAGCAGTGATCTAAGCTTCAATTAAGTCATCATCCAAATATAATAAAAATGAATACTATTATGCCAATCTTACAGTTATTCAAGGAGAATAATCATTTGGGATACAAATATAATTCAGGGTCGCTATAAACGATAAACAAAAGTAACAATAGCAGTATTCCTTATGCCAATAATGAGTCAAAGGAGCCACAATTGAAGAACAAATACTGTGATTTTTGTTGCAAAAAATTATGTTTTTATCACTATTCCTTGTTGATAAGAAATGACAGAGATGGTTAAGCAGTAAGAGTGATGTTTGAAAAAGAAGAGTTTGAAAATTTGGAGCAGCCAAGGAAGATTTTGTAACAACAATATGATAGAGAAGGCCAAAAGTCAACATGACTTCCTTGAGGCCCAAAACAATATCCATCGAGAGTAGCATAATAATGAAGATTTAGGCAAAAGGTCTTTGACAGTAGCAAGTTGCACTATTGTGTTCAATATCAAAGTAACAATGCCATATACCACAACAACAAAAGCTTCGATAACTGGGTATAAAGGTCAAGCAATAGTTATAAGTAGTTCATTTATTGATTGGTTGAGGCTTTGTTCTCATACATTGTAAATATGAGAATAATTATTCATAGTGACAGTTGGTGATGCATGAAAAGCCAGTCATTGAAGATTGTTTCAGTACGGGAACATAGTTCCATGCAAAACTGGAGAAGGGGTTTATCATTCACAGTAATGAATTGACAAACTCACTGGTTTAAGTAGTAAGCATTTCAGGAATGAAGCTACAACAATAGTTAGATCAAATAATACAATCAAAGACATTCATGGAATGATGCTCAGGGAGATTATAATGCATACAAGGTAGTAATCTACAAGAGTTTATGATTATGAGAATTAGATAGTTTCAATTTAAGAATTGATGCTTGATCAATAGTATTTCTGAGTGAGAGACCAAGAATAGTGATCTATCATGTCAAAGAGCTATGATTTCCATAGTCAATAGCTATCCTTAAGTGCACAGGGCAAGAATATCAAGGCTCAACCTTGATTGAGCATATTTAAATAAAACTATGAGTAGGTTAGTAAGCAAGTTTCCATGTTGTACAATGACATTAAATCACAACCATGAAAGATTCAAGGAGGTACAGAGAAGAACAAAAGTATGGCCGTGGCCTTGGTAAAAGAAAATGCTCCTATATCTTTGCACAAGAAAACACTTTATACATAATATGTTCATATTCTTTACAAATAGAACTTAAATGCAACATTTTCATTTGTAAATTTTGATGAAGCAATTAAAAGAAAAATAGAGAGCTTGCTCACAGGTCTGGTGTTTGAGATACTTTCAAAATTGTCATTTTCAAGCTTCTAAAACTCCATACAAAGGCATAGATGGTCATCAAATGCACAAAAAAGAACACAAAGGAACTGTAGATGTCTTTTGCAATAATATTTAAAAGAGAAATACCCAGAAAGCCAAAATTTAGTTTTTTAGGAGTAAGCATGGCAAGGGCTTAACAAAATTTCAACATAGCTTAATACTCAGATGTGCAAAATGTATGGATGTAGTTACAAAATGGAGAGCAAGGCTTTCAAATACCATAGTAAGAGCTTCTCATTCTTTTTATGGCGGCTGGATAAAAAGGAAACACATAAATCTACTAAAAGACTTTTTTCAGAGCTTTTAAATCATAATATTTATGATAGACAAATGAGACGCTAACAGAGAAATAATGAGGAAGAAAAATGTGTATTGTTTCTTCATCACAGAGTTCAAGTAAGTATCTTATGCTTAAAGGATGAAAGCAAGAATGCAAAAGCGTACTCACAGTTGATTCAATCCAGCTGTATTGTGCTTATTTGTACAAAAATCTTTTGAAAATGTCTCTGATCAGTTGCAGAATTCATCATATCATTGAAGTTGTAGTAAGAGTCCTCAAACTCTATGGCGGCTGAAGAAGCTTCTTTGTGAAGTTTCAATATTGAATGAAAGAATTTCATTTTCCTTTTCTCTTACTTAGGGTTAAAACCCTAAATGGTCGATAGGGAAGCTTTCATTTTTATGACCATGTTTTTTAAATAAAACAATGCAACTATTATATTGTGGCCTCCTTGTTCCTTAGGTGTTTACTATGGTGAAAGTAAGATTCATATTTCTTTTTTTAGCCGATACCTGAAGATGTGAAATATTTTATTGTTGGCCTTTGTTCATATTGTAGATGATTAATGTAAGTGATGTTTATAAATTACTTACTTTAAATCATTGTTTTTCTTTAAAGGCAAAAAATAGAAACATATGTTTATATGACCAAGTCTTAGGAGAGAAAGATAGAGAGTCTTTTATGATTTGCTCAAGATTGGGAAGTTGTAAATTATTTTCAAAACACATGCCACAAATGATGGGAGGTTATTTTTTCAATTTGGAAACATTAGGAGGGTATCTAGGGATGTTAGAGAAGATTCAGGGGTCGGATTTGACTTCTCTCAAGCAGTTAGGATGCCTTTATTGTCACTTGGAGTGTTTTCAGATGTTGTTTTGCTGAGTCATAGGGTGGTTAATGACTTGGGGAGTCTTTTTCATGTATCTGACTTTCTTTTAGAAAGTGGAGTGTCCTATTTTGGGGGCTATTTTTTTGGATCCGACCCTGAGTGGTTGTGAGTTGTACTTATGAGTTTTGAAGCTCATTTTTCAATTAGCTCTTCTACATTCAGTAATAGAGACTTTTGGGGACTTTCAGTGCCAGAGTTTGTGTTCTTTTGGCAGTTGTAACTCAAGATATTTTGAGGACTTCTTCACAGTCATTTTATGATAATTCAAGAGCTTTATGGGACCTACTTTGGAGTTCACTTTTGTATGTTTTTTCCTATTTTCAATTTGATGTTTAATGCTGAGATTTACTTTAATCCTACATGTTATGTCTTGAAATTGTGTTTGAAGTGAAGATCTTAAAACTAAATAGATTATAGATTGTGAAATTTTATCTAGTTCAGGCCTGGTTAGTTGTGAGGATTTTATATTTTCCTACTAAGTTAAAGTCTGGAACTAGTTTAATACTTGTCTATAATTTTTTTTTATGTAGTGGTTCATATACCAAAGTTGTGTTTTATACGATTTGTATTGTTAGATTTTCATTATTATGTGTTGTTGAAACAAGATATCATCATGTGAATGGTGTATCAGCTTGGAAAATTTTAAATACAGTTGTTTATTGTCTAGTTTTCTTTCTATCCTTTTTCCCCTTCAAGTTTTCAGAGTGATTTAAGTGCATTCAGATGATTATCTAAATAGGAGCCGACCTAGAACTCGAAGGTTTCATTTCATTCCAACTGTCCCACATAGAAGTGAATCCAATGTTTTACCAGAATTGCTGAAACTTGTGTAGTTTAGAATCAGGTGCAAATTTTGGTAACAAACAATTTTGGCACGCCCGATGGGACAGAGTCAGAATTAAAATTCTTAAGTCTTGTTGTTTCAATGTGCTAACAGTGAGCTAATAGCCTTTTAGAGGTTGTTTTTCTAGCATATCTGGAGACTCTATGTGGAGAAAAAAGATCAATGCATTTGTTTATATGAGAAGAATAGAAACTAGAAGTTCAAAATATGTAGAGTTTCTACATTTATCCCCTCCAAGAAGAAAAGGGAGAGCACTTAGAAGGATTGTTCCTTCCCCCAGAGTTCAGTCAACACCACTTGGTGTTAGTGACAAGTCATTGTTTTCATACAAAAGGAGGAGAAGAAGAGAGCCTCTTGCTAGGTGATCAACATCACCTACCTTTAGAACATAACTTTCTATCTCTTATTTTGGGGCTTTCAATTGTTCAATAAGTAGTAATTCTGCTGCAGCAAATACTTTTCAATCAAGTCCAAGTTCAGTACCAGTCAGTTCAAGCTCTGCTTCAGCAAGCATCCCAACACATTCTAGCTCAATGGCAGCACCAAGAGCCTTTGCTTTCATACCGTTCAACCAGGGTAGTCCCCTTAATCTAGCACAACATGATGACATTCCATTGGCAGCGTTAAAAGGGCTACTAGAGTTTACTGGAGAAGGGAAAATAACACCTTTTGAACATATCAGAGATGTGGTAGCATTGTGCAATGTGCATCATGTAACACAAGAAAATGTAGCTGTGAGATTACTAGCTACATCTTTCAAGAAGAAGGCATTGGAATGGTTTAGAAGCTTGCCGGTGGGCTCTATTTCAACATGGGATGAGCTTGGTGATGAATTTACCAAATTTTTTGAGGAAAAATCTGATCACCTATATTTGGTAGAGCAGTTAACAACCATTAAAAGAGCCCCACAAGAGTAAATGATAGATTTCAACATCCGATTTCAAAATACTTGGAACATAATACCTGCCACGGTAAGACCTTTTGCTGACTATGTGTTCTTATACTATTTGAAAAGTTTAAATAGTGATATCTCAATCATGATACAGTCCATGTGGGGTACTTCTTTACTTCAGGCTTATAGTATAGCTATTAAGGCAAAAAATAACCTCATTCAATCAGGAAAGATAACACCTAGGCCACCTATGCCCTACTTCCCTGAAATTCAGTCAAATATGCCATTGCAAATGTCATCTTTAGCCCCTTTACCTGTTGTTCCAACATTACCCACTATTGTAAGTCATGAAGTGTCAGCTGCAAGGCCGTTAAGTGAGTTGCAAGAGATCAAATCTAGTTAGCAGAAAATAGAAAGTATTTTACAAACTATGGGAAATGAGTTGATCAACATGACGAAACAATATCAAGGGTCAAAGCCAACTTTTCAACAGCAAGGTCAGAATGCAAGTCAGCCTTATCAAAACCAAGGATATTAGTATAAGCAAAATAGGAAACCTTATCAAGGTGCTTATTAGAGGAAAAATGTCAACCAGAGACCATTCCAACCATATAATCCAGCCCCTCTTAATGCTGTCAATCCAGAGAAAGTTATGGTTCCAGCCCAAAATAAATTTGTAGTAGAAAATGAATGGTGTTATCCATGTAATCAAGCACATAACCAAGCTTCATGTTCAAATGGGGTAATTAATTAGGAACTTATGGTCCAAAATGCTATTAGTTCACAGCCAAATGTACCTGCTAACATACCTGAACAACAATTGGATATACATTCTAATGAGACTGCATTTCTAAATTGGCAAGGTGAAGAGTTCTATGGTGTGAATGGTGATTCAACAATTGTAGCCAATACACGAGCTAAGAAAAGAGCTCTAGAGGTGGAGCAATCAGCTGATAAAACTAAGGGGCCTGCAAGTATAGAAACATCATCCACACCTATTCCAAACGTACCAAAGAGAACTACTATCTTACCAATCAATGAGCAGCCTCACAAGAACATGGAACCGGCTGCTGCTAAAGTACATCAGAAGGTACCTTTAACTATACCTTACAACATTGTGGACAGTATGAAGAAGATGAATGTGAATATGACCATGTGGGATTCCTTAAGTATTCCTGGATAGGCTGATTTGCTTAAAAATGCATTGTTTGAAGACGCAAATCCTAAACAAGTTGTTGCTGATTCCCAAAAGGCTATGATGACTAATGATGATCAAGGGAAAGTTGCTAATCCCAGTAGCAAATGAAAATCTACAATTCAAGGTAAGAACATGAGACCTCCTCTGTTCTATGTTTCATTGATTATTGGGAACAATTTAGTGCATAATTGTATGGTAGATAGTGGTGCTACTTGTTTTGTGATGCCAAAGCAAGTAGCTGATCAGTTAGGATTAAAGTATGAACCTTTAGAGAAAGGAGTAGTCTAGCTGGATGGCTCATCTATTAATATAGTGGTCTTATCAAAGATGCTAGCTTAACTTTGCATGCTTGCCCCAATTGTTTGATTTCCCAAGACATTTATGTAGCAGATTTTCCCCCGTACTTTGGGTTATGTTTGTCAAGAGAGTTTATAGCTAAAATAGGAGGATACCTTTCATCTGAGTGGTCTCACATGCTATTCTATACTAGGTATGGAACCAAAGTAACCATTAAGTTTGAATTGCTTGCAAAAGACAATATAGAACCCTATATACCTAGTGTAATAAATGGAAATTATGTAATTTTTGAACAAGACGAGCATGCTACTGTCTCTGATCCTTGTACTACTGTTAATGATATTCCTAATATAATTTTAGATGAGTGGGCAATAGGCCAAACTCTTAGTACTGAGAGTGACTTGGTGTTGGATATTGGTATGGGTAACTATATGTTTCAAGAAGCTGATATAGTGATGCCTAATTGGTTAAGAGGTTAGAGAATGATTTTGATCAGCAAGATGAAGTTTGGGAAATTTATTTTGATGGCTCAAGGAGTAGGCATGGTGCTGGTGTGGGTACATTATTGGTTTCCCCAAGAGTTGAAAGATATTATGCAGCCTTCGGATTTGGATTTTCGTGCACCAATAACATAGCAGAATATGAAGGTCTTATTTAGGGACTGGAATGGGTGAGGAAACGTGGAATCAAGTGTCTAAAGGTGCATGGGGATAGTGAATTGATAGTAAATTAGGTTAGAGGCCTGAATGCTGTTAAAAATGTTCTTAAATTGTACAAGCATAGGGTTTGGGACCTCATAGAGGAATTTGAAGCTTTCAATATTATTTCAATCCCAAGAAATAAGAATCAACATGGTAACAGGTTAGCAATTGTGGGGGCTCAGTTTGACATTCCAAATAGCGTAAGGAAGGGATGTAATTAGTAGCACATCAAGTTTATTATTAGGCCTTCAATGCCTAATAACAATGTTAACTGGCAGGTCTTTGAGAGTGATGAGCAAATTCTGCAATTTTTGCTTGAAGAGGATGTGTTTGCAACATCAAACCAGGAGAGAAAATCAAACAACAGTATGGAGACCAGGTACTTCAATTGAAGAAAAAAAAGTTGCCTAAGGGATTGGTCACCTTAGAAAGTATTTTCAACTCTGATGATCAGGCCAAAAGTAACAAGGCCAATTTGCTGGTTCAACAAAATCACTATGAGGAATTAGAGATTGCACCCAAGAAAAGCCTCAAGATAGGAAAAATAAATTTTGCTACTGAAAAGCAGTCTTTTCTACATTTATTTCAAGAATTTATTGAAATATTTGCTTGGGAGTATGGAGATTTGAAGGGATTTGATCCACACCTTGCACAACATACAATAGAATGGGATTTATTTGAGTACAAGCTCCAACTATTATCCTCAGGGCAACAGACTTATAGAGTCCACTAACAAGAATCTGATTAACATTATCAAAAGGATGCTTCAAAACAATTAGAGGGATTGGCATGCCAAACTGAAGAATTCTCTTTGGGAAGACAAAATTATCCCTAAGAAGGTGATTGGGAATTTACCCTATATGTTGGTGTATGGTAAAGAAGAAAAAATACCTATTTCTACTGAGTTACTCGCCTTGGACATTGCCAGCCAGCTAGTCTTGTTTGAGTAGACTGATCCACTTGCCTTAAAATATACTCAGCTGATGGAGTTGGAAGAAATTAGAAACAAGGCTATGAAGAACATGGAATATCAACAAATCTTGACTAAAAGAACATTTGACAAGAAAACTAGATCAAGGGATTTCATGGTGGGAGATCTTGTGCTGAAATGGGATGTACTAAGGAGCAGGCCGGGCCATCATACCAAGTTTGACAACATGTGGATGGGTCCGTTTATCATCAAAGAGTGCAAAGAACATAATTCTTTCCAACTGGCCACAATTGAAGGAGAAGTGCTTCCTATCCCAGTCAATGGGATACACCTCAAGCCTTGTTTCCAGGTTTGATGAGTTCCTCTTTGTACATGCTTTAGGTTAGATTTCATGCTTTCAATAAGTGTTGCTGCACTTTAGTTTAGTTGTTGTTTCATTCCCTAAGTGTTGTTCCAGCACAGTAAGTAGTTTCACTTCAGTTTTTCCTTGTTTTCAATAAATTTCCAAGTGATCTGACCTGTTCTAATCAGTTACAAATGAGTTACAACCATGTACAAAATTGCTCTAGGTTTGTTTCTGAGTTTTCCTAATGAATCCATGCCCAATGGACAAGTTTAGGCTACTAGTTTTCATGTTTAGCAGGCAAACATCCAACAAAGGTCGCCATAAATGTTACCCATTTTTCACCCATTGGTTCAAACGAGTAGGATATATTTTAAACTAAGGAAGGTAAGGTACATTTTATTATCCTTCTTCATCACATTCAAATGTACAAATGAAAAACCTGAAAAAGATTACAACTACAGACCATTACATTCATACATATGCATGTAATAGAGAAATATTCACATATTTCTAAAAAAGTAATCTTTATTGAATGTGATAAGATACATGTGTCTCACATAGTAAGCCGTGAGACTGACTTTCCTTGATACAAATAAAGATAAATCAATACATGAATAAATGAAGGAAAATAAATGTGCATGTAGAGGGATGGCCAATCATTGCTTGAATGACTGGTTGAGGTTTGTCTTACTTCGGTATTGTCCTCATTGCTTGTCCTTCCTATTTTTCATACACTTATGTTCATGCAACAATCAAGTAATGTGTTAGAGGTATACTCTAAGCAATGAAAGGTCATAACCCTACACAATCATTTATATTATCCACCTATGTATTTCTAAAAAAGTAATCTTTATTGAATGTGATAAGATACATGTGTCTCACATAGTAAGCCGTGAGACTGACTTTCCTTGATACAAATAAAGATAAATCAATACATGAATAAATGAAGGAAAATAAATGTGCATGTAGAGGGATGGCCAGTCATTGCTTGAATGACTAGTTGAGGTTTGTCTTACTTCGGTATTGTCCTCATTGCTTGTCCTTCCTATTTTTCATACACTTATGTTCCTGCAACAGTCAAGTAATGTGTTAGAGGTATACTCTAAGCAATGAAAGGTCATAACCCTACACAATCATTTATATTATCCACCTATGCATGTATTAACTTATCTCCATGTGCATCAAAGATCAATGAATGCCTTAGGTGTCTAGGAAAACCATTTGGTCAACGTACACACAAAAGACAGTCATTTTTCCTAACTTGTTTGTTCCATGTACAGTTACAGGTGCAATTATTTTCAAATCAAATGAGTGGAGATAAATGCGGCTCCCACAAGGGTTGAGCCCAACTCATAGTAATGGTATGCAAATTTGAATAATATCAGTGCTACAAGTTAATTTTACTTTCAGATTGCATTGAAAATTTAAGTGAGTAGTGATCTAAGCTTCAATTAAGTCATCATCCAAAGATAATCAAAAGGAATACTATTATGCCAATCTTTCAGTTATTCAAGGAGAATAATCATTTGGGATACAAATATAATTCAGGGTTGCTATAAACGATAAACAAAAGTAACAATGGCAGTATTCCTCATGCCCATAATGAGTCAAAGGATCCACAATTGAAGAACAAATACTGTGATTTTTGTTGCAAAAAATCATGTTTTTATCACTCTTCCTTGTTGATAAGAAATGACAGAGATGGTTAAGCAGTAAGAGTGATGTTTGAAAAAGAAGAGTTTGAAAATTTGGAGCAGTCAAGGAAGTTTTTGTAACAATATGATAGAGAAGGCCAAAAGTCAACATGACTTCCTTGAGGCCCAAAAAAATATCCATCAAGAGTAGCATAATAGTGAAGATTCAGGCAAAAGGTCTTTGATAGTAGCAAGTTGCACTATTGTGCTCAATATCAAAGTAACAATGCCATATACCACAACAACAAAAGCTTCGATAATTGGGTATAATGGTCAAGAAATAGTTATAAGTAGTTCATTTATTAATTGGTTGAGGCTTTGTTCTCATACATTGTAAATATGAGAATAATTATTCATAGTGATAGTTGGTGATGCATGAAAGCCAGTCATTGAAGATTGTTTCAGTACAGGAACACAGTTCCATGCAAAACTGGAGAAGGGGTTTATCATTCACAATAATAAATTGACAAATTCACTGGTTTAAGCAGTAAGCATCTGAGGAATGAAGCTACAACAATAGTCAGATCAAATGATACAATCAAAGACATTCATGGCATGATGCTCAGCGAGATTACAATGCATACAAGGTAGTAATCTACAGGAGTTTATGATTATGTGAATTAGATAGTTTCAATTTAAGAATTGAAGCTTGATCAATAGTATTGTTGAGTGAGAGACCAAGAACATTGATCTATCATGTCAAAGAGCTATGATTTCCATAGTCAATAGCTATCCTTGAGTGCACAGGGTAAGAATATCAAGGCTCAAGCTTTATTGAGCATATTTAAATAAAACTATGAGTAGGTGAGTAAGCAAGTTTCCACGCTGTACAACGACATTAAATCACAACCATGAAAGATTCAAGCAACTACAGAGAAGAACAGAAGTATGGTCGTGGCCCTGGTAATAAAAAATGCTCCTATATCTTTGCACAAGAAAACACTTTATACATAATATGTTCATATTCTTTACAAACATAACTTAAATGCAACATTTTCATTTGTAAATCTTGATGAAGCAATTAAAAGACAAACAAAGAGCTTACTCATAGGTCTGGTGTTTAAGATACTTTTAAAACTGTCATTTTCAAGCTTCTAAAACTCCATACAGAGGCATATATGGTCATCGAATGCATATAAAAGAACACAAAGGAACTAGAGATGTCTTTTTGCAATAATCTTTAAAAGAGAAATACCCAGAAAGCCAAAATTTAGTTTTTGAGAAGGAGCAAGCATGGCACGGGTTTAACAAAATTTAAACAAAGCTTAATACTCAGATGTGCAAAATGTATGGCTGTAGTTACAAAATGGAGAGCAATGCTTTCAAATACCATAGTAAGAGCTTCTCATTCTTTTTATGGTGGCTGGATAAAAATGAAACACATCCTCATTAATCTTAATTTCTCATCCATAATTATAGGGCATATTATGCAAACACATCCTCATTAAAATTAATTGTATAATTCAAAGGTGGTAGCCCTTTCTCATTCCTTGTTACATTATATGACAAATCCTTCACTACACCCATCAATAATTATAACTATTCATTAGTAGTAAGTGGCTTGCATAGGGCATTTCTATCAAGTTGGGATATCTTAACATCCACCCTCTTGATGTATTTATCAAAATCCCTCTTACTAATCTCAATATTGTTGGTAGTATCATATGCTTCTTGGAGAGTCTATGGATTATTCTCTCTAAGGAATTACCCAATTTTGGCACCGAATGCACCATAGTATAAAACAAAACACAAATTCATTGGGCCTTATAGTTAGTGGCACCTTCTTCATTGTCACAATGAACCTACTATTATAATATTTCATTGATTCATTCACTCCCTTCTTGATAATTGTGATTTCATGGACGCAAAATTTAGGGTCAATCTTATCCCCATATTGTGATATGAAAATCCTCATAAAATCCTCCCACGTGTCAACATTGTTGTGAGGGAGAGTCCTATACCAGTCCTTTGCACTTTACTCTAGGGACTACATAAATAATTTAATAATTTCATCATTACATCTTCATCCTCCATCACATATTTTTCTATAACATTGATAAAGTGTCAAAGACACTCTTCCCTTGTGATAACATTATTATCTTGAAACCTTTGAATCTTTTCCCTGATCTCATTCAAAATTATATTGGAAAAACCAAGGATACCAAAGAAGTCTAGTTGGTTGTACATATTAGTCTCAAGTTTTTTTCTAATTAGAAGGAATCTTTGAGTATGCCTTCTAAATTGGGGCCTTACATTTGAAAAATTATTATCTTGTTGATTTACATGTTGATTTGGAACTGGGGGCATCTTAATGAATGTGTGGTTGAAAATTATGATTATGTGCTTGCTACAATTATATTTGGGCTTCAATTTTTCTTTGCCTCTCTCTAAGGTGATCTATTATGTTAAGTATTTCATTGAACTCCATTTCTCTTCTTTTATTTTTTGACTGAATAGTTGCATCAACATCAACATTAAGAAAATGAAATTCCTAATTTCTTTCTTTGTTCTATGAGAGGGAATAAGGAACTGTCATGAAATCCTCCCCTTTTATTTATTATTCATATAGGCATTCAAAGATTTATGTTTACATAATTAACATGTAACTCATGAGATAAATTTTTGTTTAGTAATATTTTATTTTCTCGATTCTTAGGTGGAGCACAATGTTATCTATATTTTTCCACTAGTTCTAACCTTGTTATCTACTAAGTCATTTGATGTATAGTTATATTGGTACCTTAAATCAAGAACATCATCTCCTCTACTAGATATACCAATTGCTACCAAATCAAGGAGAGTTGACATGGATTATCCAAAAAAATTGTTTACCAGTGGGTTTGTTGCTTCTTTGCATTAATTATAATCTCCTCTTTCCCACATCGATCTTTGGATCATCGTCCTCATTCCATGATTAAAAATTTACAAGTTATATGTTCATTCTAAGTTAAGTCCTAACATACTCGCCAATCTCTAAACATGAGAGACAAACTTTCCTTATCAATAGATTATATGAAAATACTAATTGATGACTTTTGTCTTCATGGTTGCACCTAATGTTGATTTGCCAAGGTTTTCATAATATGAAAATATTTTGGTTGTCCCTAGCAATGATGGAATTTTTTAGGTCCCAAAAATGTTCCAATAAAATCATTGAACATAATTTTAGCATAAAGGACATTGGATTCCATTCATGAGGGTAAAATAAGGGTTCATAATCAAATTATAGGGGCTTCAAGGCTAATGAGCAAGAGTGGATAAGATCTCCTACACATTGGAATTATCTAGGAATAGGAAGGTGTTCCTAGAGGTATCCTACATAGGATTGAAATGTTGAAAGATGTTACAAGGTGTAATGTTTACAGTTGTATCCAAGGGAAGTTTAACCCTATAAGATGTCACTAGGTTAAAGACAAACCAATTACATAAATGACCTCTTATAAAGTTGATGTGGTCATCACAAAAAAATACAAGATGAGGATGGAAGGACATGATTCACAAATGGTTTGTAGATGAAATTCACAATTGAAAAATACTTGATTATGTTACTAAATCATGAATTACACTAAAACTAAAACTAATTACTAGTGAATGATTTGTTCTTTTAAGGGTGTATGATTGAATCACTATTTATTAGGACTAGTTCCTATCTATTAGGGTCTAGAGTCATAGTTTATCAAAATAAAAATAAATTGACACAATAAGAATAACGAGTTGTGCATTTACCTACATCAAATGTGTGGTATCAATGATAGAGCATACTTAACAATCCATCAAAAAATTGCATAAATCCATGTGCAATATGGAAATAATATTAGAAAAATTTCAATGCATTAGAATAATATCACATAAATCAAATCCAATATTAAATTTATTCTAGAAAATGTGGAAAAGAAGAAACCCTAGATGGGACTAGAAGATGCCTTTGAAGAGATACAAACTATCATGGAGAAATTTTACTATAGACAACACTTACAAATTTAACCTGCTTTTGATTTCAAAGATATGCTCCTCCCAAGAAAAACTAAACTTGTGTGAGTTGAAAACCTAAACTATTTTGACACTGTGGACACTAAAAATCAAAAAAATGATCAACCCTTGCGATGTTATAAAACCATATAAATATAACACTATTTTCTTGTCCAAATCCATGTGGGAAATCAAGTCACTTGTAGGAAATATGTTGTAAAATCAAATATGGCATGTGGAGGGGATGCAATCTCATGGAACTTTGAAAATGAGTGATTGAGATCAACAATGGGTTGAACTAGGTAGTTGGAACATCAATACACTCCACTCATGAAGCATGGTCGCTCATAACCTTGAAAATTACATCTTCATTGAAATCACATTCATCAATTGAAATTGAGCAGAAAAAAAAACTTTAAGATCTTATAAGGGTTGACCAAGTGTATTAATGATGATATAGTAGTTTTTGGGGTAGCTAAGAACAAGTCATGAGGGTTTTTAGGATGTGATGGTCCCTAACATGAAATTGAGATATTTTGATGCCTAGTGGGAGTTTAGGTCTAGAAGGAACTTGAACCTACACTTGAGTGGACAAAGTTTGGATTAGGTTGGGGACTTGGTTATTGGGATTTAGAATAAAAAAGTTTGGGCATTGAGTCCTAGGGGGACTATGCACTGGGGACTTGAGGAAGTAGGAGAGAGTTGTGCTTGGGGATTGGGTTTGGATTAAGACTTGTAACTAGGATGTGAACCAAGGGGATGAGGGAAGAGGAACTATGGGGAGTAGGGTATAGGGTGGAATCTAGACTTGGGTGTCAATTTGGAGGTGCAATGTTGCTTTGTGATCTAGAGTCCAAAGGGACAAGGAAGAAGAGAGGAGTTGGGACCAAGGTTGGGAAAGGGACATGAAATGGGTCAAAATGGAGTGGAAAGAAGGGACCATGGGGTGGAATTGGCATTATAGACTTAATGCCAAGTTTTAGGATCCTCCTAGATTCTAGGCTTTGGGGGGAAAGGGCAAGAGAAGATGAGGGTCCCATGATTCTAGGGAGTTTTGAAACTTTGAGACAAATCATTGCAGGGACTAGGGCCTTGTGGGGATTTGGGACCTCAAGACCTAGTCCCTTGGTACCAAGTCCATCTATGAACCTAGGGCCTATAATAATACACAAAACAATAGGGTAGGTGTAGGAACACCAAGCAAACTTGGCACGATAGAACTAGGTGCCATAGTTCAAGGTTCCTTTGCAATTTGAGGTTTGATGGGGAGGAATGAAGAGTGGGGGAATTATATCAAAATGGGTGGGAAGCAATATAGACAATGCAAGAATGGAGATTGAGGTTCTAGGGGAACTTGAAACCCCAAAACCTTGTACAAAGTGTACAATTAAAACAAAATCTTGAAATATTTCCAAGAGAAAACACACATAAGCACCATGGCATAAAGATAGAACTTCACCACAAGAACAACCCCAACATAAAAAAATCACTAACAAAATTTGATAAAACACATTAAATAAGCACCCTTGGGCTAGATTCAACATAGGTATCCACCTAAAAATTTCACTAGTTGGTTATTAAATATGGGTGAAGGAGATTCAAGATGCACACAAACAAAGCAACACTCAGGGGAAACTTGGAAAAATAAAATTGAGTCCTAATAGGTGATTTTAGGGGATGGATGACTAAGGTCAATGAAATAATTAGTGGTATAGGTGATAGGAGTGATGTGGTTGATGGAAGGAATGGTGGTAGCAATCTTGTGAAGGGAGTGATGGGAGGCACATGTTTGGATGTTTGAAGAAGTTTATTTAGAATTTGAAAAGGTGTTACCAATGTCTTTGTCATGGAATCTATAGCCAAAGTCCTTAGACATTGGATTTTCTTTGATTTGTAATGGTTCCAAGATGCCTTACTTGTGAAGGCCTAATCCTCTACCTTGATATTGCTTGTTTTCACATATTTGATTTGCAATGGGATGCTTCTTTCTTCAAAAATAGGTCATGAACGCATTTTTAGATGGGTAAGGATGATTGTATTTTTAGTCCCCTTGCCAATAAGAAAATCAAATCAAATAAAGGTGGAGGAACCACAGTGATAGGATTGTGGTTCAAGGATGGGTTTGATATGGGCAGTTGGATCTTGATATGGTAAGGGATATTAGAAGGGATTAGTTAGTATGCTTGGATCTTGATTTGGATGAGGACATGTTGAGCATAATTTAGAGAAATATCTTGACATATCTATATTTTCTCAGATGAAATGAGGGAGGACTGATGTTTTTTGTTGCTATTGATTAGTGTATGGAAGGATTTTTTGAGTTGTGCATATAAATGGGAGAGATGTATTTGATTTTCATAGATATCCATATGTAAGGGTTTTAATTGATGATATAGAATGGGTTGCGTTATAAAATTATACATTGTGGCTTATGCTTTGTGGGCTAGGATCCTTTGTGAGTAGCCCTTAGAGGAAATCCATAAAGGTGATATTGGTTGATTGGTATTTGGATTAAGAAGGTTTTGATTATAAAGGCTATAAGACACTCACATGGGTGGGGAATTGAGATATGGATGGGGAGGTAGTTCCCTTGTCCTAGGTTTCATAAGGGTGACCAATGAATATGTGTGTAGGAGTGGTGAAATAGCTTGTGCTAGTGAGTTCATGGTCTAAAGTGCCTATGGGTGGGTGATTGGAGCTTGTGGCAAGATTTATTAAGGAAATTGCAACATCATCATCAATGAAGGTATTTTTAGAGTGATGAGGGGAATCATCAAAATAAAATGGAATCATATTTTTTGAATTTGTATTGGGATGGATGATGGGGTCAATTGGATGGAGGATGATGGATTGAATTGGATGGGAAGGCTTAGATCTTGAGATTTGTTTTGATATCGATAGATCTTGGGATTGATTTGCTAAAGCTTATATTTTGGATGAGTTTTTGAGTTTGGGTTGGAAGGGTTGGATTGGAGGTGGATAGTGTTGGTTGGGGTTTGAACTAGGATGATTTGAATTGATTTATTTTCTACACTTAGGATAGGAAAAGTTCCTAAGCAAGAATTGATTTGATATTCTGGATTGCTATACTTAGGATAGACAAAGTTACTAAGAAATTTTGATTTTGATTTATTTTTGGATTGCTAACTTAAAGTTGGGCAAAGTATTAAGTAACTTCAATTAGGATTGGATGGTTGATTCTTGATTCAGTTTTTATTTGGGTGGATTATATTAGAGGATGGTTGGTTTAGGGCTAGGATGAGTTGATTAAGATTAACTAGGCTTTTAGATTTTGCATGATTTGAATTTGATTCCTTAGGGTTTTGGATTAGGATGAAAATTTGGATTTATGATTTGGGTGAGGGGGTTTAACATGATTAATTGATGTAGATGAAAATTAGGATTTTGAGTAAGGTGATGGGACGAAGGGTTTTAACCTCCAGTTTACCTTTGATTTGCAAGAGGATTTTAGAAATTGATTTTGTTTTTTCCAAAGGTTGGAGGTTTGATTTTGATGGCTTGAGGGTGAATAAGGTTTTATTGTTTGTATTTAAGGGAATTTCATGGGTTTTGACAAAAAAACACACCAAGAACAATAAAAAACTAGATTTATTCAAGCAGGTGTGTGGATGATTGTAAGCTCACTAATATTCTTTGTCTAAGCATGATGTGCAAAGCTCATGTTGAGGAACTAACTATTTTTCATTACCCAATATTTCTCCATGGCACAAGAGGAGAGAACATATGACATACACATTCATTTTTAAGGGAAAGAGGTGAGTAACATCATAATGTAGTCTATTAATTAGTGCATTATAATCAAACAAGGTAGGTGTTTCCTATCTAGGATGCACAAGGTTACTAGATGATGTCCTCAATATAATCAAAGGTATGTGAAGGCCAACTTTGTAAAATGATAGGGTATGTCTAATGGCCTAGTTTGAAGGTAACCCACTCTCCTCTACCACTTTATAGGGTATAATGTTATTGCAAGCTTAGTCATAATGACAAGTGTTCTCTTAATGGTAGATATTTTTGATTCTCTCCCAAATTTGTATACCTTTCTAGGACACAAGGGTTCAAGTTGTTTTCTTGGTGATGAAATCCAAGGTAGACTCACTAGGGGAAAAAAAAGACCAATTTATTTTGATCTCCAAGATCAACTTGTAGTGTGAGGAGAGAGTATACACACTTAGTTCTCTTGAGATGATAAAAAAGAACAAAATTATGCTTTTGATCTCCAAGATCATCTTTGTGTGCGAGGAGAGAGCATGCACACTGCTTTGTTTTCACAAAAATGACACACACTATTCATTCACCCTTAAAAAATGTGTGCAACTAAATTTAGTGGAAATGGATGGTTCCTTGATAAGCAAACTGATAGCAAAAGATGTTAGTAGTTTCTCAAAGGAGTCTTGGATAAATAATTTAGCAAGTGTACTTCCAAAAATGACTCAAAATAACAGAAATGCTTCAAGATGATTCAAAAATTCTTTAGAAATGTAGAAACATCTCAAGATGAAGTGTGCTAAAAAAACTTCAAAACTAACAACTTGCGAGTAGGTTATGGAAATTGATAGGAAGATAAGTCTAGATATCTAGGAACTAGGAAAAGCCAATAAAAGATGAGAAAAAGAGACCCAAGATGTCAAAAAGTGGGTGTGATGTAGAGGTTTTGAATAATGAAGTAGAAATGTTTTAGGAGGTGACATAGATGCCTTAGAATGTCGCAAAAATTCCTAAAAAGTGTAGATGTCTCGAGATGAAGGAGCCCAAAAAAATGAGGCTATATATGAAAGAAAATGATTATGGGATCATGCAGAATAGGTTAGAAATGAAAAGGCATACAAAAACAAGATCCAAAACTTGTCAAAATATTGAAAAATGAATTAAAAGTAAATTTAGAGTGAATTTCATAGATTTCATGGGTTTTGTAATGTTGCCATAGAATTAAAGGCAAGAACATGACTTTTCCATAACCAAGTCAATTGAGTTGATAGATTTGTTTTTTGCATCTTGGTAGAAAATTGTTTAAATGGATTTATCAAAGGGACCCTTGACAAAAAAAATTCAACAACTTTGAAGGGAAATTGAAATAGAAATCAGTCCAAATTGAACTAACTTCCTCATGCTCCTTTATCAATGTGCTCGATCCCCCCTTCGCCCTCTCTCAACCCAACCCCACAATCTATGTTCTTTGGTTGCATTTTTTTGTTTTGGCCCAGAGCCTCCTCATTCTCACTTACGCTATCATAACTCATAATAACACTCTAAAAAATGAAATTTATATTTTAAGTTTGTTGCATAAATTTAAGCAAATGCCAGGGCTCAAAAAATGAGACAAAGATTCTCCTCTTTTTTTTCTTACTTTAGGTTGCATGAAGCATATAAGTAGAAGATAGAGACAAGTTGTAATCCTTGTTCCTTCAACCTTAAATTTTTGTTTGATAATTATTAATTGATTGTCCCAATAGTAAAATTAAAAAAGTAATCAATCATTAATAATAAATTCTAATAAACTAGTTTGTAAAAGAAGTTTTTCATTTTTATTTTTCACTAAAGGTCACATTAAACACATAAGCAAATGATACATAAGATGGAATATGAATTTCATTAAATGGGTAAAAAAGCTAAACTAAAAATATTAAAATTAGAATATTTAATAAGATCTAAATAGTCCAAACTAAAAGAAGATTTTGAATCTCAATTTTTTTAACCAAATAAATATTCTCTATTATGCAATATAATTTTTTTAATCTAAAATTTCATTTTACTGATATTTTCTTATTTCAAAGAGTGAGGAATAGATGCAAAAGATCATGTGATTTAAAGTAGATGATACACATTAAATAAATAAAAATTAATTATTTAGTAGGTGGCTCTAACAATGAAGTTGAAGCCAAAGCTTATGTTTTATGTCTTAATATTTGTGGATAGTTAAAAAATGATAAAATTTGTGTTTAAGGTGACTTGATGGTTTTAATTAACATAATTAAATCCATATAGGATTTGAATTGGAAGATTAACAACATTCTTTTTCATACTTGAGACATCCTAGACTCTTAGTGATTTTGAATGCAAACATTGCTATAGAGAAGTAAATGCTCTATCTAACAAATTGATAAATTTGGCAATTTGATAAAGACTATGAGTATATTGTCAACTCAAATCTTTCTATTTGGGGTGATGGGTCTCTTTGATGAGATTTGGTTTGCAATCATTATGTAAATCCTAGATTTATCTTCCTCCAAATTAGTGTGGTACTTTTTGCACAAGCCCTTATGTGTGGTCATAATGTAATTATGAAGGGGAAGCTATACTCAATTATCTACTCTAAGAGACATATATTGTGAAAGGTGTTAGTTTAATACTAACTATTTCTTTCTTTTGCAACTTTCTTAATATTTAATTATTGGTTACTCTTAATTTGGGATTTGTATTTTTGATGGTAGATTGATCTATGTTGAGCTATTTGTGAGTTATTGTTGATCTTTTATGGACCAATTAGGACTTGAACTTAGCACCTTCCATTTGTCATTGGAGTGCTCTACCAACTGAGCTATTGGTCCCTATAGGACCAACCCATCTTTGGTCCAGGTTTGGATTATTAACAACACCCCCTTAAGCCACTCTAATAGAATGGTTGGGGATTCTAGCTTGGCTTGGCTCTGATATCATGTTGAGCTTTCATGGACCAACTAGGACTCGAACCTAGAGCCTTCCATTTACTACTAGAGTGCTCTACCAACTGATCTATTGGCCCCTATAGGACCAACCCATCTTTGGTCCGGTTTTGGCTTATTACCAACAGTTATTTGGATTCATTTTGTGTAATTCTTGCACAAATATAAGATTTTGCAGATAGCTAAAATCTATATGGTAATTATTTTGATCTTCAACTAAAAATATGAGATGGATTGTTTGTTTCAGTCATTGTGGCTCTTTGGATTATCGTTACTATTTATGCTTTATACAACTTCCATTATGGGTTTTCTTGCTAATAGAAGGGTTTATTTAAAATTGTGGGAGCATGCAAATACAAAGAGATATAATCAAGAGAAACTAAGTAATTTATTAATTCCTAGGCTTGACTTGGTTGAAGATATTATTCATGATGTAGTGGGGTTATTCTATTTTAAATAAATTTCCATAGAAAAATAGGTTTAGTATATTGCTTTAATTTTTTATCTAACACCATGAACTTGCTTGGAGATGTAGATTTTTTTAAGCTTTTATCTTGCATATTTATTAAAGAATGTCTCATCCCTAAAAGTAAGTTGGATAGTGCTTTAGCGGCTAATGATATTGATATTGGGGATTGAAACTATTATTGCATAGAGTTTGTAATGCTCACTTTAATTTCCAAATGTGCTTTCTAATTAGCCGATAGGCTATATATTGCATGAGCTTTGGCCTGAAACAAGTCTCACACCACCAAACCTCTTTTACTGTTCGGTAAACCGTGCTTGAAAATAGGCTTGAGTGATCGGTGCAGAGATATCTTGCAAAGTACGCTGGAGAAGAAAAGAGAGTTATTGCAAAATTGGACAGGTATTGACTGCTGCCTTCAATCTCACCTAATGATTTCATTGCCAAATTACGATATTTACTCCATACATATCTTTTGTCATGAGATTTTCATTGCAAGGGTGATCACCATTGAAATCATAAGAGTTGCTGAAGATTTAATTCTTGATAGTTACCGTTTGGCGTGGGAATCACTTGCATATCTACTCCACCAATAGCAGTAAGAAGTGCTTTCCCATTTCTCTCATTTGGTCAATAAAATCTACTTTTCATTTACTGTGAATAGATTGAAGCAGCGGCTGGAGAAAGATTGGGTTTTTGTCGTTGTCGATGAGGAGCTGATGACTATTACGGCTGTGTTGGGTTCTGAACACTCATGGATATGCTTGTAGAAAAGGGGCTTGCGTTGCCTCATACGATCAATTGGTTTGGCATCTCGGTGGTCGGTGCTATTAGTACCACGGCTCGTGGGAGAGGTGTATGGGGAAAGGGCAGTGGAATCTATCAGCATGTGGCAGGGATAAGCATGGTGTTTCCTATAGCGGCAAATGAAGGCTACGCAAAACTTATTCATTTGACAGAAAAGGACGAGGCTCTCAATGTCGCTAGGGTTTCACTGGGATTACTGAGTGTCATTTGGCGGGTGACGTTCTCGGTGGAGAAGATATTTAAGTGGATTTGAGAGATGATTTGGATATGGAGAAATCCTTCGTAAAATTTTTTGCTCAATTTATTGGTATCCTTTGTTCTCTAGAGTGCAACATATTTTTTTCATTAACTATTTATTGGAATATATTTTTCTTCAAGAATGTGCTCTTCTCGTTGATATATAAATGCATTTTGTATTGAGACAACAATGCCCCTTTTTCGCTAATGTAGATTTAAGAATTTATTTTCAATATTTTAGCGCAATGTGTAATTTTTTTTCAAACCCCTTCTATAATTTTGGTGTTCCAACTCCATCAAATGATATGTTGTATATATTTTAAATTACAGTTTCCATGTTTATTTCTATATACTTTTCTATAGAAAGTTGCTGGGAATGAGTGAGGCTGGAAGTGGCCATCAAATTGCACCCCCATCCATTACTCAGTGATATGTTGCAAATGTTGGACCACATGTGAAGCCACAGGAATAAGACGACTGGTTAAAGCATCCAAAAAGGAAGCGTTTCACAGATTTGACATGCTGTTAGAGTGAATGATAGGCATTGCGTTGTCTAGACTAACTGGTTGTAGAAAAGCAGTATTGGAAGATGTTTTGTTCAGTTGGTTCTTGTGCTTTGACAGTTTTGAATTTATGAGGTAGTATTCACATAGGACAGGGCCTATCTTGACACAAGAATCCCTCTCCTTATATTTTGATTAATTTTGCTATGGTTAGATGCAATAATTTCTAGGTCTGTTTACATATATCATAAATGCAAGGTTTATGGGTGTAAAGTAATAATAAATAAACCCTTTTGGTCTTCCAATATCCAGTGCAAGAGTAAATAAAGGAAAAATTATATTCTTATATTTCTTCTCTGATTTCTGTACCCTCATATCCATATCATGCAAGGATAACTACACCTTTTCAGTAACATGCATGCACAACCTTTTCAGTAACATGCATGCACAAGTACTACTCATGCCTTAACCATGCTTGATTCTTTTGTTGATGCTCTAGATTTTTTTGTTTTACTCACTCCACAAATCTCATTTCAAATGCATTCAAAAAATTTAAAACAAGTTCATTTAGTATAGATATCTATCAACTGTAAGTGTGCCACTTGTGCCATCCATTTGGCCATCTATTCCATTCATATACTGCATCAAATTTTTCCACATTTTAAATAAAAGAAAGAGATACCAATCACAATGTTACATTTTGAACACAACAATTTATGCACCAATCCTCACACATCATATTGTAAGGCTAAAGTGTTAGGTGGTAATCATATTCTGATATAGATGATCTAATGCCCTCCCTGTCTACAACCATAAGCAAATTGCAACTTGAGATAAGCAGCTGACTACTGGGGTCACAACAACACATGATTTTGGTGCAAATAAACAAAAACATGGTGGCTTTTACTTGTATTTAATACTGGCATGATAAGGTTTGAGGTAACCAAGCAAGTCCCTTTTACATGGTAATGCATGCGAACTCATGCACTAATTCTTAGGCATCGTTATGTTTAGTAATTCTGGTAAAGCCCATTCTTTTTATCCCAGGTTTACTTCATTACTACTCTGGATTGCAATCCCAACCTATCCAGTGCAGTCAAGACTGAACCAATTCAAGAATTAGTATCTCTTTTCTTCTTATTCATGAAGAATATAGATGTATATGTATGCATGTATATGCACAAACAATGTAGCATTTATTTTGTTCTTAGTTGCACATAAAAATAGGTATTCACCATGTTCTATCAATCATAGCTGACAAGAATCATTGTCTTTGTCTTCTATGGCTATGGATCTACAATTTCAACACTCATAACAAGGAGTCATTCAATCAATAATTAAGGATCGAGAGTTGTTCAGTCTTCTTTCTCATATGTTACTCCTTCCTCTACTGTATTCCAGGTACTTTTAGACAACCATATAATTCATTTTTCTTCTAGGTTCTATATTTAAAAAGAAAAAAATGTGGCTGGGGTTTGTTGTTTTCCCTTAGTTTTGAATTGGGATTAGGGATTATGATGCAGGTGATCATTGGGGGTGGAGGTGGAGGCGGCAGATTTATTGCCAGTGGCGGAGTGGTTGCACCAGCGGCAGCTGGAGGTGGTGCTACTACACCTACTGATGAGTCCCCTGCCGAGGAGGAGGAAGAAGAAAGTGATGATGACATGGGCTTCTCTTTGTTTGATTAGGTTAGGGTTAATTAGCATTCATCTTCATTTTAGACAGACATGGGCATTTTTGTGGACCTTATAATTGAAATGGGTCTGACTAAGAAATTTAAGTACAAGAGGGATTACAGAGACTTTCGATGAGGTGTTCTTATGTTATTTGAAATGACAGATTTTGGCGGTATGTAAGTTACGATTATTTCTCTACTGCAATGTGATGTAATTTTTCTATAACATTCTACAAGTTTTTAAATGCAAATGGTTGTTAGAGGTCTGATAAAGTTTTATAAATGTATGAGGTTTATGTGAGGGCAGTATATGATCTAAAGATTAAGTTGGCTATAGAATATGGTTAGCTGTTTGTTTTAATAATAGCTAAGTTAGGATGTGCGGTTCACGTAGTGAACAATTTTTTTGCTATGGAGCTCTATTCAATTGGGTTTTGTTATTTATTTAATTTGTGCAGGTAAACATTTTGATTTCCCCCAGTTTTAACTAAAAGGAAGCCATGCACTTGGTTTCAATTTTCTGGTGCCCTTTTAGATTAAAGTCTCTTTATCTGCAGTTCTTCAATTTAAACAGAGTACACATGTCCTGAATAGTTGCACGGACTCTATTGGCCTGCAAAACTGTGCTCTTTATTTTTTTATAGGGAGACAGTTTTTAACATTAGAGCCAAAGGAGTGGCTTGATCCTTGAATATTTCAAACTATAGGATTTGACCTTATCGTTTTTAATTAGTTTGGTTGCTCAATCAATTCCCCATATAGAAAATATTGCAATGATTCATTGACAGTGGGACCTAGCGATGATATTTTTAAAGAAACATTGGGTAAATTGCAATGAAACAAAACAGAGACGTTCTTAAAGAAACACATTTTTAGAAGTGGCAATTTTGTTTCAGTTTTGAATCTTGATTTGTAAGTGCAGTACATTTTATATATAGAATATAGTTGAAGGCATAGTTGACAAGAATTTTTTTGCCAAATGTGCCTCAAATTGATAGAGATAACAGATCTAATTCTGGATTCAGTGTTCTTGGAGAATGTCGTATGGAGGGGTACCATCATAGAATGCAGTGTCCTAGATTGATCCACAGTACCAAAATTTTAAATAAGTGCATTAATGGATGCCAAATCACATTCTAATATGTGGGCTTTGGACGGTGTTCTGGGGATTCGGTGTTTTTATTTTAAGGACATATCAATGATATCATGATTTTGTTTGGAGAGTGCATTGCTCCACTGTTTTCAGGCTTTACAGCACAGTAAGGTTCATAGTTTAACCACTGCATTTTCTATTATATAGTACTGCTAATTGCTACAAAATGTTTTTGGGTGCTGTTTAAAGAGCACTATAACAAAGATCCATCTAATGGTAGGGATGGGAGGAAAGAAAATTGTAGTTGCTGCAAACTCAGGAAAAATTTTAACAAATGAAAGCAAACGTGTGGTTTGTTTCTTGTGATAATATTTTTTAGAATTTCTTTGTCTAGTTCAACAATACAATCCTACAACATCTAGGGGGGTCAAAAAATTTGGTCTACATGAAACTGTACAATAGCAAAAATGTTGACAATTTTTGGCAAACCTTTTGAGAAATCTGTGTGTTCGTCCCTTGGACAGATAGTTGGACACTGTAGAATTTTTGACAAGTGGTAGCATAAGCATATGGTTTATATCTTGTGATAATATGATTTAGATTAGTTTGTGTTTTCTAATAAAAAATACACCAGAGCCAAATTGTCCATTGCAGGAGATTGTATGTCTGCAAAAATTAACCCCATTTTTTCTGCGATATTCACTAAAGTTTCTTGGTGGCCTGCTATTGGACTGCAAGATGGACATCGACTTTTTTGAATTTTAGGAAAATGGCATTTGAGTAATTTTCGTTTCTATATTTGAGCATGCAGGCTACATAGCATGAACAAATGATCTTGTGCCATCTTCTCATCCTCTTAATAGTGCAGCTACAAATATAACAAATCCTTATATAAGTTATTGCTGTGGAGATTGAGTAACAATGAAATTTCATGGCTTTAGAAAATTATATGAAGAGTAATGATAAGAAATACCTGGTTGTGGTATATGTGAATTTTATTTTTTACTTCATGTTATTTGCCAAAAGCAGCTGCACATACATAATGACAGTTTTCCAACTCTTTGCACAAATGAACAAGAAATCATTGATTACAAAATCTTCAAAAATAAATTTTATATAAATATTTTCATTAATTCACAATAAAAAAAATATAATTTTCTATCGACGTAACCCTTGCACCCCTCTGCAGTGCAAGTGCTAGTTTATATATATGTTGTATCGAGTGTTTTATCAATGTATTATGTGATTCATGTGTATGATTTGTTGCACTGAACTTTTTGATGAGGTCTATTGTGCTATCAAGGTTTTCTTATAGTGTATTCAGGTGATTTTGTGAAGATGCTTTATATGACCATCAAGGTGTTTCTACTAAGTTTTTTATATTGGTATTGCGCTTTTGAATATGCACTATTGGATGCATATGTTGTGCTCATGTATGTTAATTCATTTAAGTGTTTTAACATTATGTGTTAATGTTGATTATGCATATTGTTTTTGGATTATGCTTTTCATAGATGATTTATAGTAGATGTAATTATCTAATATCATGTTATGATTTATATCACATTGGTTAGAATATATATCTTTGGATATTATTATGTGGAGCAAGTATGCCTAATGTTTGACTTGAGTGTGTAGGAAATTTATAAGTATTAGACTGATGGTTAGTTTGTACCAAAGTTGACATGGATTAAATTAAGCCATCTCACCTTACTTAGTCCTTGTGAATCCCTATATTAACCCAAATTCAAACTGGTGGCGATTGTAGAATCTATATGTTGTGAAAACCTAGAAAGTGTGGTTGAGCCTTTTACATGTGTTTAAATTATCTTCAAAGTGTGTGTTTACCATGTTCATGGAATATTTAATGCTTGCATGAAAAAAGGTTTGACACTATTTTATTTTGGTTAGAAAAAATTAGATGAATCTCATTATTCCTCAAAATGAAATATTTAACATAAATGAAATGTATTGCTAGTTGAAAAATAATTAATAATTAGTCTATATAATTTTATTAAATTAATTTTATTGATTTAATTGTATTGAAAATGTATTGTTGGCCAAAGTGAATAATTGAAATAAAGAAAATAAAAAAGTGAAAAGAAAAATACAGATTAAAAAAATGGAAAGAAAATGATAAAAAGAAACAAAGAAAGAATTATTTCTTCTTGCATTTTGCTCCAAAAACCCTCTTTCTTTTTCTCTTCAAGAGAAAACAAAATACACAATGAAATGGAATTTGTGGAAAAGGGGATTGCTTGGAGTGGTTTTGGCTTGAGTTTGGCGATTGCTTATGAGAGGAACAAATTGCTTGAGATGTGCCATGAAAGCAACTTTCCCCCATTTTTTGCACTTAAGGAAGATAATTTTTTAAATTAAAAATTGCTTTTAAAATGAAGAATCTTCATTTAACCATGCCCATATTAGGTGAAGTTATATGACATCATTCTTAGGAATGATTTAGAATTGTAAATTGTAGTTTTATTTATGTTTTTTTTTTTTTTAAGAAAATGGGTTTTTGAGACAAAGTTATGACAAAAATTTCTAAAATCTTGTATATTAGTAATTTTTAAAAATTAATTATGGAAAGTAGTTGTGCATTTTTATATCAAAAGGATATCTTTAAAAATTTGAAATTTCGTCTATTTTAGATGTTAGAAAATTTTGAAAATTTTGAAGGTATCACATGATTCCATCAATGAAGGCTTTTAAATTTCTATGGTTTTGACCTCTTTGAACAAAAATAGAAAAAATACATTTTAAACATCATTTGAATGAATTATTATATGGAATGAGTTATCTCTTTAATATTTTAGAATTTTTAATATTTTGGCAATGTGTCATGAAAGTTTGCATTGGTTTGCATGCCACATTCAATTTGTAAAATTGGAGCATTGAAATTTTAGGATAAAGGTCTAGAATAGAAAAGGAGTGGCTCTCTCCATTTATCATGTTACAAAAGGACTACCAAAACAAATGAGGTGGTAGAGTTTAATCAAGTGATAATTAATGACACATTGGGTTAACTAATTAATTAATAAGATTTTTTTGTGATAGGATCCGAACACTTTTGAATGTTCGATCTAGTGACAAAGGACATGTCACAGCTGTAGGAGTTGGTGAATGCCATGAGTATCATTATTGAGGAAGATTTACTCCCAAATTCTCCATAGCATGTAATGTCTCCTTTTGGGATTACCCTTGATTTTGCACTAGAGTCACAAGTTCAATTGAAACAAGAGGTGTAATATAGTTAGATTTCAACTTTACCAATAAGCATATCCTTAGCTAAAACCCTGGATTAGGTCCTACAATCATGTTAGATAACAAATAATTCTACCAATGATTCAATAAGAGTTAAGGGCCCTATAATGTATATATATTATCAATTGTTTCAATCCATTTAAGTAGATCATTTAAGAAATAAAAAATTGATGGTGTTATTTCTGTAGTCCACCATGATGGGTTTGGAGATGAAGCATGCTAGGGTGCCCTAACTTCACCACATCTAAGCCCAAGAGCACAGAGTAACCATACTTGACCCCTTGGCCCCAAGGGGCAAGAACGCTTGTCCATCCCACATGAGGTGGGCTACTTAGAAGGGGAAGACACACCTGCATCCCTAATCATTACTCAATAAGATGCCCTAACTTCACCACGTCTAAGTCCAAGGGCATAGGGTATCCATACTTGACCCCTTGGCCCCAAGGGTCAGGAACTCTTGTCCATCTCGCATGAGGTAGGCTACTTAGAAGGGGAAGACACACCTACTGACCTTATTGAGGTTCCTCCCTAACCCTTTCATGATCAGTTATAGGAGATTCAAATAAATAAATGATTACAGAGATTAACTACTATTATCACAAAGAATTGATAGACTATACATTCCATTATAAGATATAGAAAGACTATATATATATATACTCAATCTTCTTATTATCTTGCATACCACAATTGAATAACACTGTTGTAATCTACTGATATTTCTAATTTGATTGATATATCAAAGTTGCAGATTGCTCGATCTTCTAATAGATGTTGATAAAACTTTTATTTCCTTACTTGATCTCTTTTTAACATTTTGAAGATATTCCTTATAGAGAAACAAATAGATTTGATCAAATGAATAATTACTAGTAAGGATTAATAATTGTTGCAAGCATCATGATTGTGTGTGTGTGTATATATATATATATATATATTTCATGTAAGTATATATATAATTATTTCTAACTTACTTCCCTTATTATGCATTTGTCATTTGTCTTCATATATCTCTTATTGAACCATCTTCCCACATATTTCTTCTTGATATCTGCTCCAATTCCCAATTGATATTCCATTCCTTATCCCAATCTGCCTATACACTCTTCATGAATAAATTTGTTGATCTATCCAAACTCTTTTCATTCCTTGTTTGCAGATTGTTTTATTTTCCAGCTTTCTAGTTCCTTTCCATATATTGATTCATATCTGTCGATACATTCTTGAACATGATTCCATTTTTATTCCACATTCCCTCTCCCCACTTATTTATTTTCCTTTTTATATCTTCCATGGTGGAGAGAGTCACAACCATTCATTTAACAAGAGACACACCCTTTCATTATTGCTATCCTTTGAAAGAGTCATAACTGTTCATTTAATTATTGTTTCTAACCCACAACCCTCCTTATTGCTGTTGCTTCCTTTAAGGGATGAATCACTGCCTTATATTGATCACTGCTCCCTTAATTACCACCTTTTCATATTAATCGTTGTCTTTTTAGGAGCGATGCCTTAATAAATATTACTGCTGTTGTCCCCATTCTGATCGCTACCTCAGGGACTCTTAATTACACTGAGTCGCTAGTTGTTCCTTATTACATCTTTTCATATTAATATAGTATATGTTTCTTCATAATTTTGAATTTATAAATATATTTAATTTTTATATCAGTTTTATATATTTATAGTATTATATTATAATGATTAAAATTATAATAATATTTAAATTGTTAATATTTATATTTATATTAGTTATTTTATTTTATTTATTTATTTACATTTTAATGTTTGAGTTTTTAATACTCTAGTGTTGCAACGTTGGGGGCATGACACAAATGAGGTGGTAGAGTTTAATCAAGTGATAATTAATGACACATTGGGTTAATTAATAAGATTTTTTTGTGCTAGGATCAAAGCACTTTTGAATGTTTAATTTAGTGACAAAGGATGATCACAACTCTAGGAGTTGGTGAACGCCATGAGTATCATTATTGAGGAAGATCTACTCCCAAATTCCCCATAGCACCATTGGGTGATTATGTTGACACTCCTTGTCTTATTCCTAGGATTGGTCCTACCCTTGTTGGTTTTGGTACCTAACATGATTTGTGATATGATGCATATGTGCATCAAATGGCATGTTTGTCATGCATTGTCTTATATGTGCTTGATTGGCATGTGTGTTTCCTTGTATGCTTTGTATGTGTGTGAGTCTTGGCCTTGATAGTGGTGGATCCATGATATTATTCTCCATAGCTTGGGGGGTGCCTAGAGTGGCATAGACATCTATTGCACTCAACAATGGTAATATGGTAGGGTGGTGAATAACATTCCTTTATTGGTCCATTCTAGAAGATCTCTTGAGAGTTCAAAGAGTTTCTATTTCAACATTCTAAATTATTCTTTGTGATTATTGGAACACCTCAGAGATGGCTCATTATTGGTGTAATAATATTCATTGAATCATATTATGTATTGGAGTGCAATCCTTCCATGTTTGAGAAGTAGCCTCTACCTTGTAATTATGTTTTGATTTCATTTAATTGTTTATTGCAATCTTTGTAAATAGGGTTTGTGAAACCTTTCTAATTATTGCATAGTTGTTCTTTGATATAATTTGTGATGTGGGTTATGTTTCATCCATGTTTAGGATGAAGCCCTTTCAAAGAAATTAATTGTTATATTCGTTTGATATTTTTTACACCTCATCTTGTGGGGGTGTTTCCATGTTTATAATGCTAAAATCATGATAATTGTATATGTCTTAATTAAATTATTTAATATTGCAATTATGTTTATATGTGCTTATGCATTGTATTGTATTTCACCCATATAGGTAGTGATGATCCTATCTTAGATTTTGGTTTGTGTTGTTGTTGGTGTTGAATGTGTAGTGTTTTATAACACTTTAATCATGTTGTGCTTGTAGTTTCTCCCTTGTGTTAAGGAGCTAGCATTGCTTTTTGTCTAGCTCCTTGGGGATCATGTCCTTTAGGGCCCCTTGAGTGTTTTCCCCAAATTGTTTTGCCTCAATTGAGTGAAGAAATGGAGCTTGTTGGATTCCTTACCTTAAGAGTTTTCTTTCTCTATTTTTCTTTGGTGGGAATTGGGTGTCAGTTTAGAACCAAGACTTGGCACTCAAAAGGTTCCAAGTCCATGAGAAATTCAAGACCTTGCCCTTTAAGAGTTTCAAGTTGTCAAGCCATCGGTCTTGGAGTAGACTTCAAAATTCAGACTATTGAGGTTTGGGTTTAAGTTCAAATCTTGATTTGTAAACTTTCTTTACATACTACAAGAGATATGATGGGCTTAGGACTTGGGAACAAGTCCCAATGTTCACACATTAGAAAGGGGTTTGTGTGGCAAGTCATGAGGATTGGGTCAAATTAGGGACTTATAACCTAAGGTTCCAAGTCTCAGCGGAGGTCCAACACCCATGAGTTAGTGAATGTGCTTCACATTGATTGCGAGTTGCAGAAGGCATAAGAAATCAAAGACTTGGGAACAAGTCTCATGTCTACATGTGAACATGAGGCTCACAAAAGTGTGTTTGGTGCTGTTGCAAGACTCAAAGATTGGATGGAACCTCAAACTTGAAACAAGTGCCAAGTTCAAGCAAGGCCTAGGGTATGCATGTAGTTGGGTTTAGTTTGTTTTGTTTGGTAAAGGGTGGATGTCAAAAGAGAATTGGGACTCAAAACTAAGTTCCAATTCCATGTTGAATCTCAAAGTTTGATCTGCAAGTAGTTTCTTTTTGAAGCCCAAAATCGTTGTTTTATCCTTTTTGGTTATTGTAACCCAATGGAATTTGGAGAGTGGTTCAAAAGATATGTTAGGAGGGTGTTCCAATGGTTTTAAAAATTATATCTTTCCTCTTTGTCTCTTGGTGTTTTGATGCAGGAGCATCCCAAGTTTCAAGTAATCTTGCATCAACAAAAAAAAAATACTTGCATTCATGTTTTCTTGCATTTCAGTAGTTAACTATCATGATCCAGTCTTAGTATCTCATACCGCATTGTAACATCAGAGCTCGCGAAGCAGGGGATATGATCTTCATTGCAACATCTACATCATATCCAAAATTCAAGTTTTTTGGAGATCCCAGTACGAAGATATCGCTAATAGAATATCAACTGAAATTGGACAGAGAGCATTCATAGACCAGTCTTGGAAAAGTTCAAGTGTGTGGACCTATCTTGTGACTTACGAAGCTCAAGAAACTATTTCCTAAGGATGCAAATTCATCGAGGAACCTTTGTTCCGATCTGCATCATGTTTATCCAAGGATCAAAGGAGAATCATATATTTTAGCTAACCGTCACACATTTCATTAGCTAACCTACACAGACCTTTTTCAGAGCTAGGAATTGATATATATAAGCATTGTGTAGTTGCATTAGGTAGTGGTAGTAGAGTGATAGTAGTGATAGAGAAGCAAGAAGATAAAGGGCTTCAACCCGCATTGTATTTCTGGGCTTAACATCATATCATTTTGTAATTTGTAAGTTGGAAGGCAAGGCATGTTTCCTGTGAATAATTGATCATTATTTATATATCCATGTGGGATTGTTAATCCAATTCTTTGAGTTTCCGTTATGTTTACTCTTGTTGCAAGGTTGGACAGTGCTATTTTTGGACCCTCCATCCTTAACTGTGGGTTTGATCAAGGTTCGAAACCCTGACTGTGGGTTCAAAAAGTGTGAAAATTTCTGTGTGGAAGTCAAATGTAAGCCAATTTTGCAATTCTCAGTTCTTGCATACTCGATCTTATGGACTTATTCCTTCCTAGCACATATTGTGAATATTTCTCATTTGATGCACAAGACAGATTCCTTATTTTTGAACCACTGATAGCAAAGAGATTCACAATAGGACTTTAGCATTGGAACACTACTCCATACTTCTCTTGTCTAGACTATAAAGGATTGAAAATTCTTAATTTGATGCAATGATATTCCTGAGATGAGAATTTATATAACTATGTCTATTTTGAAACTTTGCATCTAATATTGCATCAACAAGAACTTAAGAAGTGTTGCATAAGAGTATTAGGTTTGATAGGCCTTCTCTTCCCTAAGGGAGGAGAGCTTGCATCTTGAATTTTGAACAAAATTTTAAGAAGCAAACATTTTACCTAAAAGCTTCAAACCTAGATGACATATTCGACTAAGTTGATCTTGAAAATTATCAATGCATTCAAACTCTAAAGGAGATTCTCCCTGAAAAGCAAATTTTACCCATTTTCCCAAGGAAAGAAATTGCAACAAGTTGCATGATTTATCTTATTTCTTTCTCACAATTCTTGGTCAATCATTCATGGCTTAGGATAGTTCTATTCCAAACTTCCAAGGCAAGGATACCCAAAAAATCTCTCAGATTCTTCTACAATCTGCAAGAAAAAGGTTTTGCCTCTTTCACAATGTAAATAATTATGTAACACTGTTTTCTTGTTTGCCTTCCACACAAAAAAATGTTCACACTTTTTAGATTGATCAATGATCAATAATGGTTGATTGTAAACACTTGACATTTTTATGTTTGAACTTTAATCTATAATTTTATATCATGACATTTGAGTATCACTAATATTTTAATATTTGACTATGAAAGTGGTGGTGTATTTTTGCTATGTTATTTGACTATTAATATGGTGGTGTATTATGAATTTAATTACTGCTGCAAATATTTATATATTTCTAATTTTTCTGTGTTTTTGTATTACCGAACCCAAAATGAACCCAACCCCACATTTTTTTTTCTTGAACCCGAACCCAAACCCAAAACTGAATCGTTAACTTAGCAAAATGCCTTAATGAAGCAAAAAATTTGGTTTGGGTACAACACTTGGCAAGGAGGTCACCCTTGAAATGTTGCTTAGTTGTTCTAATGACAGCTGGGGTCCCCTCAAATATCCCTTGTAGGGGAGCACCTTCTTAATGTCACCTAGTTGTCTGGGGAACAACTGGGGCTTCCCACAACATCCCTTGCAAGCGAATGTCCTTGAAACATCCACCACTTTTGTAGAGACATCCATCCTATAGGTGGTGGTAGGGAAATGTTTCATCCCATCCCTTCATCTTGAGGATGTCCTCATCCCAAAATTTCATGTTTTGTGGGGGGAAAATGTCCTTGTAAAGTACTATAAAAATTATGACAAATGGCATGTGCCATGAATCTCCATGTGGCCTTGAAGGCCTTCACTTGGTCTTGGTGGCAGGGATCCCGTCCCTTGATCCTGCCCTATATCATGACAAAGAGCATGCCCAAGTCACCACCCCTTGACTTTAATATAGCATCCAAACTTCTCTCCTAGTTTTAGAAAGAAAAGAATAAAAATTGCTTTAGGCTGTGCCAGATGGAAAAATAACATTTTTTCCTTGGCATGAAATTTCAATAACATTTTTTTTTTCTATTTTAATGTTTTTCTTCTGGATTTTACTCATTAATTGAAAAACCTTTATCTTTTGATTTGCTGAGTCAATCTGAGAAAGATTTTTGGTACTATGGTCCAAACTTCATACTTCCAAAGAAGCAGGCAGACATTAAAATAGAGAAGCAGATCAACACACAAGCAACTGGAATTTTGCCATATAGAGACAAATGTTCACGCATATAGACGAGCTCAAAGTGAAAAACCTCATAGTCAAATCTTCTTGAATAGAATAGAATAGATTAAAAAATTTTAATGTTCACGAGCAAGTTAGAGATCAAGCTATAGTGGATATATCAGGTAATAAAACAATCTCATAATCCTTTCAAATTAGAGATCAAGTTTTCTTATGTCTAAATTGTTCCAACCTAATTTCAGAGAGAAGTGTGCCATAAATGTCTTTATCATTACAGATTGATTTTCCACATTGGGAAATGTGAATACATCTATGTGTCAAAAGGAACTGCATTAATATATTAAGGTGCATGATATTTTCCATTTTTACTTCTTGAAGAAGATCAGTCCCATTTTATTAAATTGAATCTCAGTTATATTCGCAAAGTGAAATGTGGTGTCCATGATTCCAAAGATACAAATTTCAAAGCTTTAGCTGAAATTCATCCAATTTTGTGCTCAAACAGGCCTTATATTGTCAACTTAGTCAAAAACAAAGTATGCTGAATATTGCAGCAGAAGATGCAATAAAGTTGAATAAACTATTAGAATGTATCATGTCAGTTAATAGTTTATTATTTTAGTATATAGAGGAAATCTAAATTTAAGACATTCTTTTTGTAGGTGATGTTTGGAGATTCCTCAGTTATCTGTGCCTGCGGTGATCTCCCAAATACAATGAAAAATAAACTTGAGAAAAGAAATCATGGAATTTTGTGTAAAGCTTTTACGTTGGAATTTATCAATTTGTGGTTTCAAGGTAGAGGAGACCAAACCAATCAAACCTGTGGCTTTAAAGATAAAGGAGGCTAGAAAATGAACAGAAGAAAGGGCATATCAAGCTGGAGGCCACATACACGGGAGAATATTAGAAATAATATGAACAAATATCTTTAATATGAACTCATATCTAGATCATAAGTAATTAATTCATTGATATAAACTGATCTTTTACTTATCACTTAGACATCCTTGGAAAGAGGACCTGAAATTGATTGTAATTGCACATGCAATGTAGATTATGAAAGTGATAGCACCGAAATTTCTGGTGTGGTTACAAGCTTCTGTACTTGATTGCTACATGCCAATAGATTAATAGTTTACACATGTAGAAACCCAAATTAGCCAACCATTTTCTATCAGAAATGCAGAAGAGCCTCTTTGCACCATGCTAAGGAGCAGAAACAAACAATATATTATTTAAGATTATTCATACTGTCTCATTCAAGATAACAATTGGGACTCTGATAGTTTCCTCTGGATATTCTTTGTAATAAGTTCAGGGCTCAATGTTGCATCTAATAAAAATATATCTTCTCCTTCATCAATTTGTAATAAGTCTATCTGAGATTGCAGAAGGTTTGGAGACATAAAGTGTGCTCCTTCTTTTTCCCGGATTTCTAGCCGTGATGAAATTAATTCTGCTGAGGCTTGAAGGCACACAAATACAACTTTTCTTGCGAATGAGGATTTTGCATGCTGTCTTCCTTCATTGCTTGAGAATGAGATAAGTTTTGCTTTTTTATTTGAATCATAAGAATCCAATGCATACTCAGGATCCGCCAGAAGAAGAATTTCTCTGTACTTGGGCTGAAGAGCAGAACATGCAACAACAACAATCTTACCTTTGATAATATAATCTATCATAGCATCACGGAGTGCCTCTAGCCATGGTATGCGGTCTTCATCTGTTAATGGGGTTCCATTGTGCATCTTTTCTTCAAGACAATAAATCACAAACAAACAAGCATGTTTTAATAGTTTCCTGTGAATCTATGATTCTTATAAAGCAAGGTTGATAATATCAACTTCAAGCATAATTTTTATATTCTTCAATGCTATATTGCTAAGAGTTAAGAAGCTTAAATAAAATCATTTCAAGACATAGGTCAAAGAAATACTAATTAGAACTTCAAACGAAACTTAAATTTGAATTTCCACCAATAACAATTACACAACTAGAGGAAATCCTTAATGAGTTTCAACAGACTTGCTATTTTTAATTTCTTTTGGGAAATTAGTAAAGTCTTATAGACATTGACCTGACTAACCACGTGACACTGGTCTAAGAGATGGACATGTAATTGCTATAATAAGACTAGGAACTAAAGATCGAATGCACATGTCATTGGTTAAATGTTTGGTTTGCTTGATCATAATAATTGTCAGTATCGTTATCTCTATTAGTCATGCTGTACCCACATGAAAACTTTGTGTTATGTCAAGTTTCAAGTTGAAGTCATTGCCTTAAGTGGTCACAAGTGCAAAAGTCTTTCAGAACTTGTATTGTTTGTTGTATCTTGACATCTTTTGTTCTTTACTAACCTTTGCAAGAGCGTGGAATAGTATTCTTAATGGAGGGACAAATTTTTTGTTAAGACTGAGATTAAGAGTGAACTTGGATAAAGCAGGTTAAAATCAGATGAGCATGCACTTGGAATAGTATTCTTAATGGAGGGAAGAAGTTTTTGTTAAGACTGAGAATAAGACTGCACTTGGATACAGGCAGATTAGAATCATATGAGCATGCGATTCATAATGAGAAAATTCAACAGTTGAAAGTTGTTGCTTGAGGTGCATGTGTTAGGTGAAGGCTGCACTTGATAAAAGGAATTGAAAATTGAAATGTTGCTCATATATGTTCACCCCATGGTGGAGACATGGAAGACAATGGAAGTTGGAGATTCAAAATGATCAACGCATATACAGTAGTGTGTGCTTGAGCTCTGACATGCACCCCATAAAGCTGATCAATTTGTTTTCAAAATGAGATTCAATGTTTTAAGTTTCAGGGGTGCACCTAAAGTGTGAATGTGCACCTGTAAGCAAAAAATGATATTTTGTTTTCAACAACGCACACCATAAAGAGAAATTTGTTTGCAAAGTTGAATGCCACTATTCAAGAGCGCGCCTATATAAATAAAATATTTCAAGTCTTAAATTTTTTTGACTTCATTACACAGATGCACTTATAAAAGGAATGGATGTGTGCACAAGTGCGTGAGGAAATGTAGAGGCGCAACTTATTTAGAGAACCAAATTAACACTTTAGAAGGAGGCTAGTGCATAGGTGTGAGTGGAAATATGGGTGCATTTATCTTAAGGAAATCAATGCAAGGCATGATTACTTTCCAATATTCAAGTGCATGCCTTAACAAAGGGCGTGTTTATACAAAGGTTATAAAGTTTTAAAAGAATTTAATCTCAACATTTAGGCTCGCAGCTCAAGACAAGGGAACGTCTACACAAAGGATGAAATAAATTCAACCAATGTATAGGTGCACACCTAAGACCGAAGATACTTCATAAAGGGAAAAAAAATTGGTTTGTGAAAACCCATTTTAGATGCATGCTTGGAGGCAAGTGCACACCTATGTAAAGAGAGTTTTTTTGTCAAAAATTCATTTCATTTGAGGGATGCACCTCATAAAGGAGGCAAATTCATTTTGAAAATTCAATGCTAAATGTATAGGTGCATGCTTGGGGGCAAGGATGCACCTCAATAAATGAAAAAATTCAATGTTTAAAACAACCTAATTATTAGGTGTGTGCCTGAAATTGAGGACACAACTCATAAAGGAAAACTCAAATGTTAAATGCTAATATTCAAAACCAAGTGCAGGTGCGTTTGAAGAGTTGTAATGTGCATGTCTAGGTGTGCATCTCAACAAAGATTTTTTTTTAGCTCACATTAAGGTTTGAAAACCCCATTGGTATGCGTGTGCTTGGGTAGAGGGGTACACCTATATAAAGGAAAAATCAAATATTAAAAAATCACAATTGTCATGTGTGCACTTGGTGATGAAGGTGCGCCTAGTGATGAAATGCCCACCTATACAAATGAAATCAAAAGTGCAAGTTCAAAGTTAAATTTATGGTGTATTGGTGTGTGTGCAAAATAGAAGTGTGTGCCTATCGAAAGGAACATCAAAGAAGATTTTCAAGGTTTTTTAGAGGGTTAGCCATGATCAAAGGAAAAGATGCAGAATCATCAAAGTCATCTAGAGCCACCTATTTAGAAGTCTATTTTTAGCCCGCATTATAAACAACCTTTTCGCCACCACTTTTTTTTAGAGAAAAGAGAATATTAGGGGATTTTCTATTTTTAACTAGAACTATTTATAGCTTGTGCTATTTTTAGTGGTCTCTATTTTAGCACAAGGAACTTGTGCTGTTTTTAGTTTTCCTCTATTTTTAGATGTCTTGTCATGCAAGAGATGTTAGCATTAAGTCATAGTTTGTAATAAGTTCAATCTATAACTTAACTAGAGGTTACATGGTTTTAGTTTTAGTGTTAAACGATACAATTTTGTCATAAAAACGCATTTTTTGCAATTAGTTTTTCTTAAAGTAGAAATAGCAATTAGCTTTTTATGCAATAGATTTAATGACTGCTATTTTGCATTTAAATTTAGAATGGTAATTGTCAAGCCTGCATATTACTAAAGTTTCTATTCACTAAGTATTTAGTGTTATTGTTATTTAGAATTTGTTACTCACTATGAAATTTTATGCTTATAATGCTTATAAATGTTTATTGAGATGCCTCATTATGTATGCTAAGAGTACAATTGTTTTGACAAATTCACAACCATTGTCTTGCAGGTTAACTTGAAGGTGTAGATTATGACTTTGTGCTAAGTCCTTTAGTTAATTTACCAATGTGTTTGTATTTATGTGTTTGAGCCTATTCAATCTCTATGTGTATACACATTGTTTAGTCTGCATTTAGCTGAACAATGCAAGTGTGTAGCTAAAGGATTTCTTTCAATCAAAATACTCAATTTCTTTTATTAGTGCTGATGTGCTAAATCACCTAGACTAAGAAAATGTAAGATAGGTTTTTATTTTGTTTGTAATGCATACTCAAAATCATCCATAAAAAATTGTAAAGTTTGTAAATAAGCAAGTACATATTGTGCAGTTTATATTATTTTTTTATTTAAAGGGAGCTTCTAATTCGAAGAGTGGTCTACCTCTCATCTATTTTGTTTTGTGTCCCACTAAAAGGTGCAAATTAAAACTATAACAAATCATTAAATTGGCATAGTTTTATGTATACTTTCAAGCTGTCATTCAATTGTAGTCCTAGGATGTTATTTATGATCATATGGACTCATCATTCAATGGTTGGCATTAATTCTATACCCACAATCTTGTAGAATGGTGCATATCCTCACCTTCCGAAATGTTTAAACATGCTATTTCTTTTTAATAGAATATTCAGAGTCTAAAGATTCTTCTTTATAATTTTGAATGTTTTCTATCTCTCATTTGGCAAGTATTTGCTTAAAGCATAGAATTTGGCACGGACAGATTGGTAAGGTTGTTAATTGATCAGAGTGAGGTCATGATATGTATCCAAACCATATTACAGCTCCAGTTTGCAGCACTGAGAAGCCTATCTTTTCTAGACTCTCACTGGACATACCATGTATAGATTATATCTTTACTGATTAAGGAAGGGGTCAGATTACATTGAGGGTTAAGCAATATTTGAGAAATGCTGTCAAAGAAGTCACAAAATTCGAGTTTGGTTGCTCCTATTTAACGAATGTAAGTAGCTTCTGTTAGCTTGTTTCTCCACTCTAGAATTTATGATTCACAAATGAATATAGTAGATCTAGTAATGATAAATATCAATGAGGTTACTTTCTTAATTTTCACTTGGGAACTGAGATTCTGAGAAAGACAACAAATCTGTGAATGCAAGACAATTCCAACTACGTGAGAGAAGATGTTGGTTCATAGGAAACAATCTGTATGCTGATCAAAATCCACCTTGACAAATCAAGGGGAGGCTACAATCCCCCATTATCTTTGTCATCTCATAGAATGATAAAAGAATTCTTGTTTGAGACAAATGCATTTCCATCAAAAGAAGTATTCAAAAAATAATGGAAGCAAGCCACAAAGAAGACCATCCTCACAGGAAGAAAGAACACAGGACAAGAAAGGGAAGAACTATGAGAGAAACATAACACAGACAAAAATTGGAGGAATTAGCACTACGCATTTGATTGATGGATGAAATCTAGAAATGCGTATGAAGTTCCAAGGAATAAGAACTGACATGCCACTTCAAAAGACTATAACAGTCCCCCAAAAGACTATGAGACTGGATGACTGGATAACAGAGAAGTAGAATTGCATAAGAAAAAATGATAGAGTCTGAAGGGTGTTTCAGAGTACTGTTTGAGATAACAGAAGATAAGGAGATGATTTTCCAAGGTGGTCTGTGGCTTGTGAATAAAGCAGGCCTATTTATGAAACAATGGAAAATCAATTTCAATCCTATAGAAGAGTTAATATTAACAGCTTTTATATGGGTAAAGCTATTTGACAATTTGTGCTACCCACAGAATTCTATAATCACATGGCTCATAAATCCAGGAGAAATGCACTGGGAAAATGCACTGTGCACAAAACCTCAATAAGAACCAAACAATGACAAATCAGGCTTGCATTTGTGCCAACATTAACCTGGAGAAATCACCAATGATAAGCTTAAGTCAAATTATTGGAGCATAAATGAGAGTAACCAAGTAGTTACAAAGATCTCTGTTTTGATTTAGAAGTGACCATAAATATGGGAATTTGCAAAGAGACTTCCCAACAATGCAAGCAAGAATGCAAAATTAGGTAGAGCACGAGCAAAAGAGGCAAAAGAGCAAGCCAAGCAGAAAAAAACAAGAATGGAAAATGAAAGAGAGGATAAAATGGGGACATGCACACAATAGCAGCCAGCAATTACTTAGAACAGCAAGGACTACCTACAGAGAAATTTTCAAGACATTATCTGTCTACAGATATCAAGACAACTAAAGTAAATACAACTAAAGTAAATAGAAACTCTTTCAAGACAACATTGATGAAAGAAACTACCTTTTAAATATGAAATAACTGGCATTACACTGAAGCAAAATTTTGATTGTCCCTGGTAATGCATAAGCTTATTTCCATCGAACATGGAAAAGAAACAAATTACAAATTCAAGATCAACGGAATAGAGATATCAAATCACAATGGATAGCACAAATAAAAATTGCCAAATAAACACAGATAGACAGGTATTATACTTGCTGAAGGAATATGATGGTGCACTGAAAGCAAGGGAGGGCAAAGGCAAACAACAAAATTTATGAATCAGAAAATTATTGTTATGGAACATTAGCAGGCTGGATGCCCCATGAAAAAGAGAGAATCTATGTCTTTCCGTCAATCATGAAGCAACATAGTGTTACTGTAGTAGATGAAAAGTACCACCATCGTACAGCAGGAAACAAAAAATAAAATTGTGGAATTACATGCATATAATTACAAAGGAAGGACAAGTAAGGTCCAGAAGGCAGAGAGTAACATGGAAGAATTTAAGAAAAAAATTGTTCTCTTGGATTAACCCTGATGGATCGATGGCAAAGATTGCTTCATTTCGGTAATCTATATGTATGGGGTTTTTCCTCTTCATAAGGATCTTTTTGCTATCTTTACAATTTTATGCTATGTTTTTCTATTGTAAATATGGTAGAAAGGCTCTGGTCTGTGTGCACGGGAGATGAAAAGACGTCTTCCTCATCATGAGCCCCTCTTTCCCTCTAGTTTCATGTGTCTCTATTTCCTTGGATAGTAAGTTTTGTCCCTCCTTTCCGTATGTTGTATGTTTTGGCATTGCACGTGTATGTATTGGGATAGAGGTTTTTAGGGCAAATTTTTTAAATTGGTTTTCATAAGTCTAGGCAAGGGTATGGTAGGTACCTTTAGGGGGATTGGGTCTGTGCTCACATAGATGTGTTAATTGCATCTGTGCGAGTGTATGGATTTGGACTTGGCATATGGTAGTGGGGAGGACATTAAAAAAAATGGAATGAACAAAACCTTCAAAGAAATCTTTCAAGTGGAAAAGCTGTAAATGCCTTTAGATAAAGTGAATTCAATGTGGGACTCAAAGGAAACTATAGAAGGGCCGTCAAGGAAGGAGGCGCAATAATAGGAAAATGCAAAGGAGGTAAGGACCCACTTTTGCCCAGGTTTTGAGGGTTAACCCTAATGAGAAAATGTTAAATGCAGTTAAAAAAGATGAAAAAAAACTAAAAAACATTGCTATTTTTCTGGCATGTATGGACAATAATAATCTGCCTGCAAAGAATTTTTTTGATAATTGGTTGAATAATGTTTGGGGTTAAAAAATGGGAATATATATTTCGTTTTGTGGGTTTATTTGTTGTCTTTCTGAAGAATCATAACATGCAAAAGAGAGTATTAGAAAAGGATTTATGGAATATCAGGAAAACCTTCTTCAGGGTTGTGGCTTGGTTACCTGAAATTAAACAAAATGGAATCCTATTCTGCTCGGTCCCAAGGTGGATAAATTTTAAAAATGTGCCACCACAAATGTGGGTTTTTTAAATTTTTTTGTCCCAACTGCTAAAACCTATAGGTAGAATTTTACAATTAGAAGACACTAGATCCACTTTGCCTCATATGAGTGCTAGAATGTTGGTGTCCTTTAATATTGGGGTACAAATCCCTAAGATAATTGAATTTGAAATAGATGGAAAAAAATTTAGCTCTGAAATAGAAGCCCTTGGGGGATTGAATTCTTGTTTTTTATACAAATCAAATGGTCACCAAAAAAAAGGACTGCCCAAAAATCCTAAATAATAAAAGAAATAATAGGCCTTCAAAGGCTGAATTCAAAAGCCATGATGCACAAAAATTCTCAGAGGAAGACAAAAATGTGGGTATGGAATATGATGCAAGTAACAACAGTGAGGTTGAACCACAATCTCGCTCTGAGGACAATGTGCACAATGTGCAAAATGGAAAAGAGGCTAACCCTAATGAAGAAATGTCAAAAAATTGTGGTGAGGAAAGAACAAAAATTAATGGATCTTCGAATAGGATGGAATGTGATCTCAATAATGAAAAATTGGTCCCAAATGAAGAGAATGAAAGCCATGATGCTAGTAAAGGAACAAATGCAATTGTTCCAGTAAATGAAATGGAAAGTGTCTCTCATAAAAAGAATGCACAAGAAATTGTGCTTGATAAGCTCAAAGGCTAAATAAGAAGAAGAAAGGCTTAGAGATCCCCAGACCTTCCAGAGGCTACAAACTCTGTTGACTCAGATGGGATACCATTTGACTGTGATTATAAAAAGGAAAATGGGGATATAAATTGCTTTAACCCCTTGTTTCAAGAGTCTAGAGGTGATAAAGAAGTAAAGGGAAAAAAGAAGCTAAAGAGGAAGAAAACAAAAAAAGAAAGGATGTGAGTAGAGCTAACAGTTCCCAAAAACTTGGAAAGAAAGGAGAAGGACTGCCTTCTTGTTTTGACAGGCTCTATTTGAGTCAAAAGAATCCCCACGCCGCCTCCACTCCCTCCCTAAAAGATGATTATAGGTTGTATAAGTTGGAATATTCAGGGGTTGGATCTCCAGAGAGAAAATATGTGTTAAGGTCTCTTTGCAATAGTAAAAATGACCTAGATTGTTTGCTACTACAAGAAGTAAAAGCTGTAGATTTCCAGTTAAACAATGCTCTAAGAGTTGGATGTTGTTGTCTTTCACACAAAACATAAAAAAACGAAAGGATGGATTACATTATTAATAGGGAAAAAGTGGAAATCATATATTACTAATAATGGTTGTTCACCCCACAATAGATGTATTTGGGTAATTTTGGAAAGAAATAATCATAAATTTGCAATATGCTTAATCTATGCCCCAAATGACTACAGGTATAGAATAGAAGATTAGAGATGGTGTGTGGCTAATCTGCCCAAAGTACCCTAGATTATTGGGGGAGACTTCAATATGGTAGAAAATAAAGAAGACAAATCCGGAGGCTATCCTTGGGGATGGAAAAGGAATGAGCAAAATTATTGGTCTAGAATGAAAAAAGTATTGAAGCTTTTTGACCCCTTGGAAGGGAAGAAGAAATAAAGCAAGAGTATTTGGTTTACTTGCTGTAACAATTAGAATGACAATAAAAGAGTATACTGCAGATTGGACCGATTCTATGCTAACGAAGCATTCTGTTTTGAAAGCAAAAAAGATGCTAACTGTGTTCAGGTAGAGCCAAAAACATTATCTGACCATTACCCAATTGAAACAAAAATTGTTTTTAAATCTTGTGGTTATAAAACAGAGGAAAGTAAGGAGAGTCTCTATAAACTAAACACAGAGATTCTGAGATATCAAGATTGTATGGAGTATCAGAACATTAAGGAAGATCAAATTAGCCTTGTTTACAAATGACTCAGCAATTGACTATTGGGTTGGGTTGGTGTCTAATTTGAAGATTTTGTTTAAGACTATTGGAAAAAAAACAGTAATAGAAAGGAAAGGATTGAGTGCTCACTTTAGGATGAATTATTAGCTGTTGAATCTGAGATTCAATTAGCTAAGGATAATGAAAACTTGGTGAATAAAATAAAAATATAAGACATAATGTCAGAAAATTTCAAATTAAGAGAGCCCTAGGGGCCAGAGTTAGGGCAGAAGTGAATTGGGTTAAAGATGGAGACAAGGGTACTAAATACTTCTTTGATATGTTGAGGACTAAACAGGCTGTTGAATCCATTGTACCTGTTAGGGAGAATGAGTCTTGGATTCAAAATAATAAGGAAAGAAAGAAAATATTCTATGAATTCTACAAAGATTATTCACAACAGAAGATAAGGATGGCCCTTGCAGTAAAGCTCAGGATATCTGTAGACAGATAATTCCAAAAAGAATAACAGAAGCAATGAAGGTAAAACTAGAAAAAGGAATTTCTAAAGAAGAGATCTCTAATGCTATTTTGTCCTTTCAGAATGGGAAATCACCTAGGGTAGATGGTTTGCCAATTGAATTTTGTAAAGCTAATATGGATTGGGTGGTGGACAACCTATATAGGGTGTATCAAGAAGCTATTGAAAAAGGATCCTTAGGGAGTGACATAAATAAAGGAATAATAAAGTTGTTACCAAAAGACGGGGATAAGAGTAATATTAAAAAATGGAGGCCTATTACTCTCCTAAATGTATCCTACAAAATTTTAGCAAAATTATTGGCTAGGAGATTAATCGAGATATTACCAGAGATAATTAATCATACCCAAACTGGGTTTATCGAGGGTAGGTATATACTTGAAAGCTTGATAACAACTTGGGAAGCTTTAGATTGGCCAAAAAGAAACAATCAAGAGGTGGGGATCTTTCTTGACTTTGAAAAAGCCTATGATAGAATTGATTGGTCATTTGTGATTGCTATATTAGAGGCAGTTGGTTTCCCAATGGAATTTTGCAAAATGTCAAAAGTTATATTTAAAGATGCAAATGCACAAATTGAGGTAAATGGATCTCTCACTGAGCCTTTCTCCTTGGGTAGGTCCATAAGACAAGGCTGCCCCTTAGACACTACACTATTTGTAGTTGCTACTGAAGCATTGTTCTATATTTTGAGGGATAATAGACTAGATGCCAAAATTAAGGGAGTTGTGCGTCTTGACTACTCTTTGTTGGCATTTAAATTTGCACCTCTGGAACACGTATTTGAAACGGACAGCTATGCATAGTAAAACTGCTCTTCAAATTAGGAGGGGAAGCTCCCTCTTGCTGATGGTGTTGAAAGAAAGTAAACTAAAAACTAAGTTGCCTATCTTTTTGATCAGCTAGAGCACAAGGTTTATAAAACACAAACGCCGCAGCTGAGATTTTCTGATTTAAGAACTTCAACTACGACTAACTTAAGCTAAAGACGTTTCTAACTTCTCAAGTAATACGCAGAGCAAGAGAAACTAGAAATGAACAAGGTTGATTCTCTGACAAAGTGCTTCAATAAACTATTTTCCAACAAACATCTACACACTTCAATGTAAGCTGAAATTAAGATCATAAAAGCATAACACAAATAATGGAAATCTGAGACGTTATACCAAAGAAAAGGAGGCTCATGATTTTATTTCTCAAACTTCTGGAACAAAGATTATCCTAACACATGCACGGAACAAGAACTTGCAGCTAAAGAGGCTTGCAAACTCGTTCTTACACAAGGAGAACAACAATTACAATAACTCCTTGTTGGCTAAAAGAGACTCAACAATTTTTTGTCATAAAACAATTGAACAACACTTGAATAACAAATAGAAGGCACAATAGGCTCAGCATTTTGTTATCACTAGCATGGTTAAAAAAAACTAACGAGCAAAGGCTCTTATTTATAGGCAAGCAGAGGAGTAGGGAACCCTAAAATCTCCTTGGTTTTACAATCTAGGGCTTGCTCAACAAGCAAACTTTATTTCTAAATCTAGAAAGAAGATAACATCTAACACCTAAGAAAGCAGGAAAAGCGGTAAACACCAACTATTACATTTATCTTCTTTCTCTTCTTCAAAGAATGGATAAGAATTGCTCTAAGAATAGAAAGAAAGCTTCTAGAAGAAAGCTTCTTTAAATCTCTATGACATCCACTAAAAAGCAGGAAACTGTGTCCCGGTTCGGTGCATCTATCCCATCAATAGCAAAATTGCGTTTTTCCAAGATATCTTCTCCATTTGCAATTGATCTTAGGAAATCTTCGACCTCATTGGCCACTTTTTCAAATCTTGCTGACATCATGGCAAGGTGATTCATTCTGCCACCAACTGTATTGCTGCTATCACAGTTGCGAACAATACTCTGAAATTGAGCTTGCACTTCATCAAGCCCGACGTAGGAACCATCTTCAAAACTGTACCGAGAAGGAATCTCTGTGACAAACTCATTAATGAAAAGAAGAGTTTCAATCACCCTTTGTCTGTAGGCGATAAACTCCTCGGATATCCTTTCATACATTTTAACTTTGAAGACATGACGCTCTCTCCAAGCAAGGATCTGCCTCTTGTGTTCTTTTGAAACTGCTGAACCATAGGCTATATCTAAATCTACAATGATGATCTCATGCCTTGGTTTTACTTCAGCCATTGATTGTTCAAACCCTTGGATACCTTGACGTAGCTCATGAGCGTGTTCTCTCAACTGAAACATCTGTGCCAAGATCTCCTTTCCTCTGACAATGAAACTCTCGATCCACTTCTGAGTTTCCTTCTGTAATGTCCCCTTCTCAAATGTGATCTTTCCAGTTGACCGTTGGCCTATTCTGGAGACTCGTAGGCTACTCGGATGGTGAAATTAGGGTTTCTTGTTTTTGAGGAGGTTGTTGCTTGAAGATTGGAAATTGGATTGTGGATTCTTTTTGGGTTTTTAGAGAGCTTCGCAATGGTATGGTTAGTTTGGTGTTTCGAGCAACTTCATGAATTTACTATTTTTAGTAAATTCTATTTTTGATAGCAAACAGGTTGGGTTCAGTTCAGTTGGTCTTCTTCTTCAGATGGTTCAGTTGGTATTGTTGTTTTTGGCCCTTGGGTGCATTTTTTATGGAGAGATAAGTCATTTTCATATTATAATGTTTTATTTTAATATTATGACCCCCTTGGCCTAGCTGTATAACTGCATGTCGTTTTAAAAGGGGGAACTTTATGGGTGAATGCATCATCAGGTGAAAGATTAAATAATTTGAAGGTTCAAAATGCTCAAGGTGAAATGGGATGCCAACTTTTGGAGAAGATATTATTTTTAAATTAAAAGATATTGCCTTGGCAAAAAGGGACGCCATCTTGAGGAGGTTTGGTCAAGTCAAAACCCTAAAAAGCATCTTGAGGAGTGGGCGCCCATTCTAGAAGCTTATGGAGGAATCTTCTCAAATCTATAAAAGGGAGTTTTGGGTCTTCAGTTGGTATCTTTTGTCTACCATACTGTTATGCTGCTGGAATATCTCCAGGCAAGCTTCGAGGAAAGCATACCTCCTAGCATTTGGCTCATCTTCTTGCTTGAAAGATAGCAACAAGCTGAGAATTAGATTGTAGTAGGGTTGTTTAGCATTGTAGTTGAGTTTCATTGCATTTGGTGGTTGATGTTCAAGCATTTTGTCATATTCTAGAGTTGCTGATGTTGCATGGCTGTAGGTAGTTTTTACTCATATCTAAAAAAATAAAAAGAATATTGTTCTGGGTGTTTGCTGTATCCATTTCTCTACTTGGGGCGACCCTTGTTGCAACTTTGTGGATTTTTATTTGAAGATTCTGATTTTTCCTAGCTAAATCGCCCCTTTAAGAGGGCCGTACCATTCTGAGTTGGCCTTGGATTTCGTGTAAAATGAATAGAGGATGTTTGGAGTGGTTCTTGCAATTCATCTTGATCGCCATCATACTTAGACCAATCTGCATTTGATTTCTTGTCAAAAGAGTGTGATTTGAGTAAGATATAAGCATTTTAGTGAAGCCTAGGGTTGCTGGTCTGGTATTACAGTCTTAGAAGAATGCAAATTTGTGTGAAATCTGAGTCTAGATAGGCTTGTGGAGTATTGAGGAAGTCTGATTTATCTTGCAGCATTGAGGAACTTTGAATCATTGAGCTTTGACTAACATTCTATCATATTGTAAGCTGATTAGTAGTACTATCAGCAATTCTCTTCTTTATCTCTCATTTTCTCTATTGTACTTCCCACTAAATAAGTGGAAGAGGCTGACTTGCCAACTATTTACTTTCAGTTAGTAGTTTAGGGACCCTCTGACTATATGCTCGCCATCACTCGGCGCCATTCTTGGCTAGGGTTACTTTAGTTCATCATGCATTGATCCTTTGACCATATGCTCGTCTGCACAGGCGCATTCTTGGTTAGAGTTCCCTTCCAGTTTGCATCTACATTAGATCCTCTGACCAATGCTCACACCTTGCCCACATCGGGATCCTGGTGTACATTTTGGTTAGAGTTACTTTCCGCATCTTTTGGGTTTAGAGCTAACCTTAACGGGTGCATGTTGATTGTAATTACATTGTGAAAAAACAAAAAAAAATGGTCCGGTTCATTTCAGTGGTATCAGAGCCATGATTCTACCAACCTGTGCCCTACAGTGATTCAGTTGTCAGATGAGTGACAGTGATTGCAGATACTTCACCAGAAGTCAGGCCAGAAGACAACAGACACAGTTTCCGCCAGTGCTAGAAGCAGATACTTTTTCAGAGGCTTTGAGAGAAATAGGAAGAGCAGTAGATACTAGTAAAACAGTTGAGAACATGTCAGACAACCTTAAGCAGGCCATGGATGAAAGAGATGAAAGGATGGAAAAGAAGTTTGAGGGGATGATTGAAATGATGTCCTGGTTACTTGCACGAATGGACCAGCAAACTCCTCAAAATCAAACTCCTAATCAAAACCATGCTACAGGAGAAAACAGTGGAGTCAATGGGAACAATGGTAATGGAGAGAGTAGAACTATTGGTCAGCATGAGGCCACCTCTAGGCCACTCTTTCCTACATTCACTCAGAAGGAGGGTCCGCCTGTTGAAGCTGCCATCCCTTTTGCAGATGATGCTCGGTAAGCCTACTTGGAGTATACCACCTTACCCCTTGATCTTAGAGACCAATGGTCATTTGATCAATTCTTGAACCAAAGAAACAGAAGAAATGGAGGAAGAACTGATAATAGAGCTCCTATGGCTCCTAGGACTGATTTTCAGCAAGCCCTTGGGAAGGTGTCTTTGGCTCAATTCGATGGAAGTGATATGTGTTCAGCAAGGTCATGGGTTCAGAAGCTTGACAACTACCTTTCACTTCGTCCCATGCCGGAAGAAGATGCCATTAAGTTTGCAACACTACATTTGGAGGGGGCTGCCCATGAATGGTGGTACCATGGTTTGGTCACGCTTGGCCGCAACCTCATTCAAACCTACAATGAATTCACCAATAAGCTGATTGATAGGTTCGACACTAAGGATCTTGAAGTAAGATTTCGCGAGCTTGCACAATTGAAGCATCATGGCTCCTTGGATTCTTACATAGCTGATTTCCAAAGACTTTCCGTGATGGTGCCCAACATCACTGAAAGAAGATTGGTTGTATTGTTTTCTGAAGGATTGGTTGAACCCTTGAAAGGGTGGGTTAAAGCTTTCGATCCACCAAGTCTCGAAGAAGCAATCAAGAAGTCTCGTAGTATGGAATTATCAGCCCCTAGGCCTAAATTTCCGCCCAAGCCCTTTGGCCACAAAAAGGATAAGAAGCATTTTTCAAATTAGCACAAGAAGTTTCCACCGAGGTTGACTGAAGAGCAATGTGAACAGCTTAGAAAAGAAGGCAAGTGTTATACATGTTTGGAGCCTTGGATCAAGGGTCACAGATGTCCTGGAAGAGGACGTTCTAATCAAATGGGAGCCTATTCTGATTATGGATCAGAATCTGATATGTCTGATCAGCAATCTTATTTTGGGGACAGCGAGGAAGAAAAAGCTCCAGAAGAGTCCGACCATGAGCAAGGAGTTGGGGGCCCTATTGCCCAACTTTCCAGTTTTCAAAAGAACGAATCTTTCAAGGTTTGTGGTGGAGTTGGAGGTCACCGAATTGTTGCCTTGATTGACACTGGGGCAACACATAATTTCATTGATGGAGTGGTTGCAAAGAGAGGTCTTAGAACTGAAGAATTTGAAGGCTTCAAGGTCATGGTGGTTGATGGGTTTCATATTTCCTGCAACCAACGAGTTCCTAACATGTCCATGCAGTTAGGCAACTATGAAGTCAAAGATGACTTCTATGTGGTTACTATTGGTGACACAGATGCAGTACTTGGTATACAATGGTTACACTCACTTGGTGAAATCTCTCTCAATTTACAAACAATGGAGCTCAAGTTCCAATCTGATGGAAAGAAGGTGGTGTTAAGAGGAATGTCCAACGGTGGTCCTCGGATTGTGTCATTCAAAAGAATGGAGAGGCTGATTCGGCACGATCAAGTTGAGTGGGCTGCGGAATGCATGGTTCTTCCAGCTAGTCTAGTTGAGACAAAGAGGGACTACCCTCCAGATATTCAGTCTATACTTACCAAGAGGAGTAAGGTGTTTGCTGATTTACCTCCTAGGCCGCCCCCTGAAAGAGGAGCTAAGCATGTCATTGAACTCAAAGAAGGGGCCAAGCTAGTCATCACAACACCATATCGGTATCCTAAGAAGTAGAAGGATGAGATTGAGAAAAACATAAAAGAACTCTTGGAGATGGGTTTCATTCGCCCAAGCAAGAGTCCCTTTGCTTTAGCAGTAGTTCTTGTGAAGAAGGATGGGACCATCCGCTTGTGTGTGGATTATCATGCCTTGAATCGAAGCACAATAAAGAATCGGTATCCTATTCCTCGGATTGATGAGCTCATTGATGAGCTACATGGATCCAAGTTCTTTTCGAAAATTGATTTGAAGTCGGGCTACTATCAAATCCGGATGAGAGGTTTAGATGTCAAGAAGACGACATTCAGATGCCACTATGGTCATTTCGAGTTTCTAGTCATGCCTTTTGGGTTGACTAATGCTCCGGCCACTTTCCAATCTTGTATGAATAGAGTTTTTCAAAAACAGTTGAGGAAGTTTGTGTTGATCTTCTCTGATGATATTCTCATCTTCAGCAAAACATGGGAAGAACATCTCAAGCACTTGGAGGAAGTGCTTAGCATTCTTGAGTCAGAAAACTTGTTTGCCAAGAGTCCAAATGTGAATTTGGAATGAAGGAGCTGCTATACCTTGGTCATATAATCAGTGTTGATGGAGTGAAGGTTGATCCTGAAAAGATCAAGGCAATAGTTGATTGGCCACCTCCAGAAAACTTGACTCATTTGAAGGGGTTCTTGGGTCTTTGTGGCTTCTATAGAAGATTCGTGAAGGGCTACTCCCAAAGTGTTGCTCCTCTTATTGACCTCACGAAGAAGGGAGCTTTCTTTTGGTCAGAAAAGGCTCAAAGTGTGTTCGATAAGTTCAAGAAAATCATGAGTTCTTGTCCAGTGTTGGCCATACCAGATTTTTCCAAGCCTTTCGAGTTGCAGTGTGATGCATCAGGAGAAGGTGTTGGTGCTGTTTTGATGCAAGACAAGCATCCCATTGTGTTTGAAACTAGGAAACTAACGGGTGTTGAGAGGACCTATTCTATCTACGACAAGGAAATGCTTGCAATCATGCATGCATTAGCTAAGTTCAGACAATATCTGGTGGGGAGCAAATTCGTGGTCAAGACTGATCACAATAGTTTCAAGCATTTCATGCATGAGAAGGATTTGAATGAGAGACAACAAAAGTGGGTAAGTAAGCTTCAAGCTTACGATTTTGACAGAGTATGTCAAGGGGAAAAACAACATTGTGGCGGATGCCCTATCTAGAAGGCCTCATTTGAGCTCATTGTGTGAGCTTACTACTGATTGGAAGGAGATGTTGCTTGCTGATTATGCCAAAAATCAGTTTGCAACCAGCATCATTGAAGGTTCTTTCGAAGACGAAAGGTACAAAGTGGTTCATGGTTTGATACATTACAATGGAAGAATCTTTCTGGTGACCGATTCTAAGCTCAAAAAGAAGATTTTGATGACTTTCCATGACATCCCACTAGCTGGTCATCAAGGCTACTTCAAAACATATAGGCAGATTCGAGAGAGGTTTTCTTGGAAGGGGTTGAAAGAGGAAGTTCAACGCTACATCAAGGAGTGTTCCACTTGCCAGATGAACAAAAATGAGCATTCTCTTCCAGCTAGTCTGCTGCAACCTCTTCCCATTCCCAACCAAATATGGGAAAGCATATCAATGGACTTCATCACAGGGTTGCCAAGGGCTCAAGGCAAAGACTGTATTTATGTTGTAGTGGACAGATTAACAAAGTTTGCTCACTTTTTTGCCATCACAAGCACATTTTCAGCAGCTCAAGTTGCAGATTTGTTTTTTCATGAAGTATTTAGATTGCATGGGTTGCCAAAAAACATTGCGAGTGATAGGGACAACAAGTTCCTAAGCACCTTTTGGCAAGAGGTATTCAGGTTGAGTGGTACTGTGCTTACTCCTAGCACTAGTTATCACCCTCAAACTGATGGTCAAATTGAGATAGTAAACAAATGGTTGGAGGGCTATCTCAGAAATTATGTCTCGGAGCAGCAAAGAGCATGGGTGAAATGGCTCCACATTGGAGAGTATTGCTACAATTCATCCTTTCACATGTCAATAAGGATGTCTCCATTCATGGCTCTCTATGGTTACGAGGCCCCTAGCTTTGCTGATTTGGTGTTTGGTGATAGCAAAGCCCTTCAAGCCAAGGATTGGTTGCAGCAAAGTCAAGATATTATGAAGTCTTTGAAGAATAACCTTCAATTGGCACAAAATCAGCCAAAGATGTATGTTGATCAGCAGCGTGTTGAGTGTTCATTTGAGGTTGGTGACTTGGTTTATCTTTGACTTCAGCCTTACATACAATCTACTCTCAAGAAGAGTGGAGCGGGGAAGCTCAAACCTCGCTTCTATGGGCCATTCAAAATTATCAGAAAATTTGGAGCAGTGGCTTATGAGTTGGAACTACCATCGAGTAGTAAGGTTCACAACGTCTTCCATGTGTCTTGCCTCAAGAAGGCACTTGGACACAATGTTGTTGCTTCATCACAATTGCCTCCCTTGGATGAAGAAGGGCAGTTGAACTTGATTCCAGAAGAGATTATTAATTCCAGAGAGTGCTCCTTGGGGAGGAGAATAATCAAAGAATACTTGGTGAAGTGGAAGAACTTGCCTTTGGAGGATGCAACTTGGCAGAATGAGGAGATTCTACAGCATCCAGACTTGTGATTGCTTGAGGGCAAGCAATCTTAGGGAGGGCGGATTGTAATGTCCCCTTGTCAAATTTGATCTTTCTAGTTGACCGTTGGCCTATTCCGGATACCCGTAGGCTACTTGGATGGTGAAATTAGGGTTTCCTATTTTTGAGGAGGTTGCTGCTTGAAGATTGGAAATCGGATTGCGGATTCTTTCTAGGTTTTTAGAGAGCTTCGTAGTGGTATGGTCAGTTTGGTGTTTCGAGCAACTTCATGAATTTACTATTTTTAGTAAATTCTATTTTTGGCAGCGGACAGGTTCGGTTCAATTCAGTTGGTCTTCTTCAGATGGTTCAGTTGGTATTGTTGTTTTTGGCCCTTGGGTGCATTTTTATGGAGAGATAAGTCATTTTCATATTACAATGTTTTATTTTAATATTATGACCCCCTTGGCCTAGTTGTATAACTTCATGTTGTTTTAAAAGGGGGAACTTTACAGGTGAATGCATCATTAGGTGAAAGATTAAATAATTTGAAGGTTCAAAATGCTCAAGGTGAAATGGGATGCCAACTTTTGGAGAAGATATTATTTTTAAATTAAAAGAAATTGCCTTGGCAAAAAGGGACGCCATCTTGAGGAGTGGGTGCCCATTCTAGAAGCTTCTAGAGGAGTCTTCTCAAATCTATAAAAGGGAGTCTTGGGTCTTCAGTTGGTATCTTTTGTCTACCATACTGTTATGCTGCTGGAATATCTTCAGGCAAGCTTCGAGGAAAGCATACCTCCTAGCATTTGGCTCATCTTCTTGCTTGAAAGATAGCAACAAGTTGAGAATTAGATTGTAGTAGGGTTGTTTAGCATTGTAGTTGAGTTTCATTGCATTTGGTGGTTGATGTTCAAGCATTTTGTCATATTCTAGAGTTGCTGATGTTGCACGGTTGTAGGTAGTTTTTACTCACCTAAAAAAATAAAAACAATATTGTTCTGGGTGTTTGATGTATCCATTTCTCTACTTGGGGCGACCCTTGTTGCAACTTTGTGGATTTTTATTTGAAGATTCTGATTTTTCCTAGCTAAATCGCCCCTTTAAAAGGGCCGTACCATTCTGAGTTGGCCTTGGATTTCGTGTAAAATGAATAGAGGATGTTTGGAGTGGTTCTTGCAATTCATCTTGATCGCCATCATACTTAGACCAATCTGCATTTGATTTCTTGTCAAAAGAGTGTGATTTGAGTAAGATATAAGCATTTTAGTTAAGCCGAGGGTTGCTGGTCTGTTATTACAGTCTTAGAAGAATGCAAATTTGTGTGAAATCTGAGTCTAGATAGGCTTGTGGAGTATTGAGGAAGTCTGATTTATCTTGCAGCATTGAGGAACTTTGAATCATTGAGCTTTGACTAACATTCTATCATATTGTAAGCTGATTGGTAGTACTATCAACAATTCTCTTCTTTATCTCTCATTTTCTCTATTGTACTTCCCACTGAATAAGTGGAAGAGGCTGGCTTGCCGCCTATTTACTTTCAGTTAGTAGTTTAGGGACCTTCTGACCATATGCTCGCCATCACTCGGCGCCATTCTTGGTTAGGGTTACTTCAGTTCATCATGCATTGATGCTCTGACCATATGTTTGTTTGCACAGACACATTCTTGGTTAGAGTTCCCTTCTAGTTTGCATCTGCATTAGATTCTCTGACCAATGCTCACACCTTGCCCACATTGGGATCTTGGTGTACATTCTAGTTAGAGTTACTTTCCACATCGTTTGGGTTTAGAGCTAACCTTAACGGGTGCATGTTGATTGTAATTACATTGTGAAAAAACAAAAAAAAAAATGGTCCGGTTCATTTCACCTTCCCACAAATAACTAGCTGTCTCAACTGATGATGATCAGCTGGTGTCTCTAAAACCTGGGGCAGCAACTGGGTAGCCTGTGAAGAACCATGGGAAAGGTTAGAAATATAAAGCCTAAGTTGTTGGATTTCAGCCTTGAGGGCTGCCTTGTCTTCTCCATCCTTGAGCACTCTTTTCTGAAGGCTTTCAGACACAACTCTGAATAGACTAACATCTGCATGTTTGGTATGGATTTCTTCCTTTTAAGCACTAGGAAGACCTTGCTATGTTCGAGGACTTGCCTTGTCCTTTCTTCAATTGAGAGGGATTCCTTATTAGCCCAGTTTACTTGAGGAAGGGGCTGATCTTCAATTCCCTTTTGGGCATACATCGGGAGTAACACATCCTCATCATCATTTGACAATCCTTCGATATCCTCTGAAAGGCAATCTTTCATCTAGTGAAGAGTGAGCTTGCTGTAACTATGCCTTTGCACCTCGAACTCATCTGTACAATTAGCCCAAAAATCTTCAAGGGTGGATATATGAGCATAGTTTTTCTCAAGTTGGCCAGCGTAGACACCATGAGGATCATATGATTGTCTTTCGCTGTAGGGCTTGAGGCCGAGTTTGTCTAACTCATCTCCCATTGTCTTAGCATCTGCTGCTGTCTTGGACGTATAGATTCCCAGTCCCAATGGAAAATTGAGGGCGGGTTTCTTTCTATTCCTCAAGAATGCGTGGATATCGTATGCTTTCCTTAAGAACTCCATGAAGACAACTTCGTCTGATGGGTACCTTGGTAGCATGAGCGGGGCACCTGAATAGCCATACACTCTGAGATAGGTGAAAGTAGGAAATTGTATGAACCAATCTACCCACTCTGCCATCGCTTCCCTGGCAACTGAAGAGATACGAACGTGCAATTCATTTTCCAGGTCCTGCACTGTGTACATCAGAAAAGCCTCGTTCACCCTCTTGTAGTGATGCAGTGACTTAATGAATTCCAATTGAGGATAGTAGTTGTAGATATGTTGTATGCTCAATGATCCCTCAATGTTCAACCCTCTGAATTGACCTTGATAGGCCACTAGGTAGACTAGGTAAGAAACCATATGGAACTCGTGAAATAGGAAGTATTCTGTTAACTACTGATGTAGGTTGTCACTGATAAAGGTGGGCCAATCATAGAACTTAGTCTTCTTCATGATGTGGGGTATGGCGTAGAACATCCGAGGTTGAAACTTGGTAGTATCTTTTGATCCAGTTACCTTGTTGAGCAAGGTGATTATGATAGCAATCTCATCTTTGAACTCTCCTCGCCCGACGTTCTTAGGCAAAGTTTTATGCTTTTCCTTCATCCACCTTTGTGCAATCTTCTTACTGTACTTGTCCTTGTGCATTTTCCATATTCTCTCACATTCACTCTTTGAAATAGTGACACTTTCAGGCCATGGGGGAATGGAAAAACATTTCGTGATCATATCAGGCTTCAAACTGCAAATCAATCTGCCATCAACTGATTGAATCTCCCTTGTAGCCGAGTTGTAATGCTTGATGCAAGTGATTACGAGCTCAAGACTCTGAACTGAAAAAGGAATAGACGCTGCTGCAAGAAGTCCAGAGTACCCCAAGTTCCTGATGGTAGTGTTGCTTGCGCTCTCCAAAGCGTGTAGATCAAACACTGGCTTGATATGATGCAAGTCCGTCTCAGCTGTTTTGATGAAATCATGGTAGAGAGCTGATTTGGCCTTGAAATCATTGGGAGTGTACTCTATTTTGAAAACCTTGAAGAATGACTGTAAACTCGCCTAGGTTCAGACAAGTTTTGAGCAACTTACTATTTTTAGAATGCTGATTTTTCTTCTTCCAACGGACAAATTTTTGAATTTTTTTTTTGAGATATGGATTTTGCTCAGAACTTTATTGCAAGGCAACCCAGGTCATCCGTTTTTGAAATTTTTGATTTTATACTGAAAAAACAACAAATCCTAATTTCTTCAAATTTTCACGAAAAAAGATGGCACCTGGGTTTTGTTCATAATGCAATTAGAAATGGACCCAGTTGATTAGATTTGAAAAACATTTATGGCTGATCAAAAAAGCAGCCAACCCTAGAATTTGAAATTTTCTTGAAAAATGTTGTGATATGGGTTTTCTTCAGAAGACTAATAGTAATTTGAGAGGACCTAGATGATCAAAAATTGAATGCACTAAGGATTACACTGACATGCAAAGCAATAAGCAGCTGCTGCAACTTGATGAATTTTTTGAAAATTTCTTCAGAAGAATGAGATGATAAGACCCAGATGGCTGAAATTTGAAAATCTTGGCCTCCTTGAAAAATTTGATCTTCTAGATGAAAAAAGCTTGAAAAAGCAAGGCCTTATGCTGCTGGTTTGAAAAATTTAATGACGAATCAACAAACTTGAGTTTTTGAATCTTGAAAAATTCTTCAAACTTGCTACTCCAACTTTCTCCTTGGGACGCCACCTGCAAAAATGATGAATTTTGCATTGAAGTGATGTATTAAATAGACTTAAGGTTTGAAATAAGCTTGCTTTCTTTTGCTTTCATCCTCTAAACCCTAAAACCCTCTATTCATTGAACCTGGACATCCATCTTTCATCTCACAAACTTGGAAACTTTGAAAATATTGAAAAGTTTACTAAGGCATGGGAAGTTGGGCGCTCTTCTTGGCTAGGGGCACCCACTTCAAGCAATGTTAAGTCATTTTTTTGATATTTTCAACTTACACAACTTTAACCCCTACTTTGACCTTGATTTCCGACTTGCTGACTAATCTGATGAGCGAGTTGAATGATTCATCGCAAAGCCTGACCCGTTCTAAGAAGATTGTTCTGGAGGCGTCTCTGGTGGAAAACTTCATTTGATCCTTCAAAATCATCAGTGCACAACCTCTCCATGGGTGCCCATCCTTCACAGACTTAGAATATTTTTTAATTTCTTCATTAACTCCTCTTCTTCAGATGATCTTGTCGAATTTGGTGATCCGGGCGTTGGATTGACTGATGGTTATGCTTGTTGCGAAGCTAAGATATTAAGAGAGGTCTGCTGGGAGAAACTTCATCAAACCGTTGAATTTGGGCCTTCAAAAGCTTGGGTGCCCCTGGCAAGGTGGGGCGCTCAAACTCACCAGAGTTAGACTATTTTTCACTTTCTCATGTTTGCTTTTGAATCTCAATTCTTAGCTCTCATCAAACCCTCTGTTCAGCTTCTTGTATCTGGCGACTACAAACTCCGATTGACGAGCTGAAGATCTCGTTGGAGAGCCTGATCGACTCTGAAGAAATCACATTAGAGCTACATTTGCAAATTCATCTGTTTAGGCCCTTGAAAACTTGGGCGCCTCTTCTCTCGTGGGGCGCTCATTTGCTCCATAACCATTTTTCATCTGATTTTCATCTTCCTTTTCAAACCTCCATTCTGTATGTTCCACTTTGATCTGAATCTGCCGGAGATTGGACAGTCGAATGCTCTGACAGAGATAGGCGTTGCGAAGTTGGCTGAATACTAAAGAGATTGAGCATATTCACAAACCCTAACTGCCAAGTTAGGTGCTCCAAAAAATTAGGCGCCCCTCTTCACCTGGGGCGCCCAAAGTTCCCATACTTAGTCAAATTTTGATAATTTTCATGTTTTTCATTATGACTTCTGTTTGGATCTTCCCTGTTTAGCTTTGAATCCCAGGTGATTGGATGATCCATTGACTGCACCGTTGGATTCGTTGCGGAGCTGGAAGAGAGTTGAGCAACTTTGATTGGAGGCTTAAACCCTAATTTCAACTTTTAATGCTCTAAAAAGATGGGCGCCTATTCTCTCCTGGGGCGCCCATGGCAAGCAACGTTAGAATATTTTTCATAGTTTTCACCTTCCTTCCTCGTTCCTCGTGCTTGCTCTCTAACTCACCTTCTGTTGAACGCCTAAGTGTTGAATTTGATGCCTGGCAACTGACTGACCTTCATTGATGGCCTCAAAGCTCCTGATATGCTTATGAAAAAGCAGAATAGATCCACTAGGGCAAAACTGATCTTTTTGAGATTCTGACTGCACCAACCTAATATGGAAGTATTTTGAGTCAATCAAAATTAGTTTGGACCCTATGGGACCAACTTTCTATTTTTAGAAAGTTTTGCCAGTATCCGTTTCGAAAGAAACCCAAAAAAAACCCAGAAAAAGTTACTATTTTTAGGAAATTTCTAAAAATAGCAGTTTTCCTAAAAAGTAGGGATGAAAAACTGAGATCTAGGTTTTGTAGATTAGGTCCCTCTGAGCAGACCTAGATCGTCAGATTTTGGAAATTTTACGTTTTAACCCCTCATACAAGACACGCACACCCAAATTTTGACTTTTTGACAAATTTAACAAGACTTTTACTCATTTCTCAAAATGTCTAAGTGTAACAAAAAATTTAATTTTGGGGTACAACACTCTTCATTGATTAACATGCAATTTACAGATGACACTACTCTCTTCCCTGAATTGACAGAAGAAAATATGGATAACCTCGTGAACAAGTTAAATATCTTTTGTCAAGCCTCTGGGTCAAAAATCTCAGATGCTAAATCCTTACTGCTAAGTTGGAAAGCAGATCCTCCCATATGGTTCTCAAAATTTGACTGACAATAACATGGACCGGACAAAATTGTTATATATTTGAGTATCCCATCCTCTATTAATCCTTCCTTAAAAGGTATGTGGAACTAGATGTTTGCAAAAATTGAGAAAAAGCTTAAGAACTAGAACAACAATTATCCATCCCTTGCTGGAAGAGTGCAGGTTTGCCAATTTTTTTGGTCTTCCTATTCCATTTATTATTCCTCAATTTGGTTTTTTGCTAGTTACCAAATCAATAATGTTCAAAAGCTTATAAGAAAATTTCCGTGGTTAGATGGGAAAGGCAATGAAAAGAAACATGTTGTTGATTGCCAATGGTGCTGTATTGGAAAGGAAGGAGGAGGGCTAGGTTTATAGGACTTGAAGAAACAAGGTATGGCCTTAGATTCTAAATGCATTGTAAAGGCATTGGTTGGCAATGAGCCCTAGAAAATCCTGATTAGAAAAAACATTCAAGAATTTGTGCCAAAAAAGGCAAAGGTATGGAAAAATTTGCATATGCATCATATTCTATTTGGTAACTTTAGTATAAAGCCCTTTGGATCTATGGTCTTTGCTAGCATCTAGAAGTCTTGGGAGTCTTGTAAGCACTTGATTTCAAGTGGAGCATGTTGTGACCTAATCACACATTCCCTCTCCCGCCCGCTCCCCATTCCCCTTTAGTCTTGTCTGGTGTCTTAGTGTTAGAGGTGGTTCTAGCGTTAGCTCCAGTTTCTTTGAGTCTCCCTTGAGCCAGAAGTGGGTCGACACTTCTAGGGTCTGGGTTTGAGTTGAAAGTTGTCATGATTTGGGGTAGTTGAGTAGGTCAAGTTAGTGCTCGAGGGGTCAAATGAAGTTTCTGATGCCACAGGAGTGTTCAGAAGGGTTGTTGGAGTAAAAATGACTGTTCTTCGGGTGAATTCGGACAACCTGCTTTTTTCGTGCTTTTTTTTTTTTTAAAGTTCCATTTTTGGCATTTTGGGACCAATCGGGATTTACTATTTTTAGAAATTTTGCTTTTTGCTTTTATTTTCTATTTTTAGTAATTTCTATTTTTAGAAAGTGCCAAGGTTAGGGTTTCAAAAGTGTCAAGGAAGGAGAATGCTAAGTTGAAAACCTATAAAGTCTGCCCCAAGCAAGAAGTCTTCCTCAAACCATGAAGTTCGCTCATGATGAAAATTCAGTTGAACTCTTGAGAAATCCAATTAAAAGGGAAATCCAGTTGGAAGAAAATCAAGCTGAAATCCAATCCAGTTGAGAGGAAAATCCATTTGAATTAAAATCCATCAAAGAGGAAATCCACTAAAGGTCATATGAAACCCAGTTGAAGTTCGCCCACCTCCAAGAGTAAAATATTCAATTCAATGAAGTAAAAATTCTAGTTGGGCGGATACGTCTAAGTCAAGAGAAATCCAATTTGACGTGGATAAAATTGCCTAAGGAGAGTAAAATCCAATTGAAACCTCAAGAAATCCAAAGATACCCCCTAAGGTGAGAAATTCACTTGAAATGATAGGAAATCCAGTTGGGGGGCGTATTTCTCACGAGAAGGTCCACAAATTTGCCTAAGGCATGAAGTTTACTTGGGAGAGGGATAAAGAATCCAGTTCAAAATCAAAAAATTCCACATGGGGGTTGAATTTCTTCTAGCAAGTTAAAACAAAGTTAACTCAAGTATTTTTTGGAAACTTCACAAGCAAGCCAAAAGGAGAAAAACAAAAAAAAACAGAGGCACCCAAGAAAAAATTAGAAAGAGGGAGCTTTCTTCCTTCTTTTCTAAATAAATCATCCAATCATGAGATGGGCCGAATTTCTTAAGGAAATATTTTGCCTATAAAGAGAGGCGCTTGAAGTTTTTTTTTCTTATTCAACGCAAGTCTCAAGTTCTTCTCAAGAAGCTACAGTATAGCCATAGGCGACTCCCTTAATTTTGCAGCGTTATCCATGAGTTGCAAGGTTAATCAATCTGAGCAGAATAAGCGAAATACATTCACAAAGTGTAGGTTTTAGTCAAGAACTTCAAGCTTCTATAGGTTTACAAGCTGCAAATTTGGAGAGAAATAAGAATTTAAATTTTAAGTTTGCAGACCTGTAGATAAATTCCAGCTTTAAACCTACGAATTCCAGTTAAAAACTTTGAATATTCTTGAAGGGACAAGGGTTGGTAATGAGAATTTATTTTTTCTATTTGCATTTATTGCAGGCTAAATTCTGATTTTTTAGTTTCTCATCAATCCTTGCAGTCAAGTTGAAATTCTGGAATTCTAAATCAATTTATTTCACCATTAATGCACTCACCCGACTTTAGGATTTTAAGCATAACACCTTCTTTATAATTTATGCATGTTTTCTAACTTCAAGCTTCATACAGGCGCCATGTCTACATCAAAGAATGTAGGAAGAGGAGTTAGGAAGAATCAAGTCAGGGAGGTTCTCAAAGGGTTCTATCCAGAATCCCAGCTATCATTTAAGTGGAGGAAAGTTAGAGATACCAACTTTGAGCAATTCAATGTAATCCAACACAAGAGAAGAATGTTTGGCACCCAAAAGGAAATGCTTACGCCCATAGCAGCAAACATGATCAAATGTGGACTTCATCAAGCGGTCAGTTTTCCACCTACGGTTCAATGTAGTGAGTTGATGGTTGAATGCACCAGAAGGTATGATCCACAAGCACGATCCATCAAGGCATCTAATGGGATCACTTTGGCTTATTTCACTGAAAACTCAGTCAGGGAAGTGTTTGGCATTCCTCGTCGCCACAAGATGTTGAGCAAAACTCAAGAGGAATCACAAGCAATGTTTGATCAAGTGAAGGAGGCCTACATGGATATAGTCAACACTAATTGGGTCAAGGAACCAAAGAAACATCGCTCGAAGTTACCCTAGAGGTTAATTTGCATTGATTTCAAAGAAGAATATAGTGATATGATCCATATGTTGAACAGAGTTATGGGTACTCCTCAAGGGGCATTCTTTGAGGTTTGGATGTTCCCATATGTGGAAGAAGTTGTATTGGGAATGGAAATGATAAATTGGGCTAAATTGATAAGTGATAATATTGACATCCAGTTGAGAAATCTTGCGAAAACAAAGACCTTCTACATGAGTTCTTACGTAGTGTACATCCTAGCCCGGTTCACAAAGTATAGAGGATTAATCTGTAAAGGAGAAGTAGGGCCTTAGAGTAACCAATTCAAGGTATGTGATTGTTACCCTCAGCTGCAGCTGCACCATAAAGACAATTACAAGATAACTAATGATGCATTTCTCATGTACATCACTCGGCTACTTCAAGGAGGAATCCATAAGAGGTTATCCAAAGAGGCCATGGCATTATTGGAAAAGTTTGGATCATGGTTCATTCAATTTCTTACCTTCACATACTTGAGGATCCACGGATTTGCAGAAGCTCCATACAAACTCCCACGATACCCCATAGATAAGGTGGGCATGTTTGAGGTTACAAGACAGTTGGTTCACTTGGATTCCATCCAGAAGAAAGAAAATAAGCAAGGAGTGCATTTTCCCATTGTGATAGGGAAGATGTTGGAAGTCTGCCCTTCGTTACAAGCAGTCAAGACAGCCAAATCAGAATTGCAGTTTTATAAATTGGGCATGTACAAACCAAGGTCAAATTTTGATCCGTACTTGAAAGTTTATGGAAAGAAGTCACTTCATGTAATGCAAATAGAAGACTATTGGTCCAACTTAGTAGATGAGTATGGAGTAAGAAAGAAGATGTGGTCTAGAATACCAGTAGATCTTGTGAAGAGGTGTGACTTGTTCCCTATTCTAGACCAGGTGAAAGACAACAAAGAGTATGTACATCCCCAGTTTGAACAAGAGAAGAATAAGCCCATCTTATTGCCAAATTGGACATAGCCTGAGTTAGCAGACTTGAATGTGTTAATGAAAGATATCATAGCTAGTTCCAGGGAGTGGGTAGATCACCAAATTAGCAGATTGAGAAAGGAAGGTGTCTCTCTCACCTACGCCTAAGTAGTGTAGGGGTTCTCTCTAGTCAGGGTGAAGCAACTAAATTCAGTAGAGGAGAGGAAGGTCTTAGTGAACTTCCAAGTTCAAGCAAAAGGAAAGTAATGATTGAAGGTCCTCAAACAAAAGTGATTTAAATAGCAAGTGAAGAGTCAGAGCTCAAGAAGCAAAAGGTTAATGCAACTCCATCATCTTCAAGCACGCCATCCCTCAAGGTAATGGAAGAAGCATCTATTGCTGAATGTGAATCACATCATGAACAAGGAGCTGAACTTCAAAGTGTAGAACAACTGGAACCTCTTCGAGAACAAACCTTCATAGATTATATGGAAGGAGAGGGCACACTTATGATTGAAGACATAGGAGGTACTGAGATCTTAGAAGCCAATGAAGAATTGGGTGAAGAGATGATTTCTACCTTAAAGGGGATAAATGATGATATTCAACTAGAGGATGGGATGGAATTATTTATTGTACTAGATTGGTTGACCGAAAGCCTAATGAAGAAGCCCAAGCCATTGAATGAGATTTAGCCAATCGAAAGTATGCAAGACTTCTTGGAAAGGATTGGTAAAGTTAAAATACCAAAGAAACCTAAGAAGTATTCTCAAATCACTAGAGATGGTACAGGATCTAGGCTCTTACAGGTAGCAGTTCCAAAATTTGATAAGCCTAGGGACAAAATTACCCCTATGGATTATGAAGTTACAACACTCGACATTGGACCAACCACAATAGAACAGTACTTTCATGAGTTAGCTGATACCTTGAGGGCTATTAAAGAAAAATTTGACAAAACAAAGGAGAAGAAAGAAAGATTGGAAGTGGAGAACTTGAGATTAATAGAATTTATTAAGCAAATGACGGCCCCACTAAGGCAAGAGAATGAGGCTTTCATTCCACCGTCTTCCCTTCCTCAAGAATCCGTTGACAGCCTTGAAGCAATGAGAGTTACAAGTCAAGCAACCAGAAGATGGGTCAGAAATACCTCAAAGCAAGTGGAGCAATTCCTGGAGAGGTGTGTTCAAACTTACGATAAATCAGTTTTGCTTGTAACTGAAATTCGCCAGGTGGAAGAGAATTGGGAGGATTTCCAAAACGTAGAAGACAAGATGATACCTCGCCTAAAGGCATTAAAGGAAATATCTATGCAAGTGTTGGTTCAAGAAGATGTTATTGATGATGGAGCTTCTTATGACTTCAATAGATGGTACTGTTCCTTGCTAGCAAAAAATAAAACATATGATAAGATGAAAGAGGAGTGTGCTGGTATGCAAAACTCTCTTGGAAAGATACAGCTTAGGATCCTCACATCGCTTGAAGGATTGACAGGACAAGAGGCCAATGATACAAATGGTTTGAATTGGGAAGATTTAAAGGAAAATGTGAAAAGTATTTATTTCAAAGAGATGGAGGCTATTAATGAAAATTGGCTAGATGATATGTTATCTCTCTTGATCTATATGAACAACTTTCGAAGGCAAGAGGGTAAGTGGGAGGACACTTTTGCTCAATGCATTGAAGCCTTGAATGTAATAGGAGTGAAATTGGATACCTTACCGAGCATATCAATGGAGGAACTCAATTTAGTAATGGCAAAGTTCATTGCATTCACAGCTAGAGAACAAGCCAAGGGGAATTGCGTTTTGGAATCTAGCTTGCTTGATTAGCTTGCAAGGTGTCAATGTCTTCCATGCTCCAAGTGGCTCTTCTCCTTGCGCCATGTGTTACAGAAGTTAGTTATGCTTTTCTAATTAGGGTTTCTGGAAATAATCTTGGCCGTTGATCTCAAATCAATTTGGGTTGTTGCTTTGTGCTTGGGGTGCCTATATAAGCCCTTCTCATTTCATTTGTTCAAAGAGACTTGTGAAATTGTTGCTAGAGCACTATCAAAATAATAATTAGCCTCATTGATGAGCATTTGTTAGTTTGACAGTCAGCATGGTTTCATATTTCCTCAATAGAATAGATTTGTTTTCCACAATTTTAAATGAATGAAGGATTGATAGTGTTGGTAATGGTGAAGTTAGTTCATACCCTTTTTAAATTGAATGATTTTCAATTTGATGTGTAAGGTTAGTTTGAACTTTCAAATTGAAGATGGCCTTGAGTAATAGGATATCATTTGCGAATCCCTTTGAAGATTTCACCATCTTTGTCTAGTTGTTGTACTTGGAAAAACAAAGATAGGTTCAATTTCGCCATCCAACACTTGTCGCTTTAGTTCATAGGAATAGTTTAGAATTACTGTAGTCTCTAAAACCCTTATCCTTTTCTATTTTATTTTCAAGGATTGACAGTAGTAAGATCCCAGCACTCATAGACAATAGTATCCGTATTCCAAAGTGTTGAAAAGTTGTTGCTAAAGTCTTAAAGGAAGAAGGATTGAACCAATAAATCGAGCGTAAGTCCCCCTTGCAATACCAGTAAAACATAGCAAACCAACTAAGACTATCCTATATGCACTAGGAACCTTGGAGTCTACTTTGTGATCACTTAGCTTAGCACATTGGAAACTTTGTTCAAGAGAGAGTAGGCTATTCCATTGGGTATTTTATTCTAATGTTGGTTGAGGTCACAAAACCCGCATCAACAGAGAGGTGATTGTAAAAATAGCAGCAGTATACGGGGGTTCAGATTTGTTTGGTGGAATTTGTATAACAATAAAAAACCTCTGGCTTTAGTGCAAGGTTGCTCAACCAAGAAATGGAACTGCAAAGGAATATATTGTTTTAATGATATTCTGGATAGAGATAATTTGAAAACCTGGGACCAATTAAAAAATGAATTTCACATTGCAGATGCTAATTAGAGAACATTCTCTGTTGTTAAAAAGGCATTGTGTACAATTCAATTTCTGGTTAAAAATATGAATAAGAAGATTATGAAAGTTTCAACTAGACTGATGGCACTCCCCTCCTAAATGTCAAGTTTGTTAATCTAAATAAAATGCTTACACGCCCCCAAGAAGTGCTTGACCATGTCAATCATTCTTGGAAGCTAAAAGTGGGGAAAAAAGAGTGATCTGATATTGTCAAAGTCTATTGGTCTAATAGAATTGAGCCGAAAAAATGTTGTATCAGACGGTTGTTGTTGATTAAAAAGTTAGTTATTGGTCCTAGATCATTGCTTTGTTCTATTTGCAAAGGTTCAAAAGATATGGAACACATCTTTTTTAAATGTCAATATGCCTCTATTATCTGGTCAATGTTCATGTGTAATGTTCTAGGATGGGATTGTAGAAAGGATGTCTCTTGGTTTGAAATTTTGTCTGGGCATGTAAAAGATCTTAATGCTGAGTCAAATTTGTTTTGATCAATTTTGTCTACTAAAATTCGGTGGTTTCTATGGAAAAGGAGGAATGAACACTTATACCAGGGCAAAAAGAGGGCTCTTACTGAGTCTAATTGTAGACTCACATATCTTTTGATTGTTGAACAGGTAACCTTAACATTGAAAATGCCTTCAGACAGGTTCATGAAAATTTTGGAGGAAGGTGCTGCCCAACTGTTCAAGAATGATATCCAAGAGGCTGATTATTGGCCTCAAGATCTAAGGAAGACTGACTCCAAGTTTCAGAAAGAGTATCTAGACTTTCAAAACAAGTATTCTAAGCTTGATCAATACAAGATCCAAAAAGATGAAGCAGTAAGGGATCTGCAAATAACCCACCAAAACTTTAACAACAGTAGCTGGGAAAACATATCACCGCCAATAGGAGCCTTTCCTGGGCTTGATTCATTCAAACTGAGTAAAAACGCTCCTAGCAGCAAAGAAAAGTGATGGAAAAATGATGTAATGTTGATATTGTAAATCATGCGATTATAGACTTTTTTTTATTCGAACTATGTTGTGTATCTATTGTCCTGTAGCCTAGTTGGGCCAATGTAGTAAATGTGAGTACCCTGGTCACATTCATATTGTAAACCAGACTCTTTTATTTTGGTAATAGAATATCAATTTAAAAAAAATATGGTAGAATGATGATTGGTTTTACAACTCTCAAACTAATGGAATGTTATTTTAACCTTTTGTTTCTCATATCTCATCTTGGAGAGCATCCTCTAGTTTGATTTCTGAATGTGTTTTATATTTGTTTGCTCACATCCCCAGATGGAAGTGGATTGTCTTTTCATATTTAAATATCCACTGATCATGATTGTCAGTTAATGTTGTTCTATGCATTGGCAGGTTTGTGTAATGTAAGTTGAGGCAGCCCCACCACAAATATATTCATGTTCATGAATGAAGGTTGGTTGTGTGCTGAAGGGAGGGCTGACTGATCTCTTCCTTTGGCACCTCTGCACCCGCCATTTTCTTTTGTTTCTCTCTAACCCTTATCTCCTTTTCTGAATCTTATGCCTCCTCTTTTCTCTTTTCCTTGCAAGCATTAGTTTAATCTTTACCTTAGACAAGAACCAAACTTCTCTAGAGGTTGCTTGCACATTTGAAAGCTGTGAGTGTAGTCATTCATGACTATGTTGTACCCCATTAGCATCATCAGCTTTCCCTAGCCTCATTGTACCCCATTTTAGCATCTTGGGCCTTCCTTGGCCCTCGTTGTAATGTTCCCAACTACTATTTTTTTGTAATATTAAAATAAAATGCAAACCCTCACACTTTTTGATCACTAAGATCCTGATCTAGGCAAGGTGAGAGCATATGATGATTGGGAAACTTATTGGCAGCAAGCTGCACAGTTCTAAATGTATGCAGCAAGTCTTGCCAGCATTAACATCCAAACTTAAATTCCAAAGGAAATCTGGTGGTGAACAACACAAATGTTACAATATGAATGACAAGGAATGAAAAACTCCTATTTTAATCCTAGGAATTATATCAAACAGTTTTCCAACAATCCAGATATATGCATTTTGTCAAATAGTTGGAAAACAAACTGCAGATACATAAATATAAAATACCCAAAATATGAGCAAGGCTCAATTGAGGATGGAGCGGCTGATACAATACTGAACCTAGCTGTTTATAATTATCATAACAGCAGTTACCTCTGAAAATCAGCAAAATCAAACCCTCTAACACTATAGTGGCACTGTAGTAGTATTGTAGCAATTGAAAATGACTTCAATTAATCTTCTCTTATGGCAGCCATAACCCTATTTTGATTGGAAGCAAGAGTTTCATAGTTATTCATTAAATTGCTCACCAAGAAGAAATAGAAATCTCCAAACAAAAGCGAGCAGAATATGTAATGATATGCAGAAAGTAAGCAAATAATCAATCAACAATGCCTAGCTCAGATATGACCTCTATATGAAATCACCATAAAAAGGATCGGAGTTTTCATCCTCAAGATAAACAATGATCATTCTTCAATCTTAGAAGAAGAAATTTGTTTTAAAAAATGGATCAATTCCTCATACCCCAAACCCCTCTTTTATAGCTTTTTGAGGGATTTTAATATTATTTTTCTTTTTACCTTTTCCCTCTAAAAATAATTAAAGTGCCCTTTTAAAATACTTTAGATACTTTATCTTTAAAATATTTGAATTTAAGTCATCCCTTTTTGAATAAACATAAAGTTACCTTTTGGATCATATAAATTAAATTATTAATTAATTATTCCCTTTACAATATCCTAGTAGCCTATAGAAAAACTAAATATAGGCTCAGGGTCTTTTGCTGGCCTATGTCCTAGAAGGAGGCATGACACTTCTTGTTTGTTTGTAGAAGCCAACAAAACTTAAACACATGCAAGCTAGAAAATTAGCACATAGATCAATTCATATTACATCTTGAGATCATCTATATATAGCAATACAATTACAAATCAAATCCATGGATAGAGTTGCAAGGGTTATTTGTAGTAGGCATGGCACTTCATGGTAAAACTATATGCACAGAAAAATCCTTATTGGATCAGCTGATTGGTACCCTAGGGCAGAGGAAACATCATCACCATGCTCATACAAGTCATCTAGTATCAATTTATGATCCTCCAAGGGAAGGCATTCCATACAATCACATCTAGGCCACGCATGCCCATTTCATTAGATATAAACATGGCATTGCACCTAAATACATGCTTTGGAGGGTTCCACACATACTAGTAGGTGTTTGAAAGTCTTCCCAAGTCCAATTTCCTTTAGATAAGAGCATTAAACCCTTACAATACAATTATCGAGGGAGGTTCGAGAGTAAATGTATTTCCTGAAGATACATGGAAATGTCTCAAGAAACCAACCCTCCGGTCACTGACCTTCCAACTGGTATGAGTAGATCAACATGGAAGCAAACTATTGGGAACGTTGTTGTACCCAAACCAAATTTTTTGCTTCATCAAGGCATTTTGCATGAAATAGTTTAAACCTTGCTAAAATGATGTAAAGTATAGTTTTTGGGCAATATCAAGCTTGGAGTTTTATCAGTATTTTGTCAGTCAAAGGCAGTTCCATTGATCAGAACCTGAATCAGAGGCTCAGAACGAAGCATTTCACAATGAAGGAGCGTTTCATGACAACAACTATGGTTTCGCATGATCATTTCAGTGGTCAAGACGGAGTTTTTAGTGATTAATTTATGAAGATTTCTTAGAGAAAAGCAAGAAAGCGCACATGTAGCCCAGGGGTTCCCTTCTTTTTGAAGGTCAAGATTTTGATGAAAATGCTCATAAATACAATCAAACTCTTTGGAATTGGTCTACCTATCCGACAAGCTATCTTGCAAGGGTATCCAAGACCCATAACTTTGGCAACTGGCGACAGAAGTTGAAGTTTTCAAAGTTACAGATTGTAAAAGCTTGTTCTTTTTCAGTAAAAGTGCACCTGTAGCTTGAGGGTGCCTTTCTTAAAGGGGTGTTGGATCTTGATATTTTTGATGATTGATATAGTCAATCTCTTCACTACTAGTCTGCCTATCCGATAAGCTATCAAACGCGGTCATCCGAGTCCCAGAGCTCCGGCAGTGGACGTCTAAAGATGAGCTTATAAAGAGATTTCACATCTTTGAGCTTCTTCATTGTGTTTCTAGTGCAACTATAGCTTAGGGGCGCTTTTCAAAATGACCCTTAAAATGATCCAGTTTGCTGATGATGTCTTCCTGACATCAGTGCTACTCTAGTCCAGCTTCGCAATGCACCAAGTTGCCTATTAATCCGACATTCTGACAGATTGTGGCGGAGATTCTACCAGGCACGTAATTTCATGGGCGGACTAGCATAAAATGTTCAGTGTATTTCTGTAGGCCAAAGGCGCCTAGCTTTTAGGCCTGTCAAATGAGGTTGTTCGCATTCAAAGTCTTCACGAGACTTGAGTGCAATTACTTTATCTATTCAACAAGCCTAGCCGTCAGCCTTCAGGATTTGGCAAATGCTCATATGTGCGAGGTCTTTTGTAAATGTTGAAAAATGAAGACATCCAGAAAATGGCCAAGTATGAAGCGTATATTTTAAATAAAATACGCACTTGCATTTTTGAGGTCTTAGAAGCAGTTTTCTTGCTTCGTCACCTCTAGAGACTTCTCTCGTAGGTCCTTCTGGTTGCTCATCAGAACAGACAGTGCTCGAATCGGGTTATCCTAGCTTCAGATATCAAAGGTCAAAGTAGGGCATCTGGTTGAGAGTTGTACTTTTGTCAAAATGGTGTCAGTGCAACTGTAGCCTAGGGGTGCTTTTACTTTTGAGGCCCTTAATGCACTTTTCAGATGCCTTGCGTACAGTCGTTGGATGCGGAATATCTCCAAGCATGTAGTGAGCTTGGTTTCCTGTCAGTAGGGTTCACCGTTCGTCGTTGGCAGCCGTTTGAAGTGTCAGATGGCAGTTTGGAGAAATGGTTAAGTCTGGTACCTATAAATGAATTTAATCAAGGGCGCCTAATTTTTCAGGGTGTTAAATGACGGATTTTGCAGTGATGACTCCCAGCAGACATTTCTTCCTTGCTCTGCAGGCTTCGCGATGAATACGCCAGCTCAGTCTCAGTATCACCCGGTCACCCAGAAATTAGTGTCGAAGTTGGCCAGTTGTAACTTTGTAGTCAGCTATAAAGTAGGAAGTTAATAAAAAGTGTAATATCTTGAGCAAATGGACACCTATAAGCTCAAATGATGACTTTTCGGAATCAGTGAAGTCTAACGGTGAAACCTAAAGCTTCATTTGGTTTGTCAACTGAAGTTGAATAATTTTTAATATTTATTTTGCATATGGCGAATTTCTATAATTGGCGCCTTTTGCAAATTGCATAATGAATATTTTATTTTTCAAACTTCGAGTCAGTGGTAGTGAAACTGAAAGGGGTCCAATTAGAAGGCGTCTATTTCAGTCAAGGTTTTTGATCTTGTAGTTCATAAGATGGTGCGAATTTTCTTTATTTAAGTAAATTCGCCATCTTCATTTATAATTCACCAAGCTTCAAGAGAAATTCGTATTTCTTAAGAGGAAATTCATATCTTAAGAGAAATTCGTATTTTTCAAGGAAAATTCATTTCTTTAGAATAAAGGCGTATCCTTAAGGTAAAATTCACAATTCTTCAGTTTGCAAAGGCGAATTCTCAGAGATTAAGGAAATTCGTAATTTCTCAAGAGCAAAGGCGTATTTTTCAAGAACAAAGGCGAATTCTCAGAGCAATCAAAGGCGAATTTCTTATCTATTTCCAAAGGCGTTTTCTCCAAGCAGATTTCAGTTCATTTTTATCAGTAATTTGAAGAATTCAAGGGAAATTTTCATTGAAGAAGAGCATACAAAAAACGTCTTTTTCCTCCTTGGTTCTCAGATTTCTCTCAAATTCCAATTCGCATGTTCCTGAAATTGGCGAATTTGACAAGTCCAAACATCTGGATCACTTCTATATAATTTCCTCGAGTTAAAATCGTGCGTTTGATTTTTCAAGAATTTTTAACTTCAGAACATTCATTCTCGAGTTTCTAATTTTCTCAACTGAAAACTCTTTGCATGGTCGGGTTGAAGTTAGATTTTCGCATTTTTGACGTTCTGGGTTGTCTTAGAATCTTTTTCTGGACAAAACCCATATCTCAAATTTTCTGCCGAAAATAACTCTTCAAAAGGCTATTTTTAGCTTCAGCAGGCTATTTTTAGTTCTCCAGAAATCTTGTCAGAACATAGTCGAGTTCATAGTCAACAGGGGAGTTTTTTAGAATGCAGTACACTCAGCTCGAATATAGGACCAAGACAGTCCTTACTCATGACTTTCTCAAGACAGTTGAAACAGATCTTCACAAGGTGTTGCCAGAAGCAGTTCTAGATCCGGTCAAGATCAGAGCTTCGATTATTCAGAATATTGAGCAGTCTGGGTTATTGGAGGCCGCTTCCATACCTATCTCCGTTCATTGTGTTGAGTTCGTGATAGCTTGTATTAAGCATTACAACTCTACTACTTGTGAGATAGTGTCAGTAGATGGATGAGTCATTTGCAATCTCAAGCCTTTGGACATCGAAAGGAGTTTCGACATACCTCAACACCCTAACAGTCTTGTTATTTCTACGGAGAAGTGTGAATAGGCATTCAACGCTGATGTAGACAAGTGCCAAAATAAAATGGCAGAAAGATGGTTAAAACAAGCGAAGAACAGATTGCCAAACAATGTGGGTCGTGGTGAATACAAGGATGAGTACGCAATTCTAATCACACTCTTGAATCGTGTCTCAGGTCAAGCACATGCGAATGTTTTCCAACTTTGGATGTATTACTGAAATAAACCGAGCCAAATTTTTTCGATTTTTTCAAAAGCGAGTTACAATTAACAAGCACCCGTTAAGGTTAGCTCATAAACCAAAACGATGCTAAAAGCAACTCTAACCAGAATGTACACCAGGATCCTGATGTGGGCAAGGTGTGAGCATTGGTCAGAGGATCTTAAAGGAAATGCTGAAACAAGAAATCTAACCAAGAGATGCGTCGACGAACAACGAGCATACGGTCAGAGGATCCCTATCTATTGCAATACTGAAAATTAACTCAACACCAAGTATGTGCTACTCAATCCATGATGGATAAGAGGCGACCATATGGCGGAGACTTATGAAATTACAATGCAAATCAAGTAAATAGGCGGCAAGCCAGCCTCTTCCACTTATTCAGTGGGCAGTTACAAACATGAGATTAACAGAAATAAGAAAGATGCTAACAGTACTACTGTTTAGCTTACAATAATAGAGTTTTCAGCAGTTAAACACAAGATAAGAGTCTTCTCACATCTGCAACAATGTATAAGATTATCCTTAATGCTCTCAATGCCTTTCTTTTCAAAACCTAGCTCAAATGAAGGATTCAATACAAGCTGTTATGATAGAGCTATGACTGAAACTGGTAATCAGCATGACAGAAACTCAAAGATATGCTCACAACTCACTCACCACTCACCCAAAAAGCATGAAATCTAACGCAAACAACTGCTATGATGAAGGCGCCTATGATGAAGATACAAAACAGAACTTAAATGTTGTTATTTATTTTCTGCACAAATCCCAAGGCAGCTAGAATGGTACGGCTTTATGAGAGGGGCGATTTTCTTCTTAAAATTCAAGTTTTTCACATTAAAATCTGAAAATTGGTGCAAAGGGGCGCCCACCCTAGACAAGAAGAAAGGAACAATACCCAGAATGAAATCTTTTTGTATTTTTGAAATATGAGTGAAAACTACAATCATCTATAATCTCAGCAACTCCAGAAAATAATATGAAAATGCAACTAACTGAACTACAAGTGCATTAACTCACAACACAGCTATCCTCACTACAAAATTCACTCAAAACACAAGCAAACCCCTCTACTAGGTGCTGTCTCACAAGCATGAAGTTGAGCCAAGCTAGGAGGCATTCATTCCTCGAAGCAATCCTCTCACCATTTCGGCAACATAACTTTACTCGAGATGTTGGATGATGAAAATGAAGACCAAGACCTCCTTTTATAAACTTGTGATGACTTTCCAGAAGCTTCTAGAAACCCTAACTTTCAAATTTGAATTTTCCTCTTTTCCCTCCAAAGATGGCATCCCTTTTGTCTTGATGCAAATTTGACTTTTTAATTTAAAATAATCTTTCACCAAAGATGGGCGTACCTTTTCAGATGTGAACTTTTTTGTTGACCGTTGGCCTATTCCGGAGACCCGTAGGCTACGTGGATGGTGAAATTAGGGTTTCCTAGTTTTGAGGTGGTTGTTGCTTGAGGTTTGGAATTCTGATTGCGGATTCTTTCTGGGTTTTCAGAGAGTTTCGCAGTGGTGTATTTAGTTTGGCATTTCGGGCAACTTCACGAATTTACTATTTTTAGTAAATTCTATTTTTGGCAGTGGACAGGTTGGGTTCAGTTCAGTTGGTCTTCTTCTTCGGTTGGTTCAGCTGGCACTTCAGTCTTGGCCTTGGGCGCATATTTCTTGGAGAGAAGTATTTTCATCATAATATTATATTTTGTAATGTTGTACCTCCTTGCCTAGCAGTACAACTTCAAGTTGTTTTTAAAAAGGGGACTTTGAGGGTCAAGGACGCCAATTTAAGGGATTTAACTTTATTTTTAAAAAGTGAAATATTTCAATGGTGAAAAAAGGACGCCATCTTTTGGAGGGAAAAGGTGAATTTGAAATTAGGGTTTGGGCGCCTTCTTGAAGCTTCTAGATGATTCTCTCTTATCTATTTAATCAGGCCTCAGCTCTTCATTTGGCATCTTTTGTCTACTACACCGTTATGCTGCTGAATTTTCTTCAGGCACTCGCTTCGAGGAAAGTACACCTCCTAGCATTGGCTCATCTTCTTGCTTGAAAGATAGCAACTAGTTGAGAGGTTAGCTTGTAGTTGGGTTGTTTTGCATTGTAGTTGAGTTTTATTGCATTTGGTAGATGTTATTCAAGCATTTTGTCATGTTCAGAGTTGCTGATGTTGCATAGCTGTAGTCAGTTTTTCATTCCTAAATCCAAAATACAAAAAGATATTGTTCTGGGTGTTGGTTATTTCATCTTGTCTATAAGGGGCGACCCTTCTTGCAAATTTGTGGAATTTATAACAAAGTTTCTGATTTTTCCTAGCGAAATCGCCCCTACTAGAGGGCCGTACCATTTGGAAAGTGTCTTGGGATGTATGCAAAATAAATGGGGGTTATTTGGTGAGGTTTTAAGAGTTCACTTTGGGCGCCTTTATCATTAGAGCAATCTGCAATTTGTCTCACGTCATTGGAGAGTGTTTTGAGCAAGTTATGAACATTTGGGTGGATGTTATGTTGCAGATTTCATGATTCTATATTGCAGGTTTGTTATATCAGAATTAAGGGAGTTGTCCCTTTGGTTGAGATTTAAGTATTGAGAGTCAAATTGCTATTGAGAAGACATACTAATCATTTGCAGCATTTGAATGATTCGAAAACTCCAGTTTTGAGAGAACATTCTATCTTATTGCAAGCTGTTAGTAGTACTACAGCAGTCCTCTTCTTATCTCTCATTTTATTAGATTGTACTTCCCACTGAATAAGTGGAAGAGGCTGGCTTGCCGCCTATTTGCTTTCAGTTGAGTAGTTTAGGGACCCTCTGACCATATGCTCGCCATCACTCGGCGCCATTCTTGGGTAGAGTTACATTCTGTTCATCATGCATTGATCCTCTGACCATATGCTCGTCTGCACAGGCGCATTCTTGGTTAGAGTTCCCTTCAGTTTGCATTTGCATAGATCCTCTGACCAATGCTCACACCTTGCCCACATCGGGATCCTGGTGTACATTCTGGTTAGAGTTACTTTCCGCATCGTTTTGGTTTATGCTAACCTTAACGGGTGCGTGTTGCATTGTAATCATTTGTGAAAAATAAAAATAAAAATTGGTCCAGTTCATTACATTTGATGATCTGGGTCTGCTCAGAGCGACCAAATCTATAAAACCCAGATTTCAAATTTCAGTCCCTACTTTTTAGGAAAATTGCTATTTTTAGAAACTTTCCAAAAATAGTAACTTTTTCTGGGTTTTTCTAGCTTTCTTCCGGAACGGATACTGGGAAAATTTCTCAAAATAGAAAGTTAGGCTGTTAGGGGTCAAACTGATTTTGATTGGCTCAAAATACTTCATCATCAGGCTGGTGCAATCAAAATCACAAAACGATCAATTTTTCCCTAATGGGTCTATTTTGCTTTTTCAATTTTAGAAAGCATTTCGGGAGCTTCAAAGCCATTAATGGAGGCCAGTCAGCTGCCAAGTGTCAGATTCAGCATTCAAGCATTGAACAAAAATGAAATGATGAACGTGCATGCAAATCAAAGAAAGGCAAAGGCAAGCATGTGGAATGAAGGAGAGTCGGGCGAAAACTACGAAATAAAAACTAAGTCTGGAAGCCATGGGCGCCTGGAGGAGATAGGAACCCAACTTTTTAGGGTATCAGATGATGAAATCAGGGTTTGTGCTCCCAGGCAATGTTGTTTAGATTCTTCCTAGCTCCGCAGTGAGTCTGGCAATACAATTATTAGATCAACTAGTTACCTGGAATTCAAGATCAAACAATGAGGTTTCAACCAGAAGACAAAAGGCAAACCATGAAAACTTCAAAAAAATTTCCAAGTCTGGGAGCTTTGGGCGCCCTAGGTGCCTAGGGGCGCCTAGCCTTTTGAGAGGTCAAACTCAACAATTAGGGTTTGCAGATGAGCTCAATCTCTTCGGGATCCTGTCAGCTTCGGAATGGATGTCTTCATCAGATCGTCAGACTTGTCAATCACCGGCACATCCAGATCAAGCTGAAGGTATTAAATGAAGGTTCAACTCTGAAGAATGAAAATCAATTAAAAAATGGCCAAGTCTGGAGGAGTTGGGCACCCCAGAAGGAGATAGTTGCCTTAGATTTTGAGGGCCTAAATGGAAGAATTTACCAATGAAGCCTCTAGCATGTCTTCTTCAGATTCGACCAAGCTTTCCAACGAAACCATCAGCAAGTCAATCAGAGTTGTGTTATCACGAAATCTAGCAGCGCTCGTTCCACGGATAACCCCCTACGAAACTTGTCTATTTCCTAGGATTAGTGGAGTTCAAGCACGCAAAACAAGGTGATTTCCAAGCCACCTCGAAATGCGTTCCAAAGTCTCAAACTTTCAGTTTGAACATCCCCCTATGTTCGCCTCGCGAAGACCTTCGAAATGAGCCCCTTCGCGAAGTCTCACTGTTCGTACTTAGTTAATTGTGAAAAATGCAGTTGCACTGAAAAAGTGCGCTCCTGCTCACAAGCCAAAAATTGGCTAAGTATAAAAAGTGCAAGGGCGCTGATTTTCAGCGCCCCTGCATGAAAGTGAATTCTTAAAAAATGTAATGGTGCTGAAAAAGTGCACTATTATACTTTTTATCAAGACTTAGTCATTTTCTTTCCTCTGCGCATTTCTTCATGCATTTTACATTTTTCGCTCATCGTGCCACTTTTTGTGCCTAAATTAATTGCTCGACTTGAGTTAGGTTTTTGGGTTACCATTTACTTAAAAGTGTTTTATTGTTCCTTTTCCATTGTTCATGATCTTCAACTGTATTCCTTCTTGCTAGGTGAAATCCTCTCATCTACAAAACACGTTTTTGGAGAATTTTGAAGTTCCTCTTAACTAAATTTCGCGTTTTCTCTTAGTGAGTCGTTCTCCTTGCTTTCTCTCCATTCTCCTTCATTATTTTGTATATATCTTAGGTTTTACATATGTTTTTTTTTATTCTTACGTTCATTTCTTCATACGTTTCTCTGAGCACGCGTTTCCCTTTCTTTCCACGGTTTCCTGAATATCTTTCCAGATGTATGGACGTTTCTTTTCATCCTAATCTCATTGTCCTTCTTTCTTCATGCGTCCTTTTTGTGTCTACGCGTTTTCCTAATGCAGAACTCACGCAATAGGGTTTTCATGGCTTGTTTTAATGTGACTTCTCTCTTCCCACGGTTCTTACTTTTCAAGCATTATCACGTTTGCTTACCTCTATCACCATCATTGTATAGTGGCGAAAAGATGTAGGTTTGTCCTTCCAAAATGCATGGTAAGAGGGTTCATCTTCAAAAATACGTTTTGCAAACGCTTACAAAGAATTTCGAGCCTCAAGAGTCGAGTGTTGTTTTTCAACCTCACTGCACGTTGTTTTCTAAACCTCAGGCTTCACATGCAATAGCATCTAAAATGTACGCTTATACATTCATTTTTGTTCCTCCCAAGTATTAACTACCAACTTTACAGTATGGCGCTGAAAAAGTGTGCCCTGGCATTTTGAAATATATTCTAACACTGAAAAGTGCAGGAGCGTTGTTTTTCAGCGCCCCTGCACCAAAGTGAATTCTTCAAAATGTAAGGGTGCTGAAAAAGTGTGCCCTTACACTTTTCACAATTTCTTCCTAGAAGTACTTCAAACTTGCAAGCTTCATTCCAAACCTCGTTCCTTCCATTTTGTGCATCATTTTGCGTGCCTTGCCATCCGCTCCACGCTTGCTAATCATCGTTGCTCGTTTTGCGCATTCCCATGCTATTTAACGACTAATGTTTGTTCTTATTCCACACTTTGCAGTCTCTTTTCAAGATCCTCAAAGTTGATTGATCAAAGATTTAGTCGCTCTTGATGACTGCCAGTAAACCTCTGTCTTCTTCAAAAGCAAAAGGAAAAATGAAATATAAATATCAAGGTATGTATCCATCGACTGTAGTGGTCTCCAAGGTGGAAGAAATAAAAGACACAAAAGTTGGCCATCAAGACTTGGTTGATTTCGCAAAGCAAACTGAGATGAAGCCTCTTCCTGACCCGATGAGAGCAATTGTAGACAGTAACCTGCATTTGGTAGCTATGTTTCCTATAGCTCCACACAATATGGAGTTTGTCCTCCAAGTGGCATCTCACTACATCAGAGAAAGCAAAAGTGTGATCGATTCTTCTGGGCATGAGATTTTAAGACTCGACTCTGACTTCTTTGACATTGTGTTTAAGGTTCTTCAAATGGAGAAATACATTGACATCTCTATACAAAAAGCACAAGAAGTCTTTGACGCTGATCCCAACAAGGCTAAAAACCTAATAAATACCCAATGGTTGAAGAAGCTTAGACAATCTGTTTCTAGATGGCCAAAGGGACTTCTGCGAAGTGATTTCAAAGATGACGTCAAAGATATGATCACATTTTTAAGCAGAGTAAAAGGCTTGCCAGAATCATCTACTTTTCATGATTGGATGTATGAATACATCAGAATTATAAGAAGACAAAAGGTGCACATTGACTGGGGCAAACAGATCAATGATGAAATACATAAGCAACTGATCAATGCGCCTTACACATTGAAATTCTATATGACTTCTTACCTGGTGTACGCAACAGTTGTAATGAGACAATTTCTAGGTCTATCTACAAAAGGGAATCGAATGATGGTACCTGTGTATAGATTTTTCTATCAACTGGAACTGAAAGAAAGCTTTCATCACTATAGGGGGGTTACAGATGCTTTCTTCGCACCTTTGCTTTTCAATTTTGATCCAACTCTCGAAAGGAGGAGGGTATCTGATGAGGCTTATAAGGTGGTAAGTAAAGTTGGATGCTTGTTTCTGCAATTCCCAACATTTATTTATTTGAGAGTAGGGTGCTACACTGGCCGCCCTTACATGCTGCCACGTTATCCTTCGGATAAGTGGGTTCTCATGGAGACATGCAGACAGTTGATTTCAGTGCATAAAGAACAAAGAAGTAACCACAAGCGTGGATTCAAGTTCCCACTAACAATTAGAAGATATACTATCCCAACTGTACAAAAAGCCAAGTCTGTTTATGCTGAAATGCAGATCATGACAATCAAGACCTACAGGTATAGGTTTGATTTTGATTACCGAGATGTCAGAAGGAAATTACAAAAGGGTCATCATCACAAGTACCGCTTTGAAGACATCTGGGCTGATTGCAGAGATGAAGAAGCCATTCGCAAAATGGATTATTGCAGGTTGACTATTCAGCAGATCAGAGACCTTGATATCGCTGACCTATCAGAGGATTTTACAGATCCTGGCGATATCATGAATGCTGTCTATGATGAGCAAGAAGTTTCTAAAAGGCCGTTGCCTGCAATTCAATGGTCTAGGAAAGAAATTACCAACATGAGAGAGAGATTGAAGCCAATCCTAGCCAACACTGCAGAATGGTTACATAAGCATGGTTTTGAAATGAAAAGTTTCAGAACAGATTCAGAAGGAGAAGAATCTAAAGCAAAAGCTCACCGACAGCAAGAACTCCGCATGGAAAATAAATCAACGGTTGTTCCCACTTCTTCACGAAGAAGTCCCAGGATCAAGTTTACTGTTGGCAAGAAAGATACCCAGTCCGTCCTAGAAGGAGAAACCACGGAATCAATTCAGAGGGAGACAGATTATGAAGAAGGTAATTTCCAAGTTGGACTAACTCATTAGAAGATGAAGACTCAAGAAAAGCAAACTCCGGCGTAGAAGAGGCTCTCAAAGCAAGTAAGAGTCTTAAAGAAAAGACTCAACTGGAAGGTGATTCGGCAGAACCCGCCGTAATCTAAGAGACAAGAGGGTACCAATAGGAACCCGTGCATGATCAAGAAAAAACTACCTGGACTGAGAATGTAGTTGAGGAAATTCCTAGAATGTCATCGCCAGTGATTTCCAGTGTTCCTCATACCCCTCCAAATTCAATAACTCCTCCACCTCCTGTTCCCTCATCACCCATTCCCACCACATGCATTCCTGCAGCCGAGATATCCACTATTCCTGCAGCATCAACCCCAATTTGATAATTCCCCTTTAGTGAGCCGTAAAGCATTCATACCTAAGGATATACTGTCAGTCCTCCTTATCATCCATTCCTAGCTTGTCTTCATCAACGTATGATATCACTTCTGAAAATGAATTCAATCATTTCATGAATGAGTCAATACGTGATCAGCTCAATGTGCAATCTACAGGAGCAATGATGACAGACACTTCTCCTATTGTCACAATACCCATGGTAACTTCAGAAGTGACAATGACTTCAGAAGTGACAATGACGACAGAGTTGACAGTGAATCCAGAAGTTCACACCTCCTTCCTTCCCCCTTGGCTGATATCTCAAGTGTTGGAAGGAAGAAGCAAATGATCTCCTAAGAGCTCTAACTCTAAGAGATAGTCCCTCCAAAAAGCTAAAGGAAAGAAAAGTGCAAAAGTATACTACAATAACGTTACACGTAACCGGCAACAAGTATGTAGAGATTGGCATACTGTCGCAAGAAGGAGATTTCAATAAAGAAGACTACACAGTGACAAAATTCCAGCTTGGCAAGGCTACTAATGAAAGTGCAAAGGCTGATGCACAAATGACATTGGATATCTTGTCTGGAAGACTAGATAAAATGGAGCAAGCTCTCAATATGTACAAGTAGAGGGCAGAGCATTATGCCACTATTGTAAAGAGACTTGCAGGATCTCCAACTAATGCACAACCACTGACAAGTATTGGGCCATTAATCCAGCTTGTCAAGAAAGTCAGAAGTTATTCCCAAAGGCGTGTGTTGTGATCTTTTCACACATCGCCCCATTCAAGATGGGGACCCCTAATTTTTGCTCCATTCTGGTCTTTTGGCTTGGGTTTTTGTCTCTCTCTTTCCATCTCTTTTCTATCTGCCTTTCTGGGGATGTATCCGCCATTGAGCTTAAACGTGAGTTTGGCCAAGTCTGAAAATTAGGGTTTCCACCTTCCTTGCCAATTTGAGGTCAAACAAAGTGAATGAATTGAAATCTGAGGCTAACATTACTGTTAGTGTGTTTTCAGCAAGTTTCCACTGAAGTTTCATCAAATTTTGATTACTTACTATTTTTAGTAAGTGTGCAATTCCAAGTGTTCCGTCAGCATCCTTGAAATTCCATCAGTCACACTGCATCTAGAACACATCAAGCTGCTCACGTGCAAAATTTGAGCTGAAACAAATGACTTACTATTTTTAGCAGTTCAACTTTCAGGGCCTAGATGCAGAGTTTTTCAACGCATGTCTAGAGATTCCTTCTAGGTTTTCAGAGACCTTCGCGATGGTGTAACATGCAAAGCTTAGATGATAACTAATTCTTCAAATTCAGCTCAAGCTACTTTTAGGTTTGCATGTCGGCTTTGTACACGGCCTATTCCTTTTAATAGTTTTCAGAGTCGCGAAGGATGTGACATGCAAAATGGAGATATTGTCAAATTCATTCGGGAACTTACTGTTTTAGCGTATCCCCACAAAATCTCCCAAAGACTTCGTAATCACGAAATGATCGTGAATGCAGCAGTAAACGTAGAACAAACGAGATCATTTGATATGCATGCAAATTAGGGTTTCCAATTTCGACCCAAAAAGAGGGTAAAAGTCAATTTTCAAACCAAAGGTAAAACCACATCAACATCCTTCAAGCTATCTGCTGGTAAAATTTGAAGACAAACGGGGGACTTACTATTTATAGTAAGTCATTTTGGAAACAGGCTAAAAATAGCAAATCAGTTGCATGCGTCGATGTCAGCAGGCAGGTCACGTGGTGAGGAGTGAATCATTCAAATTTCAAAACAAACGGAGTTGTGGAGATATCAGAAGCAGGTAGTTACTATAAAAATAGCAGGCATGGAGAAGCTGACAGAGGTCAGGAAAAATGGCTAAGTATTGGACTTCATCCTGCAGCTACCTGAAAATGCGCCCATCTTGGCCTTGAGGTGTTTAGAAATTTCTAAGTCAGAAGTTCATCCTTCACCCATGGCCAAATGCGCCCAGGTTGGTGAAGAAACATGAAAAATTTCTAAGGCATGGGCTTAGTCCTGCTCACTAGGTGAAATGCGCCCTCCTCACAAGCCAAGCATGAAAAAAATTCTAAGTATAAAACTTCGTCCTCCTCCTAGGCTCAAATGCGCCCATGCAACAAGAAATTCAAGGAAAGTCAAAGATGTTAATCCTCCTGCCTATCCAAAATGCGCCCACCTTGAGAGTTTGCATGCTAAAAAATATTCTAAGTACAAGTTTCATCCACCCCCTTATGTTGAAATGCGCCCACATGCAAGCAAGATGCTAAAAACTTTCTAAGGCAAGAAACTCGTCCTCCACCCTAGGCTAAATGCACCCATCCTTCTCAAGAGGTGAAATGCACCATGTTTACAAAAGAGGTCAACAAGTCAAAGGAGTTTCATCGTTCATCACATGCAATATGCGCCCAAGTGAGGCCATGTAGAGACAAAAAGAGAAAGCCCAAAGGTCACATGTTGGGCGTTGCAAATGCTTCATCCTTCATGACACCAAATATGCGCCCATCTTCTAGCAAGCTGAAATGGGCCCAAGGTTAGAAAGTCAAAGGGTCAAAATCTTTATCCTCCACCCCATGCAATATCCGCCAAAACTAAAGGCGTGCAAGGTTAGAAAAGGACAAATGTATACATGCAAAGATGCAAGATGAGGACAAATGAAAAGATTCTTGAGCAAGACTTAAGTCTACCTTGATATCTAAATGTGCCCAAGTGTGGATGAAGACAAGTGAGGTG